>OU744796.1:17836637-18436637 GCA_916614155.1 Mesoligia furuncula
ACCAGCGTATCACTACTACTATTTTCCTCCTAAATCGGGCTTAATAAAATGCCATCATTTATAACTTAGGCCAACTTACCGACAGAGCTTAAGTTACAACATTAATAACTTCTCTGAAGTATATTTAATGGATTCTACTCATTTATCTGTGACTTCAATTTGTAATCATTAGTTTGAAGTTGTAAAGGCAAATACACATTGGTACGAACGTGCCTTTACAATTCCTCTTGTGTGTGGATTAATTCTTATTCCCCATTATTTAGTATGAATTGTATTTTTTTTTGTGGTGAATATTGGCGACCAAACCACCACTTACTTTGTTACGGTATTTTATACAGGGTGTTTGGAAGTTGAGTGCAAAGCTTTAAGGGAGTGATAGTTGACACAATTTACAGCATTTTGAGCCATGCACGTCTTAGACGAAGTATGATTTTTTTATTTTTAAGTTTTAACTACAAACATTTAGTCAAAAATAACATACCAACTGTAACTAGGAAAAAATCCGAGCGAGGAATCTGTAAATAAAATATTCGCTCACTGCAAATAAAGTGTGGCCGCAGACATATTACTCATATCTTTTATATTATATAATAAATAATAAAATACTTTATTTCAGACCAAGGTGTCCATTTTGTTAGTAACAATGTTCTTAAAGACTAGTGTTAGTAATACTTAAAACTACTCACAACAAAACATAAAAAGAAATAAACTGAATTTTAATATTATGTACTGCACACAAAATTTTATTTTCAGAAAATATTACTTGAGATTGTTAGGCTGCTGTTTCAGTTTAAAGAATATTTATGTAACTCAGTTAAAACTGAATAAGTTTGTGTTGTGAAGTAGAGAATCGAACCTGAATAAATTTGGATCTGGTGAAATACACGTAGGTAAGCTATGTATGAGTAGGTACTGTAGTTTTATAAGTGCTCAAAAAGAACGATGGAATTACCTAATACTATCACTTATTTGCAGAACTGCAAAACCAACAGAAATTGCAGATGAAAAAAAACGACATGTCTCACTTTGAATCAACAATTTAACATCGCAGTATTTGATAAATATAATTTTATTCTCCTTCAAATAACTTAATTTTCTGTTAACTCGCGGGTGCTATGGCTACGCTTACGTAGCGGGTCTACGTAAGCGTGCTTCGGCGTAGTCAATCTGCCCTTGCTTCACCATAAATGCCTTTAACAAAAGGCGTATCCTTTTTTATTTCATGCGTATGTATATTTTATCTTTGTATTCTTTTTAAAGACGGAAATAAAATATCAGCAAAAAAGCCATATTTTATCTGCATACTAAATTTTTTTTATATTTCGCAATTTAGGTAAAGTTAAGTAAACCAAAAGCTTTGGCGCAAAGTTAACAATGAAATACCTACAATATTAACATATTACTGATATTATAGTTTGACAAGTCAGATTACTAACATGCTCTATGATCCATTGTTTCAAGCCCAAGAGGAATCACAGTTTCCAAAATTTAATAATACCCGAGGGACGTTAATAAATAGGGGTAATGCCTCAACAGCCCGTCAGGAGTTTGTAATAACTTAATACCTTGGAAACACTGATATGCGGACATAATATGCGAATATACTTTTGACGACTTCGTTCGCGTGGAAGTCGTAAGGCACCACAATATACTAAAATACAAACAAACGATCCCATAGTAAAATTTTGAGAACACTCGTGTCGATGTTCATGTACTTACTTAGATATTTTTTTTTTTCAATAATTAATCAACTTCTTCCTTTAGCTTTTAACTGTTTGATATTTTATAAAATATCATTTGACATCTAACACTTTAATAAACATTTCGATGTAACCCAACATCGAAATGTTTATTAAAGTGTTAGATATAAAATGGAATAGCAATGACCATTCAATTTTAGAGTTAAGAGAAATGTGATATTTATTTGAATTACAAAAATATTATAAGTACATAAAAATTGTGTTTTCTCGAATCTCATGAATTTTGCGTATGCTTTATGGGGTGCTTAATTGTTGCAAATGGGGGCAAAATAAGTCAAATTATAAGTCAGCCTGTATAAAAATATACAACAATGTTTATGTCATAAAGTAAGTACCCACCAGTATTTTAAATATACTTTATTAGCGTTTAAAAGTTTAACAAAGTAAGAAAGAAGAATGGCGAATGAAAAGTTTGCTTCAATAGAAATCATTTATACACGAATAATATGAAAACTTTGTAAGTTGAAAATTACTCAGAACTACCTACAACTGTAATACATAAAAAAAATACTGGCCAAGTGCGAGTCGGACTCGCAAACGAAGGGTTCCATACCACAAGGCAAAAACGCCGAAAAAAACACGTTTGTTGTATGGGTGCCCGCTTAAATATTCATTTTATTTTGTTTTTAGTATGTGTACATAATAGTATGAAATTTTCACAAATACATAATTTGTGAAAATTTCAACTGTCTAGCTATCGCGGTTCTTGAGATACAGCCTGGACGGACAGACATCGAAGTCTTAGTAATAGGGTCCCGTTTTTACCCTTCGGGTACGGAACCCTAATAAAAAAGATAAAGTTCCTTACGCTTAAAATACCGCATTCTCTTCACTGAGCAAACTAGTATTTGTCCTGCGTCGCTAAAAGTAATTTTGAAAGCTGTTCCCGTATATTAATTCCCCATTCTCCGTTCTCTCTATAAAAAGCAGTTTTACGTTACAATGTCTAGAAAATAAAAAAGTTTCACATAAACGCTTGGTCCACTATACACCTAAATGGAGGCAGTGGTATTCGTCATAGAACATTTTTATCAGCTAGCGAACAACAAGTCCCGTTTCATGTACCTACTTCTTTTAGGAAAAGAACGACACTTTTGTGCGATGTTTTCCATGCAGGTACCATGTAAAACTGCTGACATGGGGTGATTTTAAAAAGGCTTCTAATTTCAGAGGGGTTTTGCCGAAATATGGTGAGTTTTAGTTGGTGTGTTGCCTTTCGGAAACTGTTGAATGTCGCCTGATTTCAACAATGCTGTTTCTTAGTAAAGACCATTGTAGAAAGTTTTATCTCAGGGATGTTGTTGGGTCTATTTAAATTATTGGAACGCACGTATCAGTAAAAGTATATAATAGTAAATCACAGCTTAAGGGGCACAAACAGGAAATATGGAAAACGTATATAAAAACAATCGAAAAGAACTACTAAAACTTATAAGCGGGTCGCGAGCGTGGCGTACAGACTCGCGTCACAAAATACAGATAGTACAGAAGTCAATCACGTGTATGTACTTCACTTTTTATACCTACGCTCAACTGTCGCGCTATGGTTGTCAACTTTGGCTTATGCACAAAAAACTATCATTGTAGTGGCACTCGTATCTAGTTGTTTCATTTATTGTTGAGCTTATTCTAAAATATTAAAACAAAACAATAAACAGTATTACAATACAAAAAGTTTACAGAACAAAAACATATAAAATTTTACATTTGTCAATTTTCACTATCGAAAATCCCTAATGACTTCAAAACGGATTACCCTATTTACACAATTTATTTTGCCCTAACCGTTAGACCTAAACCTATCAAATGACACTAAAAACAACACCAAATCTACACAAACAAAAAATCATGTTTTCAACTTACCTAATAGTTGGTGGCATGATACCTTACAAAAAGTTACTTCGTTTATACTGATTCAAAATAGGAAACTATTATATAAATCGAGTTCAGATAGGCATTTTTTGTTGCTCCATTTTTGCACTTCACAGACGCGTTTCTCAAGCGGATAGCAGACGCGTTCGCACTACTCCCAACCCGTCTGAGATAACGTGTCCGTGAGCGGTGTCTATGTGTGCGTTGCTCGAGCGCACTTTGTATGAAGATTGTCTTCTGTACTGTCTGTATTTTGTGCTCGCGTTCCTTCGTCCACTGTCGGGTAGCCGGGAGGGGCGCGAGGTCGCGGGCGGAGGTGTCGTCTTCCGTTTGTCGCGCTTAAGGGCAAGTTCGAACACATACGTTAAGGCTATGCTACATGCTACACCATTTAATTTCCTACTGTAATCATTCTAAAAGTGTATTTAACATATTAGTGACATGCCCACCGGAGTACCACCGGGATATCAACCAATAATATAATTCAGAATTTAAATAACAACTAATATCTAATTAATTAATAAAAATATCAAAATAATATCCTACACAAACTAAAATATAGCGTCGAAAAATCAGGAGATTATTATTAACTAGCTGTGCCCGCGACTTCGTCTTCAGGATTCCTTCAGTTTACTTTTTCAAATTTCAAAACAAAAACAAACTAACTCTTCAAGCTATGCCGGGTGAGCGGGATTGTCCGAAAGGGTTACCGCTGGCCCGGAACATAAAGGGCGAAGGAAGGAACACGGGTGGGTTTTAGTCAGTAAGAGTCTGACACTCCCTTCCGCTCCGCCCAGAGCGGGAGGGGGTCATTTGACGATTTCCCACCCAAAAAAAAAATTAAAAATTATATGAATTAAAGAAATAGATAATACCTACTTAATTGAATTATGAAGAAACACTTAAATCTATATGAAGCCAAATCACTTAATTCGTTCCTAACTCTGACTTACTAAAACCATATTTTCTTTACTCGTAATTAGTTCAGATAATAAGGATTTAACGCCATTTTGAGCTATCCGCATCACACCCTGTTTACAAGCAATACCTTGCCAAAATTAGCCACTACACTTAGGTTCAAACCCTTCTCCAAATAGGACGAGTTCGAGAACTTCACGAATTGACTTCGGTCGACATTGATATATTACGTAGTACATTTTTCACTGAGCATCGTAGTCTGAGATATAAATTGTTTACTTTGCTTTAGTATTGGAGTTCTTTGTGTGAAGATATATCTTTATTGTCTAGTTAAACGTAGACCTTTTTGCCTCTACTGAAGTTTTATTTAACCTCCAAACCGGAAAGACGCAACTACCATAGCAAAACTAGCAAGAATTATGGCCAAACATATCAGCTTGTAGTATATCAAAGTTGTACTATAAATAGTTCGTCTTGCACAGAGAGCGATAAGGAAAAAACACATTCGTGGCATTATATTGGAATATCTTTTATTTATTGTTTGTCACGCTCTGATATGAATGCAAAATCACAATGCTCCACAACAGAAACCCGAAAAACGCCTACTGAGATATAAATGGGAATTCCATATAGAATAGCAATAACCTATAGAAAGCAACACGGGATTTTTATTATAACAGCAGTTTTTACACTATGAACTTTAAGCTAAATAATATTTTATTCATGTCACAGCGTCCACTGTTCGAAACCAATGAATTTGTATGACGTAGATAACGCGTTTTATTGTCACAGTTAGTAAATAAATTCTCTCGCATACACCAATCATGTACAGGGCTCACGTACGACTGGCCCGATGAAAGGTATAATCCAATCAATTATTACGCCGTGCTCCAATTCTGCACCCAAATGCAAAGAGAAAAAGATCTAAGTAATCCCAAAAAAGATTGGTCCAAAAAGATCGGTCGCTCTAAGTGACGTCTATTTGCTTTTTTCTTTCGTTGTATTATTGGCATTGTCGCAGACGTAGATTTGTCGCGTCATTACACCGTATTTGTAATCTGGACATTGTTAGATGGCCGATTTGAACACATAACTGGTACAATCGGTCGAATTTCGGTCGATTAATGAAAATTATGGGTACAATTTTGTATCGCAGGTATTGAAACGTAAGTGATGAATGACTAAAGCTGTATTAGCTACAACTTTTATGAGTTTTGGTTAACTTGAATTTGTGGAGGACAGCAAAAAACTAATTTATATTAAAAACAAAGTAAAGTCACTCGAATATCAGTAGAGGGAAAACATCTTTAAAATTAACTTAGCCTCAAGTGCCAAAGTTTAGAGTGCATATTACAAAAAGCTTGATGATAGTGCACACCAAAACTCTTTTAATCTGAAAAGCGGGTGTACTATTAATTGGCCAAAGTTCTGTTGTAACATATATTATGTTTATAAAGAGTTTCCCCCGGGAGTCGTTAGGAGTCCGTTGTCACCGCAGGCTTCAACCAGTTGTCTCATGTGATATTGCACTAGGTACAACGCAACTGAAATTGTTTATTCACTTATAGAATACTTTCAGAAAAACAGACAGTGCATAAATAAATTGACTCGTTTTCTACATAGTTTTTCTTGCTCTTTCTTACCCTAATGTTCATTTCACACAAGTAATTCCTTAAGTTTACCGATAAATAAAAATAAACTACACACGTAACGTCGGTCAACATGACAGGCATGAAAGATATATTAAGGTTGAGGCAAACAGAAATATTTGCAAACCTAATTACAGTGAGGAAATGTAGGTAATATTCTGAAAGTTTCCGGATAACGCGCTACGTGCCGACAGAGTCCACGCAACAAAAGGAGTTTTTCAAGGAAATGAGTTAACTTTCGCAAGCCAGTGGGCTAATTCAACGCCTTATTATACTGTGGCAAGTTTTACTTTTTCAGCTATATTAGGCGCTTCGTCATGATATCCCGCGGAAGTACAAAGAGGCCGCAACTTTGTTAGCCTCATTTTTCAGAATATCTCGTATTATGTGAGCGTTGGAAATTGTTGGAAGTGAGTTTTCGACTTTGTGCTGCCGTATTATTTTATAATTTTGCTCAGTGAAGGAAGTTTTTTTATGGAGGTTTGTGACCGGATTTACTGCCATGTGCTTTGATGGACTTGTTAAATAAAGTTTTTGAGAGTGTAAGAATGGAGCGATGGATGGATGTGTATCCCGAAATATTTGCGGCTCGATTGCTACATTGGATGATTGCACTTCAGGCCGCACGTGTTCAATACCTGCACGGAACAAAATATTTTTTCACACCACCTGCTCGAAAATGTCAAATTATATGTCAAGCAACCTTAACCTAAAGTGAGTCATTAGTGGCCGGGGGCACAGCCGGTCAATAATGTTGTACTGGATTTCATTATGACCCGCTGGTCAATAATGTGATTTGTATTTGAATCTCACATGCTCAGCTAAATTGGCAGTATAGTACTAACAAACACCCTTTGGTGCCAGAAAGAGGAAAGCTATTCTCGAAACCCTTACTACGCGTGGATGATATTCTCGATTTCCTACAAAATCATAACGACTGCTTCTTCATATCGTTGCCATGTTTTCGAAGACATAATATTGTAAGAATAATTAGATAACTACGAACCATTTTTTAAAAGGAATGGAATAACATTAAAACTGGCATTAATAATAACAAATACCGTACCGCGCCGTAATACCGTAATAGTAATTGGCTGTAACATTAGTTAATTTATTTTAAGTAAACTGCGCTAAGATTGCTGTGGATTTTGTGAATAAATAAATAAATAATAAAACCTATCTATACTACAGTCGATTTATCACATTTTATCAAAAATACTCTATTTTCACGAGCGTCTCCAATGACGTTCTAAATTCAAAATGCATACAGCCAATCATCCAAAACCATTCTACCAGCCCTGTATAAAGCTTAGTTTACACAAACGCCACTTCCATGAGAGTGATATCAATAGACACACACGACAAAACCGTAGAAGAGACTTTTTTTTGAAAATCGAATGGTTCGTGTCTTGGCTACTTATTGGTAGACGCAATAAAGGCGCGAATTTTCGTACTATGGCTATTATTTTCTCACAGTGGGTGTAAAAAGTAGAATATCCTCCTCTGGGCTAAAGGTGTCTTTGCCTTGGGCTAACTTGAATCCCTCGCTGCATTCAGGATTCTTGTATTAACTCCCTCGCTTCGCTCGTGAGTTAAACTCTTAACTCCCTCGTTGCGCTCGGGAGTTAAGTCCCGAATCCTTCATTGCGCTCGAGATTCAATTTGACGCCCGTGACATAAGACACAACTTTAGCCCCTCGGTGCATAATCTACTACTCGGTGCATAATCTATATCTATATACATATAATAAATCTGTAGAAGGGTCAATTCTGTACATTGAAAATATTGAACAAATAAATAGCGGGGGGTGTTGCTGGATCGATACCAAACCCAAATATGTGATTAAAAAAATTTTTGTCTGTCTGTCTGTCTGTCTGTATATGCAGGCATCACGTGAAAACTAACGGTTCGATTTCGATGAAACTTGGTATAATTATACCTTATTATCCTGGGCATAAAATAGGATACTTTTTATCCTGGAAAAATACGTAGAAAAAAAAATCTTATTTTTCGGTTTTATTCATAGTCGTTGTTCTGTAGAACCGCGAACACACGTTGCATTACCCGTAGTGGATAATTTTCCATTTCAATTTAAGAGAATACAGTTTCCTGTAGCTTTATGTTACGCCATGACAATAAATAAGGCTCAAGGTCAGACCCTAGGAGTTGCTGGCGTAGATCTTACCGCGAGTTGTTTTTCACACGGGCAACTTTACGTAGCTCTTTCCCGTGTGAGCAATCCAAGAAATCTTCATGTTCATATTCCGGACGAGCTCACTAACAATGTTGTGTATGCTGAAGCTCTCAATTAACTTTCTGTCGCATTGTCACGATCACTTTTTTATTATTGCAAACTTTTCGTCACTGTCAGTAATTTACTGCTACATGCTACTTATCAAGGTCGGAATTACTATGAAAAAAAAAACTTACTACAGAACGCGAGCTCAACAGCAGTAGCTTAATAGAGGGATCTCCTTAATTATTATAGGCTTAGCCGTATTTGGGTCCAATAGATATTTATAAGATGTCATTGTCAGAGTTACTCAAAATGGAGAAATAAACCATCCACGCGAAGACCGACATCCGCGCGGACGGAGTCGCGGGCGGAAGCTAGTCTACTATAATGCCTTCAAATAGCAGTTTCAGGTCTAGGTGTTAGTGCTGGCTAGTTTTTTTTTTTGTTAACACACCCATGTGTCAACCGATATTCCCACCAAAAAAACATACCAGCAGGGTGCAAAACACACTATCAGTAGCAATGGCTTTCATGTTGATAGTTCAACAACATTCTATGCGTTGTTTACGTTGTTGAGCAGACAAGTTGTTCGAACATTTGAAGCATTAAATAAATTGCTCATATTAAGATTGATAGTGTGTTACGATTAGGGTGGTGACTCGTCTAGAACCCTGCCGTTATTATATTTGACCACCGGTTTTCAATCTTTTAAACGGCAACGTCTAAAGGCTTTCTAGACACCCTATGAACAGACATTATAATAAATCCAATATCTGATACAATGACTCTAAAAATATCCAATCCTTTCATCAAAGTTGTTCCAAGTTTATTAAGTAATATATCTATAGGCGATATTGTAACTAAATAAATTACTAACTGAAATCATATTAATGCTAACAAAATAACGTGAACGAGATGGAACAATCAACTGAAATTATTATTGGACCAATAAATGTAGGCCTGAGATTTTGAGAAATTATTTCTCTTTAGTTGGACTTTCGTTGGTAAAAGGTTCATCATCATATCATCACAAATCAGCTTATATTGTTCCCACTGCTGGGACCTGGCCTCCTCTCTTCGAGAGGGAGTGGGCTATAATCTACCATGCAGACCTAGTGCGGGTTGGTAGATGTCACATGTCTACATGTCACATGTCACATGTCATTTTTGGTTCTAGGACATTGGTAAAAAGTTTTAATATCGAAAAAGGTTATAATAATTTAAAGGGAAATATTATTTTTTAACCGAGTTCAAAAAAAGAAGGAGGTTCTCAATACGGTTGTATTTTTTTTTTTTTTGTTATGTTTGTTACATTATAAACCGATTTGGAAAAATATTTTTTTATTGAATGGGATATACTTCCAGACTGGCCCCATTTTTATCAAAATCCAGTTCTGATAATGGGATCCATGAGGAATTGAGGGAACTCTTCAAATATTATAGGCACACCTATAGCGATTTGGGTATTTTTTTATAGTACCTACCTAACTCGTGCATTTGCACTCGGAAACCACCATTTGGTGAAGTGGACTGATAAAGAAGACCACATAAGGCCACCGGAACTACTAAATAATAAGTATTTCACAGGTTGCGATTTGATTACTTTAATTGTGGTTGCTAAGCAATTTATGCTCGTCACAATTCGAATTGTGAAATAGAGCTGATGGTGGAATACCAAGAGACCTAAACAATTAACGTCCCTGCATCGGGAAAAGCAATATTTTGTAAAAGGCGGTGAGCAAGTTGTCATTAGGCTATTGTAACTTAGATACATTATAGACAGACCCACTAAAAAGCTAGAAATAAAAACTTTTTAACAAAAAAAAAACCGACTTCCAAAAAAACACTACAAAATGAAAAATAACTTTAATTTCGGAAGTCGGTGGCAAAAACTAAAATACAGATCCAAAGGCACCGACTTTGTAGTGTTTTTTTTTTGGAAGTCGGTTTTTTTTTATACTAAGTCTGCCTCTTTGGTCTAGTGGTCGCAAGGGCTACGGCTCTGAATGTGGTGTTGGGTTCGATTCCCACGTCGAGCAAAGTGTTATTGGGTTTTTCCGTGTGCAATTTCTCGGTAGCAGCCCGGGTGTCTGGATTGGTGCCTGGTTGTTGGCGTGCCCCCTATTCGATGGGATTTAAACTTAACTGGCGAAAACTGGGTTTACTATAAGTTACTCCTCTGCCTAACCCTTCGCGAAAAACAGACGTGATGGTGGTGTTATTAATTTATTTTATTTTATTTGGCAGATAACATGATCCATTATGTTATGTGATTAATATGTAAGTATTGCATTGTTCACGAGTCATTGAACAAATAAAAAACAGCCACAATATTTTTATTTATGTCAATCGAATGAAGTTCTGCACACGAGCTAAAATTGATTTTATTTTAATCTGTTCGGAAACTCGACAGCAAAAAAATACGTCCACGCAGTCACAGAAAAACATTTCATTTTTTTCAGTCGATGGTTATTTTATTTATTTTAGTTTGAAAGGCTAGTATTTTTTTAGAACTTTTAGTGGTATGCTTTAGTAAATATTGACTGCAATCACATGACCTGGATATTATGTCATTGTAAAAAAAAATAAGTACAACTGAATTTTCATGTCCGAAAATCAGGTATTTATTATAAGTAATCACGATTACGTTTACGTTACTGCATGTCGATTCTATTCTATTTTTAATAAATGGCAAGCAAAGCCGATGTCGACTATTCTGCAAATGTCAAAAGTGAGCTGAAAAAACAGTGTGCATGAGGAAAACATGTCGATTCTGTAAAAATTTCACCGTGAAAACTGATAGCTCATCTCACTAGATGAGCTATCAGTGTCATCCCACTGATGTTAGGGATTCAAAAAGCAAACATTAACAATCATAATCGAGATTTTAGTAATATTTTTATGCTAATTCTAATGATCATTTTATTATTTATTGTTCGTGCGCCTCAGGCTATATAAGGACTAGTCTAGGGAAAAAGAAATAAAAATAAACAACATTGAGGTTCTGACTAAGTTCTGTTTTGCTATTTTAAAGCCCCACAAAATGGTAACGTTTTGAGAACTAAAATACTAGCTTTGAAATTATATAAAATGATCAAAAGAATTAGCATAAAAAAATATTATTAAAATCTCGATTAAGATTCTAAATGTTCCCCTAGTATCAGGTGGGATGACACTGATAGCTCACTCCACGCTCACTTCACTTAAGTTTTCAGGGTGAGACGGTTATAGCATCGCACTGCCTGATCCTTGAGCATATTATTATAACATATTCAAGGTCAAATTCAATTATCTAGTCATCGTTTCAGCCGAAAGACGTCCGCTGCTGGACATAGGCCTCCCCCAATTTTGGGGGGGTTTTGCCATAATCGCCACGCTTGGCAGGCGGGTTGGCGATCGCAGTATGGTATGATGGTGTAATGCATAGAGAACGCTGCTGCCCATTCTCCGGTCTCCCTTAGTCGCCTTTTACGACACCCACGGGTAGTATGGGGTGGTGGTATTCTTTAAGTCCGGCACCACACAGACTTAGCATATTATTATAACATATTCAAGGTCAAATTAAATTAGCTAGTGAAACTCCTCAAACAAAAAAAGTACCTACTTAAGTTTTTGTTTTGGTCGTGGTAGCTGCAGTAGCTGGTAATGTTCAAACATCGATACGCATAATGTCTGTGAAGTTTACACAAACAAAATGATATTTCGAGTAATTACACTACTTTCGGTCGTTGACCCCCAAAAGAAATCATTAAACCGAATTTGTTATTATTTTATCATATTAAGATATCGATGAGAGCAGTGGTGGCCCAGTGGCATCGGCCGCGACTTACGAGTTGTAGGTCGTAGGTTCGAACCCAGACAGGCGCTTCACTTTGTATAAATTATTTTACACCACTCTGCTCTCAAAACGGTGAAGGAAAACATCGTGAGGAAACCGGCATGTCCTAGAACCAAAAATTCGAAAGACATGACTGTGACATCTAACAACCCGCACTGGGCTCGCGTGGTGGATTACAGCCCACTCCCTCTAACAGAGAAGAGGCCTGTGTCCCAGCAGTGGGAACATTATACCAGGCTGATTATGAAGAGATATTGATGCCCAACATATCTGTGGAGTTTGGCTAGCTAATTTAATTTGATCCTGAATAATCAACAAAATGCTAAAGTCAACTATCTACCTAACATGAGTCTCGTATCAAACTACTTTTAATAAATAGTCAGTGAGCTGCTGTTCAAGCCATCCTCTTAACATAATCGCATTTTATTATTATATTCTAGACTAGAGGATCGACTTCGAAAAAGGCTTAGCGCAAAACTAAATGGAACAAAATACTGAACACTCTGCAGACGCAAACTGCTTCCAGTCCAGAAATCATTGGACACTCTACATAGTTTAAAAATTCATGAGACGTTTTTCCGAAATGTTTTTCACTGAGTAGTCAGTTTATACATTCTTTCTTATATAACGAGTCGTACCACTCAGATTATGATAACAATACCTACTTTATAAAAGTGTATACTAAGGGGTAAGTATTAAAAAAAAGGGGTAGGTATTAAAACGCTCATGTGATAATAGTAACACATGAATGTTTTAATACGTAATATGTACAGACGCCAGTACATCAACCTACTACAATCTGACACATTTCTTAAATAGATTTTTAACTTTATTGCTAAAGGATAAGGTTCAAAGTTGATTGGGAAAATTTGACAGTTTCTGGTAGCTTGATAAGCTGGCGTCTATATAGTTGCATACAAGACTTTATCTACACCCGTGCTATGAATCCTCTATAAAAGGTTCTGAAACCATAGGGTGTTGTACAGTGTTGTAAGAACTCTGTATAAATTCATGAAAAGTTTAATTGCTGAGTATCAAAGCTTGTACCTATCACTCATTTTTGTAAACAACAAAGTAATAAATTTTTGAAATACTAATGCCTCGGCCACGAAAATAACGCCACGCTTGAGGCGTCAATCCGCTACAAGCGTTATTTCTAAGCGTCAAAAGCACGGCCACGAACTTCAAATATTCGCCTGTAGCGTGTACGTCGGTGGGAGAATGAATCAGTACAGTACAGAAAAAGGTAACATGCTCTGTGAGTACAGAGTAAGTACGCGTCAACATTACCTATACTTGAAAATGTTGCTGTCAAAAATACCTATAATTATATTGTTAATACATCTTAAGGCTGCCCGCCCACGTCAGACTTTTTGTAGAACCGGGCCGATTTACCTCCGATTCTTATGACCGATTTTGTGACCGACTCAACGTACACGTCCGTCACTTTGTCTTCAACACAACGTCCTTCCCTAGCAAGTGCATGCGGCCGACTGTCGGTGAGTAGTGTGCGTTAACGCATACATTTCCGAACGTTCCATTTTTCACCGATAATCGGATCAGTCGGGATGCGCCGATTTTATTTCTGACCTACTTTTTGTAAAACGTGTGCGTTGCACTATTGCTATCAGTGTGTTCTAAAAATCGGTCGCCGATTATCGGACGTGGGCGGGTAGCCTAAAAAAGAATTATAATTTCTTCCCACAATTTTTTTACAACATTCCTAAACTTATGTTGCGGATGTGAACTCATCCATAACGCAGGTCGATTTTGGATTGCAGTGATAAATTCTTCAATATTCATATTAGATTAGTTACTATAAACGCGACAAAAACAAAACAATTTGTTTTAGACGCTGACGCGCGGAGCGACCGCTTCTATCGGAGCGCGTGGAGCGTCTGTTTCGTGTACACTGTGGAACGTTCTCATACAATTGTTTTCTCAGACTAAGGAATTTCCTTAGTCTGAGATTGTTTTCGACGCTCATAAAAAACGCGCGTCGGATCATCCAACGCTCGTGCAAATTCGCTCGTAGCAAATTTCGCTGCTGCTTGCAGCGCTACTTTGTGGCCTTGTCCATAATAGACAATACATTTGTTTTTGACGCTCGACGCTGATGCTTGCAGCGCAAGGCGAATTCGCTTGCAGCGTCGCATTCCGTGGCCCTCGGGTAATGCCTCGGCCACGAAAATAACGCCACGCTTGAGGCGTCAATCCGCTACAAGCGTTATTTCTAAGCGTCAAAAGCACGGCCACGAACTTCAAATATTCGCCTATAGCGTGTACGTCGGTGGGAGAATGAATCAGTACAGTACAGAAAAAGGTAACATGCTCTGTGAGTACAGAGTAAGTACGCGTCAACATTACCTATACTTGAAAATGTTGCTGTCAAAAATACCTATAATTATATTGTTAATACATCTTAAGGCTGCCCGCCCACGTCAGACTTTTTGTAGAACCGGGCCGATTTACCTCCGATTCTTATGACCGATTTTGTGACCGACTCAACGTACACGTCCGTCACTTTGTCTTCAACACAACGTCCTTCCCTAGCAAGTGCATGCGGCCGACTGTCGGTGAGTAGTGTGCGTTAACGCATACATTTCCGAACGTTCCATTTTTCACCGATAATCGGATCAGTCGGGATGCGCCGATTTTATTTCTGACCTACTTTTTGTAAAACGTGTGCGTTGCACTATTGCTATCAGTGTGTTCTAAAAATCGGTCGCCGATTATCGGACGTGGGCGGGTAGCCTAAAAAAGAATTATAATTTCTTCCCACAATTTTTTTACAACATTCCTAAACTTATGTTGCGGATGTGAACTCATCCATAACGCAGGTCGATTTTGGATTGCAGTGATAAATTCTTCAATATTCATATTAGATTAGTTACTATAAACGCGACAAAAACAAAACAATTTGTTTTAGACGCTGACGCGCGGAGCGACCGCTTCTATCGGAGCGCGTGGAGCGTCTGTTTCGTGTACACTGTGGAACGTTCTCATACAATTGTTTTCTCAGACTAAGGAATTTCCTTAGTCTGAGATTGTTTTCGACGCTCATAAAAAACGCGCGTCGGATCATCCAACGCTCGTGCAAATTCGCTCGTAGCAAATTTCGCTGCTGCTTGCAGCGCTACTTTGTGGCCTTGTCCATAATAGACAATACATTTGTTTTTGACGCTCGACGCTGATGCTTGCAGCGCAAGGCGAATTCGCTTGCAGCGTCGCATTCCGTGGCCCTCGGGTAATATCGAACAAAAATGGCGGGATACGACGTAAATTCGAATAACCTACAAGTTTTTTTTTTTTATTACGGCGCGCCGTAATAAAAAAAAGAACTTCGGCGCTGTGGTAGTGAAACGCGCGTGCATGACAATGTTCTTTTTTTGTAATTCATAAAGATAGAACAAATCGAGTAGTGAGAATGTGGCTGTTTGATAAGTAAGTAAAGAAAATTTTAAATTAAGAGCGTTTACACCGTACGGCATTTTATACAAACTTTCAAGTCCTTATTTTTCGAAATGAATGAAGTATGAACCGATTTTAATGAAACTTCATATGCATAAGCAGGATACAAGGGTCTAAAAATATAGTAGAGAACATTTTCGAAAAATAGTGTTACAGCCAAATTAGACCCATTTTAAATTTTCCATAGAAACAGAGACTTCCAGTTATCTTTTTTTAAATATGACATTTCGAAAATGTTCTCTACTAACTTTTTAGACCCTTGTATCGGGCTCATGCGTATGGAGTTTCATTAAAATCGGTTCATTAATTTCGAAAAATAAGAGCTTGAAAGTTTGTATGAAATGTCGTACGGCGTAAACGCTCTTAATCAGCGCCTTACTCCATACAAGTTTAGACGTGATTAAAAACTTGCCTACTAAAATTACGTAAATTTACGTCAGGCGCCTGATTAATTTGACAGAACTAAACAAAAATGTATCGTCTGTCCATTTCTTAATTAAATAGAAAGAACAAGATGCACTGAACTTAAAGGTTTAGTTTGTGAACAACAAAATAGGCACGAATATTTATTATCTGTACTCTTAGAAACCAGAAGCGGAATATATTGAAAAACAAAGTACTAAATGACCTACAAAGTTACATTTTATACAAGTCATTTTTAATTAGTAACAAGCACTTAGGTAAATAACAGGTGCATAAGAATGATAGAACACGACCCTAATCAACACTATAACGTGCCTAAAACACGCCCATTGCATCCGAAAACCAAGCAGCCAGCAGACCAGCACCGGTTGACAACGCACCATGCCTCTTTTTAGGGTTCCGTAGCCAAATGGCAAAAACGGAACCTTTATAGATTCGTCATGTCTGTCTGTCTGTCTGTCCGTCTGACTGTCTGACCGTCCGTATGTCACAGCCACTTTTCTCCGAAACTATAAGAACTATACTGTTGAAACTTGGTAAGTAGATGTATTCTGTGAACCGCATTAAGATTTTTACACAAAAATAGAAAAAAAAAAACAATAAATTTTAGGGTTCCTCATACTTAGAACCGAAACGCAAGATTTTTTTTTCATCAAACCCATACGTGTGAGGTATCTATGGGTAGATCTTCAAAAATGATATTGAGGTTTTTAATATCATTTTTTTCTAAACTGAATAGTTTGCGCGAGAGACACTTCCAAAGTGGTAAAATGTGTCCCCCCCCCCTGTAACTTCTAAAGTAAGAGAATGATAAAACTTAAAAAAATATAATGATGTACATAACCATGTAAACTACCACCGAAGATTGGTTAGAACGAGATCTAGTAAGTAGTTTTTTTTTAATACGTCATAAATCGTAAACCGCAATTTACCATTCATTCAATCAACTCAAAAATAAAAAAAAACATTTAATTTCATAAACATAAACCTTATGCATAAACCCGGATGTTACCCTCGGTGCGCGAGTCCGACTCGCTCTTGCCCGGTTTTTTCTTATAAAACTGTCACTCGGACCGTGTAGGTTGGAAGAAGGAGTATCTAAGATTACTAAAGAGTTTGTTTGTTTGAATGTGCTAATCTCTGTAACTACCAGCTAGATTTGAAAAATGCTTGTTGCATTTGGCAGCGCAATTCTTAAGTAAGGCTATATGTTATTTAACAGCACGCTAGGAGCTTTGGGAGCAGAGCAAAAACAAAAAAAAGTAAAACGAAGTAATAGCGCGGGTCTGGTGAACAAGAAACTTCACGCGGGCAGAATTTGCTATATTCCATTTGTTTAGGTAATTAAATAAAGGTAAACAAAAAAATCACGTGACTTAGTTAACCGACTAAACGTAATACCAATCACTTCAGTTGTCATGCTACCTCACAGCTGTACTCTTCAATTTAGCAATATTATTAACGAATTATAACGTTGCTAAATTGAAGAGTACAACTGTGACGTAGCATGACAACTGAATAGACTGGTATTATGTTTAGTCGGTTAACCACGTCACGTGGTCTTTTTGTTTACCTTTATTTAATTACCTAAACAAATGGAATATAGTTATTAATCTTTTGACCGCCACACGTCAAAAAATCAAAAACGTGCCCACGGCATCAAAGTCTGTCATGTAGTCGAACCGTAGCGTGCTGGGCATATTTTGGTTTGTCATCTATACAATGACTGTGGCGATCAAAAGGTTAAAGCACATGCAAGTCAGACAAACCAACACAACACAACTAACACCCACAATAAATGTTGCGCATTCCCCCAATCTTTCCTATAAAGACGGAAAATGTCCAGGTTCGAAATTGATTAGCTGGAGAGACCTCGGTGCAACCTAGCCCATTAATTGCGAGCCACTTTGGAGAGCGATCGGCGCTATTAATAGCCTACCTCACGGTGCAGGTAAGTAGCACCAAGTAGATTGGTGCAGAAGGCCAGCTCCATACAACAAGTGTCAACAGCCGCACGAACGCAGTTATTTGGTTTTAATCCTTAGTCTGCCGGAACGTAGATCTACGCGAGACACAATGGCTTTTTAATTGTGTCTGTAATTACGTCACACAAGCGGTTAAGGGGCTAAACGCAAAAAACGCAAGTTTTAGAAACAATAAAAGTATATGATCGACTACAGTAAACAAAATCAAAAAAAATATGATATTCTTCAGGATTTATGCTAGGTAGATAGTGTGTTGAAAATATAATACAACTAATTTGATACGATAGAAAAAAATCATGAAGATACCTCTAAAAATTTTCTTTTTGCAATAAATACCACACTAATATACATACAATCACTCTGCTTTTTTCTCAGATTATTCTACAAGCAACATACTAAAATACTAGTGTTTTAGTTTTTAGTTCAAACAATAATAGATTTTTTGTAATTAAATAATTGCTTCATATTTTGCAATAAATTACCAGCTGTTATCGCGCTTCTCTTTCTTTTCTATGCAGTCCGACAATGACTGCGCTTTAGGTCATGTAAGCCCCTTAAGGACGCCTTTACGTATCTGACAAAAATAAGCCGTTTTTCGGTGCATTTTGCGGCAAAATGAGACGAAACCAAATGTAACTAATAATTACCACAGATAGATTACTCTTTCATCTCCAAATGGTAGCCATTTTTTATTCGAAAATGTTGGTTTATAATATAGTAAAAAATAATTTCCGTTGCCTCTTCACACAAAATCGACGATATCGTGCTGTCTTTGGGGTCATTTTTCTTCTGTTTAATAACATAAACATATTTATTTTAAAATATTTTATGTAAACAGACATGTTCAACTCAAAAAGGTAGCCCAAAGAACTATCAAAATGTTAAAAATAAGCTCAGAAAAAAATAAAAATCGGAGTCTATTTTTTCACATATTTAACTGTAATACGTGAATCTTATTGGATTGAAATAAGGGTTATTTTACTGGTCACTGTCTCGGTTTATTGCACAAAAATTTGTAATGAAATATTAGTCTGCGCTCGGCCGCCGTTGTGAGTGGACTCTGTGTCGGTTGTAAGCAGCAGCTTGTGCTAAAAGAAGATCGCTGTACGGATACAAAATATTTGACACACAAAACTTGATACTTCACGCATTCTGTATGTACCTATTACCCAAGGAAAGATTTGA
Organism: Mesoligia furuncula; assembly: GCA_916614155.1. Taxonomy (NCBI): domain Eukaryota; kingdom Metazoa; phylum Arthropoda; class Insecta; order Lepidoptera; family Noctuidae; genus Mesoligia; species Mesoligia furuncula. The sequence continues at coordinate 17,855,976 of OU744796.1, forward strand.
TTCACAGTCTTATAATTTTTCTAGAAGTAAGTAGGGTTTATAAATTCATATTTCGTTCCGGACTTGCTGGAGTGACCTGCACAGCAGGTGTACTTCGAAGACTATTCCGGTCTGATCCCCTGAAGACTTACAATATTTCATGATGGGTGTCAATTTCGTGGTTTTCGAGGGTGCTGAAACCGATGGTGAGGTCCAAATGAGAATCCAAGATGGCGGATGTGAAAAATGTTACAATTTTTCATGATGGGTGTCAATTTCGTGGTTTTCGAGGGTGCTGAAACCGACGGTGGAGTCAAAATAAAAATCCAAGATGGCGGATGTGACAAATGTTACAATTTTTCATGATGGGTGTCAATTTCGTGGTTTTCGAGGGTGCTGAAACCGATGGTTGGGTCAAAATAAAAATCCAAGATGGCGGATGTGAAAAATTTTATAATTTTTCTTGATGGGTGTCAATTTCGTGATTTTCGAGGGTGCTGAAACCGATGGTGGGGTCAAAATAAAAAAGATGGCGGATGTGAAAAATGTTACAATTTTTCATGATGGGTGTCAATTTCGTGGTTTTCGAGGGTGCTGAAACCGATGGTGGGGTCAAAATAAAAATCCAAGATGGCGGATGTGAAAAATGTTACAATTTTTCATGATGGGTGTCAATTTCGTGATTTTCGAGGGTGCTGAAACCAATGGTGGGGTCAAAATAAAAATCCAAGATGGCCGATGTGAAAAATGTTACAATTTTTCATGATGGGTGTCAATTTCGTGGTTTTCGAGGGTGCTAAAACCGACGGTGGGGTCAAAATGAAAATCCAAGATGGCGGATGTGAAAAATGTTACAATTTTTCATGATGGGTGTCAATTTCGTGGTTTTCGAGGGTGCTGAAACCGATGGTGGGGTCAAAATGAAAATCTAAGATGGCGGATGTGAAAAATGTTACAATTTTTCATGATGGGTGTCAATTTCGTGGTTTTCGAGGGTGCTGAAACCGATGGTGGGGTCAAAATAAAAATCCAAGATGGCGGATGTGAAAAATGTTACAATTTTTCATGATGGGTGTCAATTTCGTGGTTTTCGAGGGTGCTGAAACCGATGGTGGGGACAAAATAAAAATCCAAGATGGCGGATGTGAAAAATGTTACAATTTTTCATGATGGGTGTCAATTTCGTGATTTTCGAGGGTGCTGAAACCGATGGTGGGGTCAAAATAAAAATCCAAGATGGCCGATGTGAAAAATGTTACAATTTTTCATGATGGGTGTCAATTTCGTGGTTTTCGAGGGTGCTAAAACCGACGGTGGGGTCAAAATGAAAATCCAAGATGGCGGATGTTATAAATGTTACAATTTTTCATGATGGGTGTCAATTTCGTGGTTTTCGAGGGTGCTGAAACCGATGGTGGGGTCAAAATGAAAATCTAAGATGGCGGATGTGAAAAATGGTACAATTTTTCATGATGGGTGTCAATTTCGTGGTTTTCGAGGGTGCTGAAACCGATGGTGGGGTCAAAATAAAAATCCAACCATCGGTTTCAGCACCCTCGAAAACCACGAAATTGACACCCATCATGAAAATTATAAAATTTTTCACATCCGCCATCTTAGATTTTCATTTTGACCCCACCGTCGGTTTCAGCACACTCGAAATCCACGAAATTGACACCCATCATGAAAAATTGTAACATTTGTCACATCCGCCATCTTGGATTTTTATTTTGACCCCACCGTCGGTTTAGCACTTAGCACCCTCGAAAACCACGAAATTGACACCCATCATGAAAAATTGTAACATTTTTCACATCCGCCATCTTGGATTCTCATTTTGACCTCACCATCGGTTTCAGCACCCTCGAAAACCACGAAATTGACACCCATCATGAAAATATTGTAACACTTTTCACATCTGCCATCTGTAAAATTATTAAAAAGGATTCAAACCGGGTGCGGTGACTTGACAAAGACGAAAATGTCGTTGTTCCTCAATACTAACATACACGTATCCGTTATAATAAGAAATTACGAACTTATGTATTTCAATAAACCCTGTACTTATTTTTGTTGCTGACGATCCTTCAGGATCAAAAACAAAAGAAAAATCGGTTCAAACCGGTATGAGAAAGTTTTTAGTGGATAAGACAGAGATTAAAACAGAAGACGATCTAGGAGGGGATCGAGGCGGGGGGGGTGGAGGGGGGGTTCAGGGGATCAGAACGGAATAATTCGAGCTGAGTCAGGTGTGCCGAGTATGGGCTCGTTTTCTTAGTTATGTTGAGACCTTACCTCCGGACTTGATGGAGTGACCTGCAGGTGTACTTCGAAGACTCCTACTGGAACTAACAGCCGAGCAGATCTAGGTGTGCCGAGTATGGGCTCGTTTTCTTAGTTATGTTGAGACCTTACCTCCGGACTTGATGGAGTGACCTGCAGGTGTACTCCGAAGACTGCTACTGGAACTAATAGCCGAGCTGAGCTAGGTGTGCCGAGTATGGGCTCGTTTTCTTAGTTATGTTGAGACCTTACCTCCGGACTTGATGGAGTGACCTGCAGGTGTACTTCGAAGACTGCTACTGGAACTAATAGCCGAGCTGATCTAGGTGTGCCGAGTATGGTCTCGTTTTCTTAGTTATGTTGAGACCTTACCTCCGGACTTGATGGAGTGACCTGCAGGTGTACTTCGAAGACTGCTACTGGAACTAATAGCCGAGCTGAGCTAGGTGTGCCAAGTTTGGGCTTCTTTTGTTAGTTTTGTTGAGACCTTAAGAATAGGTAGGCAGGCACTAAACCGGGTCTAGTCTAGGCAGATGCGGTCACTAATCGGAAACATAAAACAAAAGTACTTATCTAAAAAAAAAATATTACAGCCGCCATCTTGGATTTTCATTTTGACTTTGTTTTCGGCTCCAGCACCCTCGAAAACTATGAAAACGACACCCATGATAAAAAAATATAAAAAAAAATTACAGCCGCCATCTTGGATTTTCATTTTGACCTCACTATCTGCTTTAGCGCCCTTGAAAACCATAAATACGACACCCATGATAAAAATAAAAAATAAATTACAGCCGCCATCTTAGATTTTCATTTTGACCTAATTATTGGCTCCAACACCCTCGAAAACCATAAAAACGACACCCATGATGAAAAATATAAAAAAAAAATACAGCCGCCATCTTGGATTTTCATTTTGACCTCACTATCGGCTTTAGCGCCCTTGAAAACCATAAAAACGACCACCCATGATAAAAAAATTAAAGCCGCCATCTTGGATTTTCATTTGGACATCACTATCGGTTTTAGCACCCTTGAAAACCATAAAAACGACACCCATGATGAAAAATTAAAAAAAAACTACAACCGCCATCTTGGATTTTCATTTTTATCTCACTATCGGCGATCTCAATATCCGTCACTTTGCACGGCCAAAAATGTAATTGACAGGCTTATGGTGATTTATCGAGGTAGCCACTGCTAATATGCCTTTATGCAATGCACGACACTGCTTAGTACGTTATCCTAATTGCGTAACACACTTGGAATGGCAATCCATTCCGATTTGACAGTTCAACAATATCCATTGCGTTGTTTTTGTTTTACGAATTTTTTAAATATTTATGAAGCAACTAGCTGTGCCCCGCGGTTTCACCCGCATAAGTTTCGATCCCGTGGGAATATCGGATAAAAAGTAGCCTATATGTGTCAGCTACCTCTATACAAAATTTTAAAGCCGTCCCCAACATAGTTGGGAAAAGGCTAGGCTAGATGATGATGACCTCTATACAAAATTTTATCAAAATTGGTGAAGCCGTTTGAGCGTGAAGAACAAACATATAAACATACACACACACTCACAAGAACCTACTTGCATTTGATACCATAGCAAATTTATTATATAAAATACGAAATAAACCGAATAAAACAAGCTTGTTTTATATTTGTTTTCAATAAGCTCGTCCGCAAATTGTTAATACATAGGTACTTTGGCAACTTGTACTTGATTAATCACTGTCCAGTGAAATTAAGTAAATAGCATTCTACTTATATGAACACTTCACATTACCTACAAACTGTTTGAAAACAAATCACCGTAAACTTAAAAAAAATACATGGCAAAAATAAAATAAAATTAGGCTCAAGTATCAAGTCGTGTCAATTTACTCATAATTTCACCGCTTCGCGCATGTCGCTGTGTGTGTGAGCCGTGCACGTGTAGTAGTAAGACTCAATACCTAAAATTGAAGCGCGTCATTTCGTAAACGCCTCCTTAAAAGCGTTTACGACGTACGGCATTTCATACAAACTTTCATACCCTTGTTTTTCGAAATGGAATGAACCGATTTTAATGAAACTTCATACGCATAAGCAGAATACAAAGGTCTTAAAAGTTACTTTAGAACATTTTCGAAAAATAATGCTACAGCCAAATTAGACTGATTTTTTAATTTTCCATAGAAACATATTTTCAGTTGTCTTTTTTTAAATAAGATATTTCGAAGTGGATATTTTTATTAGTATTATTTTCTTTTCGTTCCTGGGTTTGAGGCAGGCACTTTACTTTGTATAAATAATTTAATCACCACTGCTCCCACAACGATGAAGTAAACCGCGACAGTGAACATCGTGAGGAAACCGTCATGTTCTACAACAAAAAATTCGAAGAAATGTAACATCTACCAACACGCACTGGGCCCGCGTGGTAGATTACAGCCCACTCTCAAAGAGAGGAGTCCTGTGTCCCAGAAGTGGGAACATTATATAATGCTGATTATGCCTGGGTTCGATTCCCAGGGCTGTGTGTTATTGAGCTTTTTCATCAGGAATTTCTCAGTAGCAACCTGGGGTCTGGATTGGGCTCCTGTTATAATATGATAATATATATGATGGAGAGGGTATGTTTTGTCTCGTTATCATCAGGCATATTTTAATTACTGTGGGCGTACTATGGGTAGTGTTGGTTATTCCGCCATAGAAAAACCGTTTACAGTTCAAATCAGATTATAATTTTACGAACAGATTAATCACACTAGCGAATCACACACTGTAGGTACACACTCAACGATACGGAGCGTGCGACAGTTTCTGAGCACATGTTGTCCGTATGATATCTACTGGACGCTCCACCTCAAAGCTCGCTCTCCTCGACCCCCCACGGACTCAAGCTAGACTCTGTCCAGCACCACCAGATTTCGCTGACGTTCCGAATAGTCAAACGAATGACGTATTTAAGACATAATATGTAATGATAACTGGCAAAATGGTGCTGTACTTACAAGGTGCACCTCTGCCTACAGGGAGAAATCTAGGGGAATATAAAATAATAAAATAAAAAGTTTATTTCGGAACAATAACACCAGACAAGTACAGGCGCCAGCACATCAAGCTACTACAATCTGTCAAATTTCTTTAATAGATTTTCAACTTTATCGCTACAGTATAAGGTTCAAAGTTGATTGGGAAAATTTGACAGTTTTGGGTAGCTTGATGTGCTGGCGTCTGTACAACAAGTAAAACGATGATAGCTGCAAAAGTGTCAACTGTAGCGCAGCTAACAACGCTCTTCTCCAGATACAGAATGGAATGATGTTCCATGCCAGAGCGAGTCGGACTCGCGCACCGAGGCTTTCGTACCATCATATTTTTAATTTCTCATCGGCGAGGCAGGTATTACGAGTTGCGGCCGCGACTTACGAGTTGTAGGTCGTAGGTTCGAACCCAGACGAGCGCTTTACTTTGTGTAAATTATTTCATCACCACTGCTCTCAAAACGGTGAAGGAAAACATCGTGAGGAAACCGGCATGTCCTAGAACCAAAAATTCGAAGACATGTGACATCTGCCAATCCGCACTGGGCCTGCGTGGTGGATTACGGCCCACTCCCTCTCACCGAGAGGAGGCCTGTGTCCCAGCAGTGGGAACATTATAGGCTGATCATGGTTCATGGAGGCAGGTATATTCGTCAGAGAATTTTAACACTGTCCACTGTGGTGTAGAATATTGCAGTTATAAGTCAGCGCCATCTCTGTGGAACTAATGTAACTTTTGTTGATGATTTCTGAAAAAGTGTGCTATCTAAAGACTTCGTTTTATTTTTCCTGTAATTTTTACATAAACTTCTATCACATAGTATAATTTCAGTTTTTTCTCTTTGCAAACTTCGGATATAAGGGGGTATTTTTTTACATTGTTCATCAAAAGTCGAAAACTAGGCAGCCTAAAACAAAATGTTCGAGAATGTGCAAACTGCGCTCTGTTATATGATACCCTAGTAGCCCCACTTTGAATTTTTCTGATATCTTTTCAGTCCCTGTTGCAAAAAATATACATACTTATATATTTATTTATTTCTTATTTGCAAAATAGTTGGGCAAACGTCATCTAAAACTATTCCAAATTTCAAGTTGATAGCATTAGTAGGTTTTGAGATATCCAGCTGAGACAGACAGACAGACTGAGTCTCACCATAAGGGTTCCGGTTTACCAATTTTGTACGGAACCCTAAAAGTAATTAAGTTAATTTAGATTTAATTAATTAATAATAAAAACAAAAAACAAGACAGGGATAAACAGTACAGTACAGGACATATTATGATTTGGGATGTATTTTGACGTTGAGTTAATGTGTTGCGTGTAATGAATGGATATGTGGGTGAGTGTTAATGAGGTGTGCGAGGGATGTTTGTGGTGTTTGTGGCATGTATGTTGTGTGTGGTTTTGTTGGGTAAATACAATACAAAAATACAAACGCGATGTTATATTGTGTAACACAGACACGCTTCAAGTCAGCAAGTGCAAGCGCACTCGCGACTGGGGTAAACTAGTGTTAGCATTTACCATCCTTCCGGATTTGTCCGGACATATCCGGTTTTCTGTCCACCCGTCCGATCTTTACACAGCCTTGTCATTTTTGTCCGGACTTTGCGACTTAAAAGATTTTATTTATTAGAACAATTGAACACTGTAAAATAAAGATTATAAAGTAAATGTCCGGACTTCTTTTGCAAAAGTCGGGTTTTTCAGTTTGGTCAGGGCCTTTCAAATTTTTAAATGAGTCTCAAACATTTACTCAATATTATTTATTACTTTCCGAAACATAAACTTTGGTTTTTCAAAAACATGATCATTATGGACCCCTTCGGGCACAGCAAAGCGGATAAAGGCTTTAATTTGATCCTACTCGCGACTGGCATTCGTTTGAGATAGTTCGAGATCTTCGTACGTCGTACCTACTTCACTAGGTGTGCATGCACCTGTTTTCGCTCGTTCTAAGAACCCGAACTTCTGTACCTTTCTACTCTGTGTCACGTGCAGGTAAGTACTGTTGGGTGGCGGTTTTAAGCGTGTCTTTAGTTCGCTGTAGCTAAGGATATTGGATATGGTGTAGGTATCATGTTGTTTACTATGTTAGGAAGTTGGATTGAGGGGTGGTTTAATCGTGGGTCCTACAGAGCGCCCCAACAGTGTTTACCTATGTGTTATCACTACAACGAGTTGATCTATGATAGTCTACGTACTGATTACCTATAGGTAAACCTATCAAGGTACCTATAGGTAGGTACCTTGATAGGTTAGGTTTTTTTTAAACAAATGATCATAGAAGCTTTGTATGATCGTTGCCATTAGGCAACGATCATACAAAGTTAGATTCTGCACGCTGCCGCGTAAACTAGTTGCCCAAATTAAGGGAGCAACTAAGAGGGACATTGCCAAAATATAAGTATCCAAGAACTTGTGTGCCTATCTTTTGTACTGGTGAAATTTGTGTGTCTGTGTTTTTTGTACTGTGGTGAATTAAAGTGGTTCCAGTAGAATAATTGTTTTTTTTTTAAAGGACATACGGGGTCGGCTTAGTAACAAATTAAAATGACTGTACATTTGGGTAGTGGATGATTACATCCACTACCCAAATGTCATTAAAAACAGCCCGCGTATGCTCCAAATTATGATTTCTCATGGTTAGCTACTCTGCAAACTGAAAAAAATTGAATTAAGTACCTTACATTATTTATTTTAAGAAAAAAAACAATAAATGATTGTTGACATAACGGTCCCGTATGTGGGGAACCTCGTGAAAGCCGAGAAAGATAATACCGCTTACCGTTTACCGTGCCGTTTTTTAATACCTGTATTGTGTCTTTTGTTGCACTGAATAAACGTTTTATCTATCTATCTATAAGCAAATCAACTATCTTGACTCGTGAGGTTGTCGACATGTGGGAAGTGCACTCAGCGACAACTTTACTGTGCCGATAGTCGCGGCAGCCAATCAAAATCAAAATCAAAATGTTTTATTTCACATAAACCTACATGGGCACTTATGAAACGTCAGAAGCTAGGTGCACGGTTCCAATTGGTCGTTTCCTATGGAGAAGAACCGGCAAGAAACTCCATGGTTACTCTTTTTAAAAATAATTGGCTTTTACAATGTTTCCAGATTACAGTAAGTAGGTATGGAAGGACAGCGCAGGCCTGTCAACAAGTACCAAGTACTTGATAAAATAGAAAATGGTCTACAGATCTAAAGTCTATAAGGCCTACAAAGTCCTCACATTTACAAAATAAGAATCTATCAAAAGGATAGATAATAAAAAAAGAAAAATAATAATAAAAACCTACTAAAACCAAGTGTTATGATTCTCAATAAAACCACTAATAAAGAGGTGAAAAATTTCAAGTGTCTGTATACAATGTCAATTAATAAAGAAATTATGTCAAAAAGTATATAATGTCAAATAATAAAGAAATTATGTCAAAAAGTATGTAAAAATAATAATAATAATTAAATAAAAATTAAACATCGTAATTTGAGAGCAGTTAATAGACATTTACATAGTTATGCCGTTAATGAGAAGCCAGGGAAGCCACATGTGCAGAAGGAATTATTGCCAGACTAGCTTGTCTTCAACGTAGTCTTTAATCTTATAATATGCTTTTTTGATAAGGACACGTTTGATGAGGGTTTTGAACTTTCCATCGCTAAGTTCTGTAACCGGCTTTGGCAACTTGTTATAAAAACGGATGCTGTTTACAAGAAATGACTTGCTAGTTTTAGTTAATCTAAATTTAGGTAACACAATTTCATTTTTACTACGTGTATTTATATTATGGAAATCGCTTCTTATTTTGAAGAGTCCTAAGTTTTTGCGAACATACAAAATACTTTCTAAAATATAAAGAGAAGGCAGAGTTAGTATATCAATTTCTTTGAATTTGTTTCTAAGAGACTCGCGAGGACCCATTTTATAGATTGCGCGGATTGCCCTCTTCTGTAAAATGAAAATTGAATCTACGTCAGCTGCCGATCCCCACAGCAGAACACCATAAGACATAATACTGTGGAAATAAGCAAAGTATACTAACCTAGCTGTGGCTATATCTGTCAACTGCCTTATTTTTCTTACTGCATATGCAGCTGAACTTAATCTACTTGAGAGAGCTCTAATGTGTGCGCCCCATTGTAATTTTGAATCTAAAGTAATTCCTAGAAATACAGTTTCCGTAACAGCATCTAGTCTTTTGCCATCAAGTTCTAAATTCAGACCCACTTGAGGTACATTTGGTAATGAAAACTTAAGACATTTAGTTTTGTTCGCATTAAGTAAAAGATTATTAGCTGCAAACCATTTCGAGAGAACAGCCAGACTATCGTTAACATGTAAGACATCCGTATCTTTTCTATCTATTTTAAAAATAAGGGAAGTGTCATCAGCGAATAAAATGATATCCGACAAGTTGGCCATCATGTAAGGAAGGTCATTAATATAAACTAGAAATAGGAAAGGGCCAAGAATTGAGCCTTGAGGCACGCCCATCTTAACTAGAGACCCCGAAGACGTCGCCCCGTTAACGTTTACTTTTTGCTGGCGCTTTGACAGATAGGAAAGAACAAGTACAACAATAGCTAAATAGCCAAAAGCCTGGACCAACACCTGACGAGGCTCCCGTTATGGAACTGGATCAGGGGCTTGATTCAGATTCAAGATTCTTAATTTGTGGAAACATGAGTATACATAATTACATACAGAGCATGCAAGTTATCACAATACATTACGAGTATTAGATCAGTCATGTTTGGCCTTATATTTAAATGTTAGTAAGGGCTGATTTTTCAATCATCTGATAACTTTAATCGAGGAATATTTTTGAAATTTTGACAGTTGTTTCGTACAAAAATTGTCAAACGTCAATTTTATTCCCCGAATAAAAGTTATCAGGGGATGGAAAAGTCAGCCCTAAATTACATAATAATTGGATAAATTAATAAATGAAAGCAAAATAGTTAGATGTCAATTTTGACACAAAAAAGGAAAGCAGTACTTCGCGACACGACTCGTGTCGTATTGTTAAGAGTTTTGTCTCTCTGGAGCCCAGACCGCCAGTAGTTTGGACCCTTTATATTTACATAACATAACATCACACTTGCAATCCCCAAGGGTTAGGCAGAGGTGTGCCTAGTATACACCCACATCTCGCCAGATATACAACATTATTTTAGTTTATGCGAAACCCGAAACACGTGTCTAGTATTTTTATGTAAAGAATCTATGCACACTGTGTCATGAAAAATGACAAAGTTATAATAAGCTTGTTAAGTTACCTGTTTGTCCGTACAAAAACATGCTCACCCGCGCTGTCTTGCGCTCATTGATAATAGTACCTAGGTACCTAACCGTTTGGTGCGGAGATTGGACAACCTACTTAGTGTCGCTCAGTGTCCAACTTTTAATCTTTTTTAAATATTTTTGGGACAAAATATATCATGGGGTAAAAATTATTGGAATCGATTCAGTTACTTATTCTGACCAACTATATTCAGGTTTCGCATAGGTATACTAAAAATAACGTTGTATAGAAAAATCCAATTACACTTAGCCCTGTCAATTACCTGGGAATCGAACCCAGGACCTCGTGCACAGCAGTAGCACTTGCGACCACTAGACCAACGAAGCAATCTACAGGTACTTTCGGACACGGCTCGAATTATTAGGAGATTCCTCTCTCTGGAGCTCTGACCCTGTTCCTGATGCCGTAGGTCTGTTTTTATAAGAATTAAATGTTTTCATATATTTGATTTAAATTCGTAAATATTTAAAGTTTGTATGTTAAAAATAAAAGTTGTAAATTATTTGTATGTTCTTCCCAAAAAAACGCCAATTCACGATGCATAGGTATATCTATATCTTTATATATCTCTATATCTTTACAAAAATAAAAAAATATAAACATCCGAATTGAGAACCTCCTCCTTTTTTGAAGTCGGTCAACAAATAATGAAGCTGAAAAATTTGTTTGTTAGTAAGAACAAGAAATTTCACGCCGAGGAAGTCGCGGACAAAAGCTAGTCAATTGATATACGATAAGGCATAATAGGTACCTACCTACATCCCTTTTGCGTCACTGCATAATGTCTTCGAAATCAACACTCTATTGAATAAAAATATTTAACTCTAAATAAAATAACATAGGTAAAGAAGAGTCGCTTGATACCGTTGCTTCGTGTTATTTGAATATAAATGTTTTTCTTTAATGTTTTCTTCTACCATAATCCAATAGGCACAACACAAGTTATTTACGTTAGTTTTTTTACCGAATAAAGTATCAAGAGAGAGAATCGAGTGGATAAATAATTGAATACTTATAAATAAAATAACAAGGTTTTTAACCTAGAACCTATAAAGGTTCTAGGTTAAAAAGTGAATAAATTTTCTTCTTGAACCTATAGAGATGGCAGGAATATCGTCGCTTCTAGACACCAAAGTTTTCATCGGTTTATACAGGGTTATTGGTAAAACATTAACAACCTCTTAGGAAGTCATTGTACTCATCATTATGAACAACTTTTACTATGGGATCAAACCAGAAATAGCGAAAAAAAAATCAGCTGTTCCCTACATTTTGACGAGTTATACAAACATAAATGTAGGGAACAGCTGATTTTCTTTTGTCGTTATTTCAGGTTTGGTCCCATACTAAATGTTGTTCATAATGATGAGAACAATGACCTCTTAAGAGGTTGTTAATGTTTTACCAATAACCCTGTATATCACAAAAAAATCTGCTGTTTCATAGAAAAGTGCAATACCTACGCGGTCAAAATGTACTGAACATCTAATTTTGTGCATTAATTTTTCTAATTGGATATTTAATGCAGTAAATAATGTCAAATTATAGCAGACTAGCTTTCGCGCGCGGCTTCGCCCGTGAGGTATGTCGATAAAAACTATCGTGTGTCCTTCCCCGGGATGCAATCTATCTCTCTGCAAAATTTTATCGAAATCCGTTCAGTGGTTTAGGCGTGAACAGGTAACATACAGACAGACAGACAGAGTTACTTTCGAATTTATAATATTAGTATGGATAGTATCCATACTAATATTATAAATTCGAAAGTATACCTGATTAATTCGCGATCTTCGTACCATGTCTGTAAACATGACAGATAAAATGCAAGAGATACCTATATACTGTGTGCATAGTTTAGACTACGAGAAAACTCCATTGTGCTACATTTCTTTCAAACCAAGATCACAGAAACACTCCTTCCAAAGTATCTTATAGAAAATATAACAGAAAATAAAACGTTCCTTCGTGAAGTTTCAAACGATTTCTCGCCCCGACTAGTTCAGTCTCTCAATGCACTGCACCCCGGCTCCCAGTCGCGATCAAATAAAGAATAATCGGCTTTCATTAGAAGTCGCTACTGATTTCTCTGAGGAAGTGATCAACTCGCGGCTTACGGGATCGAAGAAGATTTAAAACGCGGTTTCCTCTAGTTTCTGCTTCGTAAGCGACGTTGAATGAGCGGTTTTTTTAGTCATATACAAAGTGTTGGGAAGTTAGTTTTTACTTTCAACTGTAAAAGTGCAATAAAAGATGTTATTCTTGGTTTTTTTTAAATACAATTCATGTGGGGTCTTCGCTCTTATGGCAAACTAATGCATAATCTTTCGTTTGTCTATTTAATTCTGTAGATAGCTAGCAGTAGCGAAGGGTAAATTTTTGTAAGAGGTAAGCCGGAGAAGATATCTATACTTATAATAAATCTGTAGAAGGGTCAATTCTGTACATTGAAAATATTGAAAAAATAAATAGCGGGGGGTGTTGCTGGATCGATACCAAACCCAAATATGTGATTAAAAAAATTTTTGTCTGTCTGTCTGTCTGTCTGTCTGTCTGTCTGTATATGCAGGCATCACGTGAAAACTAACAGTTCGATTTCGATGAAACTTGGTATAATTATACCTTATTATCCTGGGCATAAAATAGGATACTTTTTATCCTGGAAAAATACGTAGAAAAAAAAAATCTTATTTTTCAGTTTTATTCATAGACGTTGTTCTATAGAACCGCGAACACACGTTGCATTACCCGCAGTGGATAATTTTCCATTTCAATTTAAGAGAATACAGTTTCCTGTAGCTTTGTGTTACACCATGACAATAAATAAGGCTCAAGGTCAGACCCTAGGAGTTGCTGGCGTAGATCTTACCGCGAGTTGTTTTTCACACGGGCAACTTTACGTAGCTCTTTCCCGTGTGAGCAGTCCAAGAAATCTTCATGTTCATATTCCGGACGAGCTCACTAACAATGTTGTGTATGCTGAAGCTCTCAATTAACTTTCTGTCGCATTGTCACGATCACTTTTTTATTATTGCAAACTTTTCGTCACTGTCAGTAATTTACTGCTACATGCTACTTATCAAGGTCGGAATTACTATGAAAAAAATACTTACTACAGAACGCGAGCTCAACAGCAGTAGCTCAATAGAGGGATCTCCTTAATTATTATAGGCTTAGCCGTATTTGGGTCCAATAGATATTTATAAGATGTCATTGTCAGAGTTACTCAAAATGGAGAAATAAACCATCCACGCGAAGACCGACATCCGCGCGGACGGAGTCGCGGGCGGAAGCTAGTCTTTAATATGATTATATTACTTGTCTCTAAAATACTGACTGTGACATTTTTCAAACAAAATCAGTAAAACACGATATTCTTCAGGATATAATTATGCTAGTTAGACAGTGTGTTGAAAACTTATTACAACTAATTTGATACGATAAAAAAAATCATGAAGATACAGCCTCTAAAAACTTTTTTCCACGATAAAAACCATACTAATATACATACAATCTTTCGGATTTTTTGTCAGATTATTCTACAAGCAACATACTAAAGCTAGTTAGTGTTTTAATTTTTTGGTCCAAACAATAGATTTTGTAAATAGATAATAATTGTTTCATATTTTGCAATAAATTACCAGCGTTGTATCATCGCGCTTCTTTCTATTCTATGTAGTCCGACAGTGACCGCGCTTTGGGTCATGTCGTTCGTCGTTTCAGCCGATAGACGTCCACTGCTGGACACAGGCCTCCCCCAATTTTGGGAGGGTTTGCCATAATCGCCACGCTTGGCAGGCGGGTTGGCGATCGCAGTATGGTATTGTGGTGGAATACATAGAGAACGCTGCTGCCCATTCTCCGGTACGATCCTTAGTCGCCTTTTACGACACCCACGGGAAGTAAGGGGTGGTGGTATTCTTTAAGTCCGGCACCACACAGACAGGGTCATGTAGTCCCCTTAAATAAGTGAATAGATAGAAACTTAAGTTCCATATTTTGTAGAAACCCTAACTACTAGATCAACTCGTACTGTGGTCGTCGTTTTCGCAGAAACCTCAAGAGATGTGGGTTTGGAATACTTAGGTAATCGTAAGCAATGTATAAAATATAACCAGATACCACCCATGACAAAAATTATTATCCGCCTAAGTGAATTACAGTATTTATCCTCGAGTTAAATACCACTAAGCCTTTGTAAACCCGTAAGCCTATTGCTTTGCATAATATATGTACATACACCTCCTACATAATATACCCGAGCAAAATATTACCTACCGTGTTGCAGCACAACGCTGCACATAAACTTCATTTTCCGTCAACTGTTCGCCAATCTCCGCTGTTTTCCATCAGAATGATTCACTGCCGTCGTCCTTCATAAAAAGAAGTCAACATGGGATGGCAATCCCCAGGAAATGAGCCGTCCTGCACACAGGTAGCAAAAAGTTACAAAGTAGAATAATTACTCGACGGGATTTTCACTTATTGATTCGCAACAGATTATGGATGTTATAAATGTTTTAACCTCACATACAGGCGAGTAAGTGCTCGCCTACCTGTCGAAACACCCCTCACGCGTCGGAGTAGTTGAATGGACCCAGTGAAGTCATTGTTTTAACATTGACAATAGTTGTGTCGTCTGTGTGGTGTCGGACGTCTGTGTTGTGTCGGACTTAAAGAATATCACCACCCCATACTTCCCGTGGGTGTCGTAAAAGGCGACTAAGGGGTGTACCGGAGAATGGGCAGCAGCGTTCTCTATGCATTCCACCACCATACCATACTGCGATTGCCAACCCGCCTGCCAAGCGTGGCGATTATGGCAAACCCCCCCTTTTGATCATGTCCAGCAGTGGACGTTTTTCGGCTGAAATGTGGACGATGAATAGTTGTGTACACTTGGTGTACCGTTGACGTTTCGAGCACTTTCTCTTATGTACTTGGTGTACACTTGACGCATGAAAGGGTGAAATACAAGGCACTAAAGTTTTGATTTTCTAAGAATGCGGCGACCGGTCGTACAACAACTATAGCTTTTCATATTATTAAAGGTACAGAGCGTTTTTGTAAAACCATAATTCCAAACTCAAAGAAAATGACTGATGTTTATGACGGCCGTTATATGATGGGACCGCTTTCTTACAAAATCAAAGCTCGGACGTCTGTCGGTCGGTATATTATATAGCGTCAGTAAAGCGCCTACAAGAAAATAATAGCAAATTCAACTAGCTACGACTTCGATTTTAAAGATTAGGTACAGTCACGAGCATAACTATGTACACACTTGGCTTTATTCAAAGGCGATTTTCTCCTTTATTTTTGAATGAAGTTTTATATTAGTAGGAACATAGTATTCTCGAACCCATAGGTATAAGTACAGTGTCGTATTTCAACGTTGCATTCGTTATTTCGTGAAAAAAACTCAATTTAAAGTTGCCAAGTATTGACATATTAGTGTTCGTGAGTGTACATAGTCGTATAGCCACTAATCCATTACCGTCGTCGTTACGTGTTTCATAGAAATGGCAAGTTCCTTTATAAAAAATCTTTATACAAATCCTCAGAAAAGGTATTAAATCAGGAGTTTGATATCATTAAATCGTGTACCTACAATGACTTCAAAAGATCTTTGTAGGATGATATTATTATCCGTCTCGCATGGTCCTACAGACAAAGACTCCCGAACGCTTTCCCTAATGGAACTTTGTGTTGTATCAAAGTTTGATCCACAAAAGGTCAGCGGACAAAGACAAAAATAGGAACCACGAGCTCTTTGCTTTTTTATTTGTAAATAGTCTCTAAAGTAGAAACTTTTTGGTCAGATCTGGCCGACTTTTTCGTTTTCACCAGCATCCGATGCACATTTTGTCGTCAGTGTTGTTTTTCTCATTTTTCTCACGGAATATTGCGCCACTGTACTGTCGAGCGTCGCTCTTAGCTAAGAACCTTTTCATTAAGTATTATTCGGAACTCTTTTATTCAGTCTTTGCAGTTTTTACATCAAAATGCACTTAGAATTGAAATCGATTCAGTGTTTAGATAGCGTAAAAGTTAACGGATGGAGTCATTGTTGTAGAAAAGATTGTTTCTTGCCAATGTTATTAAATTCTACTTTCGGTAGTTTCACTCTTTTATTGTGCCACCATTCTCGTACTATTTATAGGAATAGGGAAAACATTTTTACGTGCATAATTGGGCTCAATAGGTTTAGTTCGGTCAATGTTTCGAACTAATTAAGCCAATTAAAGCAAGCAGCCTAACTATGAACTCCAATTATCCGGTAGCCTAACTAGCAAACTGAATCATGGCAATAACGGAAAAAAACGAAATAGTCAGAACTCCAATTCTCAACTCATTTATTTTCATAGATGAATAATCTCTAAAAGACTATGTCTTTTACATTCATCGCCTAATTAGTGGATACGAGTACATTAATTAGTACATAGTAAAATACTCATAATCGTTAACAGTAACATTCACAGCATGTATAGGGTAGGTGTCCATTGGTGTCAGATCACGACACAGTGCAAGCCGATATGCCAGACTTACCGTCAGCTTTTCGCGAAACCTAAGTTACGATCGGTTCCGAAAATGCAGTGTGCGTTGTGAAAATCGGGGCTAGATTTCTATTACCAATCGCTTTTTCAAAAGAAGAAGTATAATAAAATATGCCAAGAGTTCTTAACGTGTTTCTATTGATTGGCTACGATATAAATTATAACAGGTGAAATCATTCTTCATTTGTCTAAAATGCATTTAAATGCAAATGCAAAAGTTATTTCGAATAAAATTTAAAAATATACTGCAATCATTTGTTTTAACTTCTTATGTAATTTTAACTACATCTAGTAGTTATTAGCTAGGCGAAAAGCTTCTCATTATAAAGTAGGTAATTTTAACATTATTCATATGTAGACAAGAGGCAGCTTTTGCAAAAAAAATATGCGAATTTAATGCGCTGTTGCGTTGTTGTTCGTGTGTTGTTTATTTTTATTACTATTCAGTGTTCTGAATAGTAATAAAAATAAACAACTTTCGACTTGCTCTGCCACGGATGAGCTAACAAATGGATACCCAACTTATACCCTCATACAATCAACTTAGGTACAGTCCTTATAGTTAGACAGATCTACAAAAATCATAGAGGTAATGATATGTAGATATTTTATATCTATTCGGGTATATCTGCTTTACAAATCGGAGAAAAATTGGGAGAAGGTTGTCGACTACAATTTTTTTTTAATATTTATCTACTATTCTTACAAGTATGAAAATTTACAACAGATTTTTCTTTCTTTTGACGTTTCCTTGCAACAGTTCGTATAACACATCATAAGAGCTAAATTACCAACAATAGTAAAACTCTAAGGGGTTTAACTTATTAACCTTGCTTAAAGTTACGTAATGATCAACATCAGTTTAACCATACATTTTCGACGTTAAAACGAGTCTTAACTTTAAGCAACGTTTGTAAATAAAGGGTTAAGTGTTTACAGAAACATATTGTGTGACATTAATTGTAGACTTAATTGAAATAAAAAGACATTTTTTCACTTAGTTCTCAATTTTCCACCTTATTTAGACATTTTGCCGACCATAGACATTAACTAAAATGTCAGCATAAGCATGGTTTCAACGGTTTATTTATGATGCGAAACCTACCGAGTTGGAGTTTATGACATTAGGATTTCACGTTGGCATACTAGATAGGTGTAATTACCACAGATTACCGAGGATTTCGTAGTGATATGTCACTCACGAGCAAAGCTATTCTCAACCTCTTGAAGAAATTGCATTTCATCTACAAACAAACATAATTATGAATAGCGTATTTCACTACGTGACGAAGTAAATAATGTAGTACGTGTCCAACAACTGACGTCTACAGAAACACTGCAATCGTCAACGGCGCTATCGTCAATAAATGAGATTTTTTGAAATCGTGGGTATGCATACTTAGCACTCCATGTATTGAGTTATCTGTGGAAGCACCAAACAATTAGTTTTCATGATCGAAAACAACTTCTATAATTATTATAATAGCGTAGCATTTACATAAATAAATATGTTTTAATATTGACATTATTATTTTATCATACTTTCTCCAATACCATTCTTTCCACGTTAATAAAAAAGCTATAAAAGTACCTATCCGAGGAATGACTAAAATAATAATAAAACAATAATTATACTACAAAAATAATAACAAATTGATAAAATTCTCGTAATAATTATTACCTGAACATTATTTTTACTCTGTAACATTGTACAGCCAACGACAAAAGTGATAAATTTATTTTGACGGCAGTTCTTGTTCGTTTTCCGTAATCATTCCCATTCAGTCACTTACGGAGCTAGTATTTTTTTTTGAAGATATAAAAAATTATTTCTCCGTTGTCGTTGGTTGTACCCACAGTATCAAAAATTTTAACCCGACTGCGAAGAAGGGTTATGTTTTTACACTTTTTACCCTAAATGTTGACACAATGCTGCTACTTACAATCTATCACAGGATGTTCTGAGCTTAATATAAAGACTGACATCCTTATAAAATATTTTCTCTACAAGCTATAATATAAGTATACCTACATACACAATAAAAATACAATGATTATTTTATACACTAATAACAAATTAACGTTTAATAATTTCATAAATTCATTAAGTATTATTAACCATAATTTCAATGTCATAATTTAAAAAGAATGCATTCATTTTTGATTGAGCAATTTTAAATTTCTGTTTTTTTTATTTGCAACATTAATATTAACGAAACAATAAAAATAATGGTATTACCATCTCTGTTAACTGCCTCCCGACTACGGGAAATACTTACATTTGACGAATATTATATTTCATTTATACCTATTCCTGATTTTCTATAGGTAAATCAGTCCAGTAAATTAGACATCAATAAGTACAAAGAAATGTTCTTACATACACAGAGAAGTCAACCTCTACATTTGCAATACCATAGTCGGGTAAATAATGTAATCTACACATATCAATGACTACAATATTATTTGGCAACAACGCAGTAGAATTATTTACATAAAACACTCAGTGCTACTTACACAATGCTATTTACTACTTACACAATTTACAATGGACGACAAAAAGGCGTAAAACAATGAGATTATAATCTAAAACTACAATAAATAGTATCTATCAGGTTTTTAACCGAGGAACTGCAACATTCACCCGCATTCATTTCTTACAGTTCATTAAACATTGCATCAGTCATTGAAAACTCGTACCTACTGGCAATATTGCACACCGCACAGCGTTTTAAATTCAAATTCTGCATTGTTCCTTGCATTAAAAACTTACGTGGGAACTAAGTTGCCAGATGCATAAAATGCTAAGTGCGTAAGGCTAGCAACACTGATTAAAAGAACACTATGGGAGAGATGTGAACCCTTGTCTGGTAGCCCGCACTCCTGTCTGTTGTATTCGAAGCAGAAATTCTGTAAAACAAATATAAATGTTGAAACTTTGTTAATGATACAGATTTTCAGAAGATAAGGGTTTGGTTCTTGCATAATGCTTTTGAAATTAATCTGGAACGGGGATAGGTAATTAAGGACTACACTGGGTAAAATATCATTATTATAGGTTTATACAGGGTCAAATTAAATAAGGTAGCGAAACTCTATAGACGTAATGGCTATCAATATATAATTACGATAAAATAAAAATACAAAATATTTAATGTTTTATTTTTTTGGTCGTCGACCGCCATCAGTTTTTTTACTTGAAGTAGTAACATAAAGGGCTAAGGAAGGAACACGGGGAGTTTTAGTCAGTAAGAGTCTGACACTCCCTTCCGCTCCACCCAGAACGGAAGAGGTCATTTAATGATTTTTGATCCTCACAAAAAAAAAAGTTAGTTGAGAAAATCTATTTTCTTTTGTTTTCAAGTCACTATTAGTTTCAGTTACAAAATGAAACAACATAAACCACTGAATATAAAATTTACAGCAGAAGCCACAGTTTCGGAGTCACGAACGAAATCGGAAGAGTTTCCTGTCACGACATTGTCTCTTCGGTTTTACTCCTGGAAACTCGTAATTTTGTGAAAGAAATAATAAAGTTTTGCAAGTTTGGAAAGCTTCTTTTGGAAGCGTACAAATGTTATACGTTTGCGAAGCACAGTTCATACACGTTAGTATGAGGTAAACTGAAATAAAATTACGAAGGTACATATAAGTACAAGAGTTTCGCCAAACCACGACACGGAATTTATTTTTCGTTACCTACTCGATTTTTAGTTTCCAAGAAGAACCGGGTAAGAAAGGTCTTAGTTGTAATTTGTGTAGTTCTGTTAGAGTCTTGCAAACAATCTTGGTCAAGCCTAAGTGGCTTCGGTCTTTTCAGTTTGTTTTAGGTATAGACTTGCTTAGTTGTAAATCACTCCAAAGATTGCTCGAGCTGAAATTTTCATTCCGTTTAGGTAGAATTATGTCATCATCTGCCTAGCCTTTTCCCAAACATGTTGGGGTCGGCTTCCAGTCTAACCGGATGCAGCTGAATACCAGTATTTTAAATGAAGCGACTGCCTTTTTGGCCGACATAACCCAGTTCCTGAGTATAATACCCATTGGTAAGCCTGGTTGCCCGATTTTCGGACTTTTGACGACCCGTAACGACTGCCAAAGATCTACGAATGACAGCCGGGACCAACGGCTTAAGGTGCTTTCCGAGGCTCGACGGGGTCTTCATATGGGAAGATGGTCACCCATCCAAGGACTAACCGCGGCAAGCGTAGCTTAACCTGATATATCGACCCGTACAGCTGTTTCGTACAGCGCCTCAAAGGCAGAATTATGTACCAACCTTAATAATGTTTGACGCCATCCTTTTTAGGAAAGCGCTCGTGAACAGCGCCGCTTCGTCGCCACAGGACCTCTGCACCGTCTCCTCAGAACACATCAGGTACTCTTGGAATGAACTGAAATGAACACAACTTTATTAAACACTCAACAACATCAAAATAACCTTTATACTACAAAACATAAGGTCGAAAATTGCTGTTCGCTTTTAATTTTAATATCACTCAATTTGCATAGAATGAGCCTAATGAATTTTCAGATCAGAACCAGCTATGGGTATTAAAGTTTGATGCTTTAAAAGTGAATATACAAGGCAGAGTCATTTAAATTTAATTATGAGGTATTATACCTTTTAAGAGCGTTTACGCCGTATGTCATTTCATACAAACTTTCAAGCTCTTGTTTTTCGAAATTAATGAACCGATTTTAATGAAACTTCATACGCATAAGCAGGATATAAAGGTCTAAAAAGTTAGTAGAGAACATTTTCGAAATGTGTTATTTAAAAAAAGATAACTGAAAATATCTGTTTCTATGGAAAGTTTAAAATCGGTCTAATTTAGCTGTAACACTATTTTTGGAAAATGTTCTCTACTAAATTTTTAGACCTTTGTATCCTGCTTATGCATAAGAAGTTTCAATAAAATCGGTACATTCACTTCGAAAAACAAGGGCTTGAAAGTTTGTATGAAATGCCGTTCGGCGTAAACGCTCTTAAACCGACTTCTAAAAAGGAGGAGGTTCTCAATTCGGATGTTTCTATTTTTTTTTTAAGCACGGGTAACGCAGGGAAGAGGATGATAGATACCTATTATTTTAACGTGATGGGCTGCGGAGCAATTGCGTAACACATTATCAATCAGAATCGGTTTAATTTTGACACTTCAACAACATTCATTGCGTCATTTGCGTGTTGAGCAGACAAATTTGCGAACTTATGAAGCAATGGGTTAGCAATTTGCTTTCAAAATTATTTAGATTGCGCTTGATAGTTGTGTTTCGGAATTAGGGTGCTGGTACGATAGAAGACGATCAAAGAATACTGTATTTTTATACAATTGGAATTACCCTATAGGTCAATCAATCAAAAAAAAATCAATCAAAATCAAATCAATCTACAAATACAAGTCTACAATCTTGTAGACTGCTAAAAATCAAAGTCCTAAAATGTAGTGCAATTTAGGACAAGGCGACCTTGTAAAGAAGTAAGATTGATTAATTGAATAGGGACTTATTCGTTGATTCTAAGGGCGCGTTCCACCATGTCATGACGATTAATTTATCGTTGGACGACTGTCGTCTCTAGCTGTTCCCATTATATCGACTGTTTATCGTAACTGTGTCGTCGATATATTTTATCGTTAAACGACGTATCTAGCTGTTCCCATTCGATCGTGACGATATTTTTACTGTTCACGGCAGTCGCCTTGTCGTTTGTGTGATATGTGCTACGATAGATCGCAATAACGACACATGATTTGTCGTCACCATAAGTCGTGACGTTTTTTTATCGTTTTACGACGAGTGTCGTGCTAGCCGTCCCCATTGACTTGACAATTTGTCGTCCCTGTAAAAAAATTCGTGGACGACAGTTAACCTTGTGAGCTGAGACAGTTAACCTTGTGAGTGAGCTGTGTAACTAAAGACATTCGTCTTTAGTTACACAGCTCGACGTTCGAAGAGTTAATCGTGTAGTCCTATATGTGAATACCTCCATTTAAACACACAAGCTACGACGCTTTAAACGACACGATAATCTGTCATCACGACATAGTGGCAACGGGGCCTAAGGCAACGCAAACTGTTTATTGAGACGAGGCCACGAGACATGCTAGTACCAAATTGTAGGGCAAAATGATTATGACATCAAGAATGACAGCTGAAGTTCTGAAGGTAACAGCCAAATAAACAAATCATATCAGGTTAAAGGGCACAGTCCGTATGGAGCCAGTAATTAGCAGGAGGTCAAAAGAGTTGCCGACTGGCCAGCAATGGTCAAATATATTTTTATTAGTTATCTTTTATCCTCAGAATAAAATTATACTACTACAAAAGCCATTACATTCTGATTTATGGGCTTTTACAATAGTATAATTATATCGATATGAGATATCGGTAAAATAAACGGTAAAATTTGGAAAATCCAAAAGTGGACGACTCATAAATGCTCATTTGATCGTATAAACAATCATAAATAAAGATATTTTATTATTTAGTATTCTATTAATTATAAATAAACTACAAGTAGCGGCACGTAAGTTGGCAAGAGTTTTTGTAGTGGGGGAAGTTTGCGCACGCACAATTTCATACATTTTTATATGCGCGAACTTCCCCCACTACGAAAATCTCTTGCCAAGTTACGTGCCGGTAACTATACATTGAATAAAAGATCAATTTTCAATAGGGTTCCTCCTATGAGTCAAACGAATCTATAAAAAAACATTGACTCAATTTAGTTGATTTTTTCGCAAGCTACAATGTTTTGCGGTTTCACACCTTGATTGACGGGATTTTTTTTTATATTTTGATGTTTTTTTTTTCATTAACACAATTTTTGAAAATTAATTATTTAGAATTAACCTCCATTAAATTATCTATACAATGGTATATAAATTAAGTAGGTTATTTGTGCTATCAGGAGTATAACAATAGAAACAGTTGCAAAAAGGAGGAAAAAAAAATGTTTTCGATCGTAAAGCGCTCTCTAAGAGTCGAGTCGTGCAAGACTCAAACCAAACATTGTGATATATAATAGCGGTAACCCAACCCCAACCTGATTATGTGAGTTCATAAGGTTACTTTACTAGATTATAACAGCCCGAAATCCATATTAATATTATAAATGCAAAAGTGTGTCTGTCTGTTACCTCTTCACGCTTAAACCGCTGAACCGATTTAGATGAAATTTGGTATAGAGATAGTTTGAGTCCCGGGAAAGGACATAGGATAGTTGTTATCCCGATATTCCCATGGGATTGACACTTATGTGGGTGAAACCGCGGGGCGCTGCTAAATAGTTAGGTATATATAAAGGACTCCTCTCACAACCACAACATAAGATCACGCCTGTAATCCCTGAAGGGTTACGCAGAGGTGTAAGGTCAGCAACAAAAGTCGATTAACACTTCAGTTTTTTCAATCTCAGTTATTGAGCAAAATATTTGTTCAAAATTGCATCCGAAATACAATGCAATTTTGAACAAATAATTTGCTCAATAACTGAGATTGAAAAAACTGAAGTGTTAATCGACTTTTATTGATTACCTACTGTACCTATGGTGTGTAGCCTCTTCTCTAATAAGTATATTAGATATACAGAGAAGATACGTTTGAAACCCATTCTTACATAACCTTATTTAAAAAAAACCTATGGGATATGACTCCACTTCATTATCATTCATTACTTACTTGGTTCCTATTTATTGCAGATGTGCACATAATTGTCCATGTCAATCATCGCTATTGGAGTCAATTGACTTCTTCAATTATTAGGCTGTTATTGCTTTGATCGTTTCACGATTTCATGTCGGAGAGGTTTTTTTATTCTTTAAACGCCTCACCATACCATTCTAACAAACCCGGCTCAAAAAGGGTAGGTACTGTTAGTACTTAATTAAAAAGCTTTGACTTGAATAAATATATTATCGACTTTACAGTTTCATCTTATTTTTAGCACTTCCACTTTAGTGTTTTTGTTTAGTAGAAACTAAACAAAAACACCTTATTAAAATATTTCACACTTGCTTGAACGTTCGAATGGAACACACCGGCAATTATTACCAGCCTGTATTACTAAAGGTAAGGCTTTAAAATAGGGAACTAATTTTTTGAGCTGTTATTTAAATATTCGAGATGTTATTATGATCAGTTGAAAAACATATTGAGCAGTTATTTAATTTAATGGCGGTTGATTAATTATTGCGAGCTCGGGACTTGGGGCACCCCGACTCGGACAGGTTAGGTTCGAAGGGGATGACGGGGGCTCGAGTGAGCGAGCAAAGCGAGCGAACGAGCCCCCGTCATCCCCTTCGTGTTAGGTTCCCTTAAACCCTGTAGACAGAAATAGGGGCCCCGCGAAGCGGGGCTCCGTCGACTACACACCCAAAACTACTTTACCACCTCATTGTTTATAGAATTGCTTAGAATGAGATTTATTACCGACAAATTCCGATTTATTACTGCCCACACGTAACTGCCCATTCATTCATTTTTACCGCCCATTTAATTATTTTCCCACTCAATTATATATTCACTGATCCATTTCATTATTTTTTATTACTCATTTTTGTTTACTTTACTGCTTAGTTTTAACTGCTGAACAAGTTATTAAACGTGCCATTTATAATTTTTAACTTACCAAAACCGCTATTTACAACTGCCTCTTTAAATCAGTGCCTTTAAAATATCTGACACTTGCTTGAACGTTCGAATGGAACACACCGGCAATTATTACCAGCCTGTATTACTAAAGGTAAGGCTTTAAAATATCTGACAGTTGCTTGAACGTTCGAATGGAACACACCAGCAATTATTACTAGCCTGTATTACTAAAGGTAGGGCTTTAAAATATCTGACACTTGCTTGAACATTCGAATGGAACACACCGGCAATTATTACCAGCCTGTATTACTAAAGGTACACAGATAGCCTCTACAGTACATACATAATTATCTACCTTTAATCTAGATGAAAGAACATCCAGTCTTTTCTTTCTATATTACATTCCCACCTGACCACAAAAAACAAAATAATCATGTTCATTGACCCTAACAGCTGTTTCCCAATGAACATCTATTTTCGATCTGTTTTCCGGAGAAATGGCTTCTGCATCCCTGTATACGATTACATTATTGTTGTCTATATTTCCTTAGGTATCCGACCTTACCCCTATGTGCTGCTGGTGATCACCGGGGCGGTTTTAGTGAGGTGAAAATCCCACACTGCCCAACTCTGCCCTGAGGTCGGGTGCCTTTTGAAGGTTTCCACACAACAAAAAAAAAAGTATCTGAACTTTGCAAAATCGAATCTAGTTTCTAACTGAAATACAGGATGGCAGGGTCATCGTCGCGTAAAAAAAAAACTGACCATGAATTCAGTAACCATGAAATCAGCATATGTTTCTAGACCCCTACGTCAAAAAATTCAATAAATCAGGGGCCTAAAAAGGCCACTTTGGGAGAATCATAAAAGCATAACATAATGGGCAGCAAACTGTTAAGTTAATCGTTCGTTAAATCATTGATGTAGGATTTTTCAGTTATTTTTTTTTGTCTGTGCTAAAATACCAATCAATCCAATCCAAATCCAATCCCAATCTCTTTGATTATACCTACGTAGTGCAGCGAAAAAAAGAAAAACACGGATTGTCTTCGCCATATTCTAATTCATAATGTTATTCTTTTATGATTCTGCCAAAGTGACCTTTTTAAGCCCCCTGATAGGCAGTCGCTCCGTGTAAAATACTCAGCTGCATCCAGTGGGACTGGATGCCGACCCCAACATAGTTGGGATAAGGCTAGGCAGTTGATGATTCTAGACCTATAGCATAGAATTTATTGTCGCTTATCTAAAAAAAAAACCTGGCTAAGTGCGAGTCGGACTCGCACACGAAGGATTCCGTACCACAAGGCAAAAACGCCGAAAAAACACGTTTCTTGTATGGGAGCCCCCCTTAAATATTTATTTTATTCTGTTTTAGTTAGTATTTGTTGTTATAGCGGCAACAGAAATAAATCATCTGAGAAAATTTCAACTGTCTAGCTATCACGGTTCATGAGATACAGCCTGGTGACAGACAGACGGACAGTGGAGTCTTAGTAATAGGGTCCCGTTTTTACCTATTGGGTACGGAACCCTAAAAACGATCAAAATGTATGGAACAGCTGATTTTTTTTAATAACCGACGGAAAGTTTCAACTATCGGGGTTCGGAATCATGTACTGGTCCATGGTAATCCATGGTAAGAGGTTGCACGTCGTTGTACCTGGAACTATGTATAATTTTAATTAACATAAGATCCTCAAGGATCTATAACTTTTCACAAACTGTATCTAACTTGGATATTTCCTACTTAACGAGGCAGAAAACAACTCAAACAGAGTATCAAACTCTAGCCAGTACAAGTTGTAGTTGGTAGACAGTTTGCGAACAAGCGGTAACCTGTGTTAACCCACACGTAGACTTGTAAACGATGGCCAATTACCGGCCGATGACGAGGGCCTGTACGCTGAAAAAAGAATTTCTTACTACAGCGATTTCATTAAGACTTACTGACTTTAAACAGTAAGAAGAAATGTTTGAAAAACAGTAACTTTTAATGATTGGACATACTATTTACTGAAAAAAAAAACAACAAAAAAAAACGGAAATCCACCATTTCTGTAATGTAAATAAATTTCAATGGTTTGAACGATATCACCAAATGAATAAAAGAGTTAATTTTGTGAGCTTTTAGCTACATACAATGTTAAAGTTTGCTGTCATGACGGTAATATTATGCCTCAAGCTTGAACTGTTTTCGGATCACTAAAAAATACTGTTTTGAACGTTAGGCTCATAGTTCAAATTAATGTATTTTCATTTTTATTTACTGCTTATTTCTTTCAGTGTACGTATGTGGGGTATACCTAATTACTGGTATTTGTCGACTTATCACCTGCCTAGCCTTTTCCCAACTATGTTGGGGTCGGCTTCCAGTCTAACCGGAGCGACTGCCTATCTGACCTCCACAACCCAATTGCTGTTTAATACGATACCCCTTGATAAGACTGGTCTGTCAGACTTTCGGGCTTCTGACTACCCGTAACATCGTAGTTTTAATGCTTAGATCCAATAGCACGTTCCAAGACTAATAAGAGTTATCTAAAAATTTGTGAACGATAAAATAATATGATGCTGACCTGTTTAATATTTTAAAAGTGGTGGCCCAGTGGTATCGGCCCTACGACCTACGAGGTGTAAGTCGTGGGTTCGAACCCAGGCGGGCGCTTTACTTTGTGTAAATAATTTTATCACCACATCCCCACCAAATCTTAAAACGGTGAAGAAAAACATCGTGAGGAAACCGGCATGTCCTAGAACCAACATTTCGAAGACAAGTGACATCTACCAACCCGCCTATCTCCCAGCTCATTATAGGCTGATTATGCTATTTACTGCTAATTCGAAGAAGAATCAGATTTTACAGAATTTTTAGTAACTAATCGATGTTACACGTTGTCATACACGTAAAAAATATTAACTGAAAATAACGAATCGGACATTTCAGGACCTTTTTCAGCAATTCAGCACCACTCTTGAACACTATTAGCATGGTACCATCAACATACGTTTAAACAAAACGCTACTTAATCATGAACTTAATGGACATAAGGATCTCTCAAATAAATGCTCTGCGAACATAAGGTCTCTCAAGTTGAACTTAACAGCGGTCTAATTCTGTATGCTCTTTGAAACTTAACTGTGCACCAGCAAAAGCAGAGTTAAATGAGCCTGTCCATGCATAATAATAGCAGGCAGAACTGGCCTTACGTTCTAGTGCCAATTTACTAGCGCCAACTCCGTGAGGAAATCGACATTCAAGTCTATGTAACATTCAAAATTATACTACTTTAAATTCAATTGTGGGACTTGTGGCTTATTAAATAATAACAGCCGCACGGGTCGATGGTTCAGGTTATCGGGTGGATGGGTGTAGGGGATCCCTGCACTTAGTGATGATACCGGGGTGATTCTATTGGGATGATGATGAAATAAAACCGACCACCGCGAATGTCCGTTGAACACTGATTTATTGAATTAAGTTACTTATACAAATCAACTTTAACGAAATGCTGAGCGCACAGAGTGCCCGGCGCGTGAGTCTGTAAAATAATGTGCGGTTCCGTACATCCTGCCCGCCCAAATGATACGATTGACATGATTGATTGGCAGATAAAGTAGGAGACAAGTAAAATAATATTGAATATTAAAATGATAATAGATATTATTACTAATGATACAAATGCGATAAAACTAACTAACACAACTATCCTAAAATACACAAATGTCTTTAATCTTCGTGGTCTTGTAAGTGTACTGATCGTAAAAACGTGGGCGATGTAGCCCTGTTTACACCACTAACTGTGAACACTTCACTGCACTTTTGCACTGATTCCGCTAAACGCGATGCAACAGGCGCCGTGTCAGCCGGCGCGACTATCACTGGCCCCGCCCCAAGAGCCTCCTGGCCCTGGGGGACCGACGACGCTGGTGCTGTGCCTGAACTGCGTTGCCTTCTGATGAGGTACACGACGACACTAGCCAAGATGATGACCGAAGCTACACTGATGTACAACACAGTGTAGTGATGAATGTCGTGAATGCTCAGATCCGTAGACGACTGTTCCTTAACCTCGTCAATCTGAGCTCTTAATTGATCCCAAATGAGATGATGATCTTCAGCCTCACTGAAATTCTCTGGTGCAGACGTTTTCATGATTCTGTTTAGTACGGACATTCGCGGTGGTCGGTTTTATTTCATCATCATCCCAATAGAATCACCCCGGTATCATCACTAAGTGCAGGGATCCCCTACATTTATTTTTTTGGTCCTTCGAGATTAGCAGAAGCACCTCGTCGCGGTACTTTGAGCTAGCGCGCGCACGGCTCAGTAGTAATCTCTCGCGAGCGCGGTACTGTGATCAAACCAGTAGACTCTTTTAGTGTGAAACTCTTTTCTCATTCGTTCATCCTAGACTTGAGCCAATTAGCTTAGGTCGTCAGCACGATTGTGGTAAGCAGAACTCGGCGTGACATCACCATCAACTTCGTGGAGCTCATCATCGAGTCGCGCAAAGGTTCAGCGTCCGCAGTCAGCTTCATCATCACGTGGATCATCATATTTCCAAGTAAGACTGTTCCTTTTACCTACTTGCACCATGGAAGATCTTACTGTCCGTCAATCGGAAATCATCGCCAATTTTACGGTCATCAAGATCAATTTCAGCAAGGACTCGGATTCCCGCAAAACTACGGAATACCTCAGGAAACGTTTAGACACGCTAGACGACCTCTGGGGAGAGTTCGAACAAAACCATAAGAAAATATCGGAGCATAAAGATGTGGCAGTCGACTATTTCCTCGACAACACGTATCAAAAGGGCAAAGATCAATATCAAACTGTACGGAATCTCATAGCGTCTTACGGAAAATCAACCAAATCAACTCAACCCGATGGCAAGTTAGACGAACTAATATCACTGCAACGCACTAACTTTAGGGCATTCACTCGGCTGGTCAAAGGTATCAAAATTGACCAGATATCAGACAAATGGGAACTTGAGGATGAGCTCAAAAACATCCAAACAAAGTGGAACGTGATCGATGCGCAACATTTGCAAATTGATCATATCCTTTCTGGAGGTGACTTATCATACGACGAAGAATTCAACAACCATGAATTGACCTACAAAAACATCAAAAGAGAATTGAATAAGAAAATATCCTCAACAACTCATTTAGAACGATCCACCCCGCACGTCGACATACCGTCATTTAGCGGAAACTACACACAGTGGCCAACATTTTATGATTTGTTCACCGAGACAATTCATAACAACAATTCTATCACGAAAGCTCAGAAGATGCAGCATCTTAAGGGAAAACTTAAGGGTGAGGCAGAGCGTCTCATTCACCACCTCCATATATCATCGGATAACTACGATGCCGCGTGGGATATCGTATTACACAGGTACAATAATACTCAACTTCTTTTCACCAATCACATTGAAATGTTTCTAAACCAACCCAACATCCAAAGGCAAACATCATCAGACATCAAAAGGTTGTACGACACCTCAACTGAATGTATTCACGCGATACACAATCTCGGTGTTGATACGAATACATGGGATCCGTTGTTGGTTCACCTAATCTGCAAAAAACTGGACCCAGAAACATATGCTGGTTACAAAGAAGCACGCAGGAATCCTCGTGACTTACCAAAGCTGGAGGAGTTAATGTCTTTTCTCGAGAGTAAATTCATTGCTCTCGAGCCTATTAAATCTAATAAGGAACCTTCATCATCGAGCAAACGGAACCCAAATCAATCGCATAATAAGCAAAACAATTATAAAAGTTTCGCTAATAGAAATTATCAGGCCATCATTACGCAAACTTCGAAATGCACGGTTTGCAATTCAAGCCATGCCCGCAATCTGCTATCGTGCAAAAAGTTTATGAATATGTCATCAGACGTACAATTGAAAGTGGTGTCGAAATCAAACATCTGTCGAAATTGCTTATTCAGTCACGATGAAAATCAGTGCATTTCGACGAAACGTTGTAAAACCTGCCAAGGTGATCATCACACAATACTCCATGAAGCGTGTGTTTCATCATCTAAATCAGCTCCTCAAGTAGTTCCACCATCATCTATAATGACCGCTTCATCATCAAAACCGTCAAACAAACACCCTAACGTTAATCATGTCGCAGGGGATGACGAAGAGTTATTGCTAACCACCCTTGCAATCAATGTCAAGTGCTCTGACGGCAGCTACGTAATCCTTAGGGCACTTCTAGACCAGGGTTCACAAATTTCATTAATATCGGAAAACGCTGTTCAGCGATTAGGGCTACAGCGTCAACGATACAACGCATCAGTGTCAGGGATAGGGGCTGGTGCTAGGCAAAGCAAAGGACGGGTATCAATCGACTGTCGATCTATCTACGGCGACTATCATTTTACCACAGAAGCACTGGTTCTGTCAAAGGTCGCCAATCGCTTGCCTGGTGCACCATTCAAAAAACAATCATGGCCTCATATCCAACATCTTCAATTAGCAGATCCTGAATACAACGTGTCTAAGCCAATAGATATACTTTTAGATGTGAGTATTTATTCTCAAATCATCATGGATGGTCTCATCAAAGGTCCAGCCCAGGCTCCAATTGCGCAACAGACCGCACTCGGATGGATCCTGTCGGGCAATGTTCGCACATTTAATTGTCATGTCGCAACAAATAAGTTATCAGATCTATCAAGATATTGGGAGATAGAGGACGTTGAAACATCATCATCATCAATTCCTACCAGTGAAGAGAAGTACTGTGAAGAGTTTTATCAGCAAACCACTCGTCGTTTGGACAGTGGTAGATACGAGGTTGGAATACCCATGAAACCCGAATATGAAAATCAGCTTGGATCATCTAAATCAAAGGCTATTGCACAATTCAAACAGTTGGAAAGAAAAATGTGCAATAACGAAGCATTTGCAGAAAATTATAAAGCATTTTTGTTAGAATATCAACAACTGGGTCACATGTGTAGAACTAATGTTGATGAATCAAAACGTGCTTTCTTCTTACCACATCATGGCGTGATGAAATTAGACTCGACAACAACCAAACTTAGAGTCGTTTTTAATGCGTCGGCGAAATCAACATCAGGAAAAAGTCTAAATGATGTCATGTGCTGCGGACCTAATCTTCAAAAGGATCTTATGTCACTCATTTTAACCTGGAGAACATACAGTTACGTTATCACAGCAGACATAGAGAAAATGTTTCGCCAAATCTTTATTAGGCAATCAGACTGCCATCTTCAGTCAATCGTTTGGCGGCAATCACCTCAAGCAGTTCTCGATGAATATCGTCTTACTACCGTAACATATGGTACTAAAGCCGCTCCTTACTTAGCGATGCGAACGCTAAAACAGCTGGCCATGGACGATGCCGAAAAGTATCCTCTAGCTGCGTCAGCCTTAAGTCAGTCATTTTATATGGACGATCTGTTCAGTGGCGCAAACACCATTCATCAAGCCAAGGAGCTTCAGCATCAACTCATTGAGGCGCTGAAGGGAGCTGGTATGAACCTCCGGAAATGGTCTAGTAACGTACCCGACCTACTGGTAGATCTATCACCAGATCAACTAAACGACCCCATACACTTCAAGTGCTCGGAAACAAGAAAAACGCTTGGACTAAGATGGAACTCATCAACGGACTCCTTTAGCTTCGAAAATCAATTACTTTGTCATGATAAACAAATCACAAAGAGACAGCTACTTTCGGAAATTTCAAAGCTTTTTGACCCCTTGGGCTGGCTGTCACCATTATCAATCAGGGCAAAACTGCTTTTCCAAAACGCATGGTCATTGGATTTATCATGGGACCAAGAAGTTCCGCAACCAATTCAAAACGACTGGATTCAGATTAAGAATGACTTCAATATCATTGATCAATTCATCATACCTCGTTATCTTGGGAACACAAACCAATCATATCAAATCCATGGATTTTGTGACGCATCCGACAAAGCATACGCATGTGTTGTGTATGTAGTAGCTAGAAACAATAAAGGCGAGAGTACATCAACGCTCGCTGTAGCAAAAACAAAATTGGCACCACTGGCGAAAAAGGTATCACTACCACGACTAGAGCTATGCGGTGCGCTACTACTATCTCAACTTATAAAGAAGGTCATGGAATCATTATCGAACCAAGAGCTGGAGATTTATGCCTGGACAGACTCCATGATAGTTTTAGGATGGATCCAAGGCGACGTGAAGAAGTGGAAACAATTCGTAGCGAACAGAATAATTAAAATCATTAATATCATTCCATCATCAAGTTGGCATCATGTGAGGTCAGAAGAGAATGCAGCAGACTGTGCTACTCGGGGCCTGACGTCACGGAAATTATCAAGCCATTCGTTGTGGTGGCAGGGTCCGAAATGGATAACTAATTTCGAACAAGGCACCCTTCCTATCACCTCATATCAATCACCAGAATTGGAGACCAAGAAGCTCAGTGTAAACACGACATTATATCAAAATCATATTTCATTGATACACGAGTGTTTACAAAACTACAGTTCCTTAACTCGCATTGTGAAAATTCTCGCTTGGATATCGCGTTTCATTACGCAATTACTAGGCAAACACACATCAAAAACAGCTGTATTAACGTCATCAGAAAAGGACAATGCTTTGAATATAATTATCAAAAATGACCAACTACAGCAATTTCATGAAGATATATTGTTTATTAATCAAAAGGGCCATGTGCATCCTAGAAGCAAAATATCATGTCTCAATCCATTCCTGGATGAACACGGTATCCTCAGAGTGGGTGGACGACTGAAAAACGCACGCATCAGCGACTCTTCAAAGCACCCTATCATATTATCAAGCCATAGTCGTCTCACTGATTTAATCATTGATGTAAAATAATGTGCGGTTCCGTACAATGGGTGACCAACTTCACACATTATTCATCATTTTCTTGACTGATTTAGTTCCGTCACCTCACACCAGGTCTAGTTGGAAACCATCGTCAGGCACTAGTTGTCTGGTATTTTTGCTGATCTGGGCCTTTATGGCGCAGCCGTGAGGCACTTTCTTACTTATTTCTTACATCGGACTTTATACTTTTTATTTGTTTTTATCTGATGTATTGTGTCTTTTAGTCTGTGTGCTAAATAAATTTAATTTCTTTCTTTCTTTTCTTTTTTACATACCAAGACCCCTCCGTGCCTCGGCAAGCACGTTAAGCCGTTGGTGTCGGCTGTCATTTGTGTATCCTTGACAGTCGTTACGGGTAGTCAGAAGCCTGAAAGTCCGGCAATCAGTCTTACCAAGGGGTATCGTATTACCAAGTAACTGGGTTGTGGAGGTCAATAATATTCAGCAGCATCCGATTAGACTGCAAGCCGACCCCAACATATTTGGGAAAAGGTCAGGCAGATGGCTACTTTAAATTCAAACTTTTCACAAAGCACATAAAAATAAAAATCGCTTTTACATTGGTGTGGTAAAAAATGTGAAATCCTCTTTCGAAATTCTTTCAGTGTTCCGTTAAAATAATGTAAACATTAGCTTTGAGATAAAATGCATGGTTTAATTCAGCCATAGTCACAGTCGGCACAGTTCGCGCAGTTGCTTTTTTTCAGTGTGGAAATAGCGCTGTTTTTGTTCATCTTTCCATTGTGTCAGTGCATGGCCAGCGATGTATAAATCCTCTGATAGTGCACGAATATTTTAACTAGAAAAAAAACCGACCAAACGCACAACATTCCAATGCAAATGTTATTCTGCACACAAAATATTACTACAGCAAAGTTTGCTGAAAATGACTAACATTATGCGAACAAAACTCGTCGTTAGCATCAGAATTAGAGAGAAATAAACGATGAAAGGAAAGAACATCGTTTTCCTTTTTAGCAAATCAACAAATTGTAGATTCAATTGTATGGAATGACGCGAATAACGGACACATTAACGCACCTAAAAACTCTTAAGTACACCACTTAATCCAAACTGAATCTTAATCAGGATTTAATGGGAGGAGAGGGGCGCACAATGTCTTCCGAACAACCTCCCAACATCAGCTTATCCAGGAAAATTGTCGAATTTACGTAAACCCGATAAAACTAATGATCGCAAACTCATTTAGATAAATCCATACCAA
This sequence comes from Mesoligia furuncula, assembly GCA_916614155.1. NCBI lineage: Eukaryota > Metazoa > Arthropoda > Insecta > Lepidoptera > Noctuidae > Mesoligia > Mesoligia furuncula. The sequence goes on from OU744796.1 coordinate 17,891,867, forward strand.
TATTATAAATTAGAAAGTAACTCTGTCTGTCTGTATGTTACCTTTTCACGTCTAAACCACTGAACGGATTTCGATAAAATTTGGGAGAGAGATAGATTGCATCCCGGAGAAAGACATAGGATAGTTTTTATTGACATACCTCGCGGGCGAAACCGCGGGCGGAAGCTAGTAAGTACTATGAAAAAAAAATCCAACCTTCACAAATTCTGTCGTGGCTCGTAAACATCAAGCTTAATTTAATAGAATATTCGAGTTTCATTCACTGCGATCTTGTTTAAATACTCGGTCAAAATCTAAACCAGAAAAATTATATATTACAAAGTCGACAGGCCCGAACCTCGGGCGGGCGTTGTTAATTTACATGTAAATTGGTACAGATAAGTATTATTATCAGTGGAAATCACGCCTCAGACAAGTAATTAGTTCGTGAGGCTGGGGGAGCAGTTCGATTTGTTGAATATTTTACTAACGGGGACTATTCAATATTCAGGACTCCTTCCGACTCTTTGAAGTACCGACTCTCAGGACTACTCTTGATAACTTTCATGACAGTTTAATTTGCAGAACTTGAAAATGAGTGACATCGTCTTAAAATATAGCACAAAAGGGCAAAAAGACTCAAATTTTAGTACAATATTCATGATCGGTTCCTGATTATAAAAATAACAATGTATTTATGTATGAAACAGTGTTGATTCTCAATAGATATCGGCCTTGTCGGTTGCCAAAAAACAAAATAGCTAATCGCTGAAGCGGCGGGCGTGCGGCGCTCATAAACGAGTATGTCCTACGCGTTCCGTATCAAAGTGGATGGATCTACACGAGATGTTTAATACATATTAATGTTCTCCTAGAATATTATATTATTATCTTTATGGTCTTCAGCAATAGTGGCGTACGCGTGCGCAAGGCTTCTGGCTTTTTAGTATTTGATTAAAATTACACAGTTAACAACAACAGTTAGATATTACAGAGAGATAAGTTCCATATAACCCAGCGAAAATGGGAAAGATTACTTTCGTAGTATCAAAGACAAATATACTGATATCATCAAAAAGCATACGATGACATAAGCAAGTCTGTTATCTTCTCTGGCGTGATTTTATTTGCACTCATGATGCATTACTCGAATATGTCAACAACATTTAAATCTTCCATAAGACCCAAGAAAGTTTTTGAGCAAAACAATTTGTAGACTGTTGTCTCTTGTAAGTCAGAGAATGGCGCACTTTGAGCATTTAGCAAGAAGCCTGCATTTATCAGTATGGATTTTACTGTAAGTGCTTCAACTCAAATAAAAGCGGGACTTGTTGGAAACTTCTACAAATGTGCTGTGGAAACAGTGGTCGATGTAGGTTTTGTTAGAGCAAATTATGCCTAGATTGTGGTGACTTTGTATAAGCGTATTATAAAGAGAGAAGATTAAATTTATGGGATGTTTGTTTGTTACATTTTGACGCTAAAAACGGCTGAACGGATTTGAATGAAATTTGGCACATGGGTAGACCATGACCTGGGTTAGGCCATAGAATAATTGGTGATAGGTGAAACCGAGGGGCGCAGCTAGTGAAGTAATAAGGAAAATTAATCATTACGAAATTTTAAGACGGTGTTTGACAAGTGTTTTTCCGTTTACTGAAAAGTATTGGTGAACTGACTGACAAGGTCAATAAATACGTTGGCAGCATTTCAGTTTTGGTTCAAAACAAATACTTTAATAATAAACATTAAAAAAACGAACATCATGTTGTTTCGAACCACTGCAGGTAATAAAGATAATATGGATACAACCCTGAACAATGAAAGGATAGAATTAGTGAGAGACGTCAAATTTCTAGGTATACATTTGGATGATTTACTAAACTGGAAAAGAACTAGCACATATAGACTCCACTATATCATCTGCGTGTTATGCGTTGAGGACATTGAGAGACTTAATAAATACGGAACAGTTAAAGATGGTATATTATGCTCTTGTCGAATCCAGACTTCGATACAGCATACAGTTCTGGGGGAAAAGCTATGGTTATAATTCTCAGCGAACCTTCATTCTCCAAAAAAGAGCAATACGTACAATTGTCAGAATTGCACAAAGAGAAAGCTGTCAATCTTATTTTCAGCGTTTAAATATTCTAACATTGCCCAGCTTATACATACTTGTGTTTCAGTTAATTTAATAAAAAACTATATCAATGAATACGAGTCTGGGGAAGAAAGAATAGTTCACGAAAACACTCGTAGAAAGGACTTGAAAAATAAAGTTGTACCTAATTTTAACATTGCATCATAGCCCTCTTTACCAAGCTGTACAAATATTTAATAGACTTCCAGCAGATTTGAAGATTTTATTAACCATTAGCTCTTTTAACGCTAAGCTCAGAGTATTTCTGTTAGGTAAAAACTTGTACCCAACGAACTGTAATGTAATATTAATATTCCAATTTTCTATAAAATAACAATAAAAATTGCAATTTATTTTTATGGATTTTTATAAACATGTTTTTTTATAATTTATTATTATTGCTGCATGTCCATTTTTAGAATTTATATTAATGTTATTAATTATGATGTATGTAATGTATCAAACACAACATAAATTGTTCCTGATAAATACAAAAAAAAATTAAATAAAAAAAATACTCGACTATGTATGTAAAGGCAGAACATGAGGCGTACATTTACAATGTGATTTAGGTAACTGAACTCATAACAAAACGGACAACAAAGAAGTGAGTAAGGGAATTTGTTTTGTTCGTATTTTTAAGTTCTTTATATTCGGAATTTCTGATGCAATAATAAGCCACACGGGTTCCAAAATCAGTTTTATTTTATTTAGCATATCCCAATATCGAACAACGTTCATTCTTATACATAAATGTAAGTTCGCAGAATTCAGCAGAGGTGAGATAAAACAATAACAAAAGATTGGATGGAGTTATCTCATAGCATTCTCATAGATATCCATCCATATGATAGTAGTAAGGATTGGATATAGTGACTTCTAAGATATAGTTTCCTCCATATTGGCGCCTGGGGTGGGCGCCAATATGGAAGAAACCTATGATGAACAGTAGAAAGACAAAGAATATAATGTTAATGAATTGCTGGTCCCGCCACTTCCCGCAATAGTTCTAAGAATCAACAATGATAATATTGGGCAGTTTTGGCAGCAACATCATACTACGATCACCAATTTCGGTGCCAAACGTACCTAGTAATTACGTGAATGGGATTTTTATGACGGACTATAAAAAAGGTCCATGCTCAAAGTGGAAACACAACATAATGTACCTACATCTGGCATTTTACAAAATGAAAGGCACAAGTTTAAGGCTGTCTTTCCACCAGAGATGTGCGTGAATGCGTAGCGAGAGATATTCATAAAACTAACCAATAACATCGCTAAGAAAATAAAGCGTTATTATTGGTTAGGTTCACACACATCCCTAGCTATATGGTCTGTTCCAGAAGTATCTGATGAAAATATAAACAAATAGATCAGACAATGTACCTGTAGAAGTCAATTTGTAATTCCACTTACAAATACACACAAACACTTAATTAAACCCAAATTTTTAATTTTATAGGTTATACTTATTTATAAGCTGTTTTTTTACAGGTTATATTTTTTATAAGCTGTTTATTTTATAAGCTGTTTTTCATTTGACATTTGAGTTTAATTTTAAAACCTCAGTTTACTTAATTGAAGTTTATTTTTCAATTATACCTTAATAATGTTATGTATTCAAACAATAATTGTTGGAAAAAATTGGGAAATATATAGTTAAAACCTTCTAAATACAGGTGAATTACTAATTCCTTTTAGTGTTAAGGGACTTATATCTAACAGGCATTCACTCATGTAATGTTCTACACTTACCAACAAACAGTTCTGAGATGATCCTCATGGCTGGTAACAAGCCCCGTCTGATCAGTCTGGTACTGATCTCCTTGCTGATGGTTTCCTAGCGTCATCAGCGTCACTTCATAGTTCTTGCTGCACGTTTCATAGTCAGACCTGACCATCTTCACACAATCAGCGTGCTTCAAGTACTCGTCTTGGTACTTTCCTCTGGTGCATAGCTCTTGGACTACGTCAGTGATCCCAGCATAGATTCGACGGAACACTACTTGTTCATGTTTTTCCATGCAGACATTTGTGTAGTTGTCTATGCATTTAATTCCCATTCGCAGCTCACTGTAAGAAAATTTTCGATTAATCAAAATGATTTGGGCCGAGTACAATGCCTCGTGGGACTCCGCAGAAATAGGTCACCCTTTTCTTGACGTGACCATGGGATGCTATCAAAAAAATTGCAGCTCTTCAAATCCCTTGGGCAACTTAATTAAAGTACCTACCTTTTTTTTTTTGATGTTGATGGGAAACCTTCAAAAGGCACCCGACCTCGGGGGAGGGGAGGTCGGGGAGTGTGGGATTTTTACCTCACTAAAACCACCCCGGTGATCACCATCAGTACATAGGGTTGGTCCCGGTTCCTCTTAAAGCCCTACGTTCTTTTTGGGCTTTATTTTGAATATATGAAAAGTCAGTTGTTTTATTTGTGCATACCTACTTATAAATTACTTCTGCCCGCGATTTACATTCGCGTGGAACTAGGTATACCATAAAACATATTATAATGGTCTCGGCAATAGTGTAGCTTTCTATCGATGATTTTTTGTAATCGGATCAGTACTTCCAGAGATTACCTCTTACAAACAAACAAACAGTTTTACCTCTTTATAATATTTATTAACCCCCGACGCAAAAACGACGGGGTGTTATAAGTTTGACGTGTCTGTGTGTGTGTGTGTGTGTGTCTGTCTGTGGCATCGTAGCTCCCGAACGGATGAACCGATTTTGATTTTGTTTTTTTTGTTTGAAAGGTGAATTAGTCGGGAGTGTTCTTAGCTATATTTGATGAAAATCGGTCCAAGATGGCCGCCGCCACAAAATGGTTGACTACATATTTTTTCACAACTCCCTTAATATGGATATCAAATGAAAGGGCTTGAATAGTAGAATACTATACACTATGATAAATTTCAAATCCACGATGGCCGCCACAACAAAGTGGCGAATTACATTTTTTTTTTCACAACTCCCTCAATCTGGGTATCAAATGAAAGGGCTTGACTACTAGAATACTATACGCTATTACAAATTTCAAATCCAAGATGGCCGCCACCGCAAAACCGAAAAAAAATATAATTCGCCATTATATTTTTTTCACAACTCCTTCAATATAGGTATCAAATGCAAGGGCTTGACAAGTAGAATAATGTACACTATATTGAAAAAGAATGAGGAATATTAACTAACAAAATGAAAACTAAAAACTAGAAAAATAAAATTCTGATCAATGCTCTAGAATGATGAGGAAAGTGGAGTGATGACTGGTACCTACGACCACTGAGTTTGACTATTTTTATTACGAATGGAAATATCCTACTTAAAAAGCGTAGGTATTTCTACATCAGATAGTGTCGCAGTCCCATTTTATAAACTAGATCTGAAATACCTAAGATATCTAATAGCTCTATGAAATACTTGTACGAAAGTTGAATAACTAAAGGAAGAACTAGAAAAAGTATATTATAATAAAACAAAAAACCCCGTTTACTCTTAAAAATTATTCTTCAACTATAAATTAATAATTATTTTTTGACGGATAAAAACCTGATTCAACACCAAATTACCTGAATGTTAAAACGCAAGAAAATAAAAGAAATGAAATACAAAATTGAAGGTGTCCCTACAAAAAGCACGAAATAAAAAATTAGATAAATTCATATGGAAGTCGGGGGACCGTCCTGTGGAACACCTATTCTAATAGAGGTCCCCCGAATGCCATATGAATTTATCTGTTTTAGTCTCGTTACCTAGATTCTTTAAGTTGGGGGTTTTTAAATTATTTGATCCTTTTCCAATTACCTACTTGTATTTAATTTTATTTTTTTTTGTGTCGGGGGTTTTTAGTTGAGATAGTTTTGACGATCATTATTTTATTTTAATTGGCTGAGAAGAACAAAATTCCGCATCGCATCGCAAAATGCGGAATTTTGTTCGGACTTATAGGATGTAGCATGATTAATACACAGAAATCGCAAAGTACATAATTATATTCTAAGAAAATCCCTCAACCTCCTTACTTGTCGCAAACCAGTAAGAAACCCATCATTTCCAATCAAATTTTGTTTCTGGTCATGTAAGCTGCGTTATGAGGGTTAATCCCTCAAAAAGGGAAAAGATCGTGACTTTACACATTTATCATCCTCGACCCACCTTTATAATTCACCTGTAGGACTAGTGGGAATTTCTCCTTTAACCCACATAGCTTATGTATTATGTATAAAGTTTTCCGTGTTTTAGCTATGACCAAATCGATTATTCTCAAACGCAGAGTTTTTGCCCGCTTTGGACAAGGTTATTTTACATAGTACAGGACATTAACATCGCTTCACGCAGTCATGACTGTATTCCCTGAAGGGTAAGATACATTTCACCTATTATGTTTGAGTCCCATGTAAAAGGGGACAAGTATTTCACACAGTTTCTTTTACAAAGTTTAATACTTGTATTACCAGAAACTACTGCACCTGCTAGTTCCAATAAAAATCGTTTAGCTACAGATGAATTACAAGCAAACAGACATATGCGTTGCATTTTATTTACTGTAGAGAATGCAGCACTGTCAACGTATATAGAACATGATAGGTAACATCGTGCAGATCATGCTGCTATCATCAATCCGCCTAACGAGTCATCGTGGCATATGGAAATGTTCAAGAGATACCATACATACCTACATAACCTCTCGACTTACCATTGGGATAGGCAAAAACAATAGAACGATCCTTACATAATCTCATAAGAGATAGGTTAAGTACCTAAATTAATTATTTGCTCAAATTAAGAATTTGAATTAATGAATGAATATAAAATTACTATTTAGTAATTCTATATAGGTAATTTGATTATTCTCCGGGAATCCTAACAAATTCATTAAATAGATTTGATGATACTATTAAACCGAATTTATGTACGAAATACGATATGTCGTAAAATTTAAGGACGTAAGTGTAGCCTTAAAAAAAATGGAGGAATCCTAATGGGTTGCCCTGCATTTAGATTTTAATATAAATACGCGCGATTTGTATTAAAATCTAAATGCCTATCGCGTTTGTGAATTAAACCGCAAAATGATCTAACGGATATGACTAATATAAATTCACGTTGTTTATGATGGATAAGCATTGATAAAATTCGGTCTCTGATTAACAAAACATGTTCTAGACAAAATAAAACAATAATATCTGCACATGACTCAAACCATACCGGAAAAACACGAAACTCTCAAAATCTTAGTGAGTTTGTTTAAACGTGGGTCTTACTCTCAGGGAATTTAAATATCACCTGTTCCATACAAATGCATTACTCACAAGATAAAAATGTATGGACCTACTGTATATACATTTTTTTTCAGTAAGTATTCAAACTTGGTCCCAGAGTAAAATTTGTTCATTTTCACTCCCTGTAAGTATGTCCCTCGAATTCAGAATAACAACGTTTGTGAATGAACGTTTGAAAACATGGGAAATCCCATCCAAATATTATTAAAATTATATTTAAAAAACCGGGCAAGAGCGAGTCGGACGCGCGCACCGAGGGATCCGTACCCTCATATGTTTTTAAATTTTCATCGGCGCGGCCTATATTCGTCAGAGAATTTTAACATTGTTCACTGCGGTGTTGAATATTGCAGTTTTATGTCAGCGCCATCGCTTGACCGATAGTGGAACTAATGTAAGTTTTGTTGATGATTTCTGAAAAAGTGTGCTATTTAGAGACTTCGTATTATTTTTCCTGTAATCTTTACATAAACTTCTATCTCATATAATAATTTCAGATTTTTCTCTTTGCAAACTTCGGAGATAAGGTCTTTTTTTTATTTTTCATCACAAGTCGAAAACTTTACGATATAAAAAAAAAAGAAAAAATGTTTGAAAATGTGCAAACTGCGCTCTTTCATATGACACCCCACATGCCCTAGTAGCCCCACTTCGAAATATTCAGACACCCTTTCAGTCCCTGTTGCAAAAAATATACGTATATTTTTATTTCTTTCTTCTTTGCAAAATGGGCAAACGTCATCTAAAACTATTCCAAATTTCAAGTTGATAGCATTAGTAGTTCTTGAGATATCCCGCTGTGACAGACAGACAGACAGACTGAGTCTCACCATAAGAGTTCCGTTTTACCATTTTGGTACGGAACCCTAAAAATATGGCACGAAATATATCAAGCATAACAACAGACAAAACGAGCATATATCGTTCGTTCGTAATGTTCGTATCATAATTTATTGCTACAAATACATTACAGCAATCAAAGTATTGTAGGCCCAAGAATACTTCTGGACCATAGCCAAAACAAACGAACAGCGAGGCGTTCGAAAAAATTACCGTCCGTATTAGGCATGTTAATATCTCGTAATTTCAATGTTTGCCGACCCGGCCGCAGTAAAGTGCTTCATTGACTATTCAGCTCTATGAAGTCGCTGAAGCGCTGAGTGAAGTCCGACAACTAGTTTCAAATTGCTATTTACCGCAAACAAGAGTACTAAATTAAGATGAGCTAACTGCGTGCCGACCGCGCCATTCCAGCGCTTGAAGTTACTCGTCCCTAACGTAGCCAACTCTTTAGCAAAACTTACTTTCGCTAAGTTCTTGGTTGAGCGTAAATGAGTGAGATCGCTGCACCATGATATCGTTGAAGTGAAAAAGAGCGACCATTCTTCCGAGCGTTTTGTAATTGGAAATTATAGGGCTGCGGGTTATTTGAGCTTTCTGTTGGTGTTCTTGAGTTTTCATTGAATAACTTTTGGCGTATTAGGTATTCATTGAGTAGTTGTTTGATTGGTCTTTCCTTTTTGTTTCCGTTATAATATAATTGACTAGCTTCTGCCCGCGACCTCCCCCGACCCACCCCGTCGCGTTCTTTCTGACTTTTTATTTTTGATCGGGTCCTAAGTGTCATAGTCTTCCTCAAGAATCGGGTTACCAAATGCAAAAAGATTTTTTGAAATACGTCTGGTAGTTCCAGAAATTACCCCTTCATACAAAATTTAAATTTTACCTTTTTATAATATAAGTACAGATTTTCCTGATAGCTTTTCCGAGTGAAGAAAACAGCTGAAGTCCCGTCTTAATTAATTAAATATGTATCTATGCATACCCATTGAATTAACTACAGGTCAGTCACAGTCAATTGATCAAGGAAACACATTGTTTCCTCTCAATAGCGTGTCCATTATTATAAATAATGAGATATTAGAGACAGCATAATTTGTATATAATTATAATGAATTACCTTATCAATTAGGCAATATCCGCCATCACCTCTGTTTACTTACATCATTTACACCAATTTAATAGCATCCATATATTGTTTTTATATATGCAACATTAAATACTTATTTCCAGAAAAGTTAATTAATTAACTTACACGCAGCTTTTGTCCAATTCTTCCCGTGTGAGCGCAAACGATATTTCTGGAGAGCTCAATACCGGTAGTGCCATCGAACATCTTTGCAGGAGATCCTCTTCGCGATTGCAGTGGCCTTTGAGTGCACCAGCTAAAAAAAAAAAAAGAAACAATCAAATATTTTTACGTTCATTCCAATACGAACTCGTGCATATATTGCTGTTTGTTTGTACAGGTGGCGGAGCGAAATATCATCCGCCAACATTTCAAGTAAATTATTATGACGTTTTCACTCTTTTTTGTAGTCTGGTTTATCTTTAACAATAAATTTTAAGTTGTCTGTATCATTAATTTTGAATGGATGATAGATTTTTATTAAACTCGAAAGTTAATATAAAAGAACGTTTATTTTTAAATTAACAAAAACAGCTTTCTTTACTCTATCTCAGCTCGAAGTATTAATCTTTCTGACCTCGCAGTAAAGTGGCGGGGATCGAGTAAAATAACATCTTTTACAGCATATTTCAGTGTAGCTTATTTAGTTAGGTGAAAAGTTTAAATTAACTTTCCTTAAAGCCTTTTTGAAGTCTAGAAACTTATAATTCGGAGCCTACACCGGGATTTCTAATAGGGTTGGTGGATAATATGTTTTAAAAGGGACCCAAGGTAGTACAATTAGAAAACTTGGCGAAGAGTTACCTAATTGCCTGGTTAATTAAGGAAAATCTATTGTTCTTGCTAACCATTCAAACTCTTTCTTACGTGATTCTTTGCTATATAGACCACCTGTTTGGCTTCTGAATTTGGCAGGGAAAGGGGCAAATGAGGGCTATACTAGATCGTTGCCATAGCTGGCGTATGTTTTCTTAGACGGGCACGGGCGTTCCCGTGGCAATTTTTTTTCGCACACTGGATTTTGAACACACTGCTTAAGAGCGTTTACGGCGTACGGCATTTCATACAAACTTTCAAGCCCTAATTTTTCGAAATTAATGAACCGATTTTAATGAAACTTCATACGTATAAGCAGGATACAAACGTCTAAAAAGTTAGTAGAGAACATTTTCGAAATGTCTTATTTAAAAAAAGATAACTGAAAATCTCTGTTTCTATGGAAAATTTAAAATCGGTCTAATTTGGCTGTAACACTATTTTTCGTCATTTCGTTAGTCTGTGTGGTGCCGGACTTAAAGAATACCACCACCCCTTACTTCCCGTGGGTGTCGTAAAAGGCGACTAAGGATCGTACCGGAGAATGGGCAGCAGCGTTCTCTATGTATTCCACCACCATACCATACTGCGATCGCCAACCCGCCTGCCAAGCGTGGCGATTATGGCAAACCCTCCCAAAATTGGGGGAGGCCTGTGTCCAGCAGTGGACGTCTATCGGCTGAAACGACGACTATTTTTCGAAAATGTTCTCTACTAACTTTTTAGACCTTTGTATCCTGCTTATGCGTATGAAGTTTCATTCAAATCGGTTCATTCACTTCGAAAAAAAAGTGCTTGAAAGTTTGTATGAAATGCCGTTCGGCGTAAACGCTCTTAAATACTAGCTACTGCCCGCGACTTCGTCCGCGTGAAATTTCTTTATTCCTCGTCCCAACACGTTGCATCGCATCGCCTGCCCACGCTATTACTTCGTTTTCGTTTAGCGTTCTTTCTTACTAGTTTTTTTTTTGCTCGGCTCCTAATAGTCAAAGCGTGATGTTAAATAGCCCATAGCCTTCCTGAAGAATTGGGCTATCTAATACAAAAATAATCTTTTAAATCCGACTGGTAGTTTCAGAGATTACAGCGTTCAAACAAACAAACTCTTTAGCTTTACTATTGCGGATTACCCCCTTACTAAATAAATGTTGTATAGCGTCTGTATAGTTACACAACGGTTTGACTTTTTCATTCGAAAGTCAAATTACTGACCACTGAAACAGAGAAATCGGTGTGTAACTATTCATCTAATATAATACGTTTATTAGTAAGGGGGTTAGTATATATCATGTCATGTACGTATAGATAGAAAGTGGGGCGCCTACAATGAGTAAACATAGTAATTTGCATAGTTTAATAAACTACCGCTTTCTTGACTTTTGACTTCTGTTCTGGCATTAATAGACGTACGCAACATATTAATTGCCTTATTAACGCAATATATCAATCACATGTCACTGTCACCTCTGACCTAGACTAGAGTCAAGAGCAAACCAATTTTAAATAAAAATGAAAAAAGCATGACTATACAGTTACGTCACTACAATGAGTAATATTGACTCTCAAATTTCCAGTGAATTATTTGTATTCAAACTACGAGCGTCTGTCAAATTCACTTATACAAGACAAATTGAAATTTAATTTATCCGTACCTACTATTCTTGAACAGCTGTTCAACATTACTTTGTCGAACTACTGATAAATGATAGCCCACCTATTGGAAACCAGTGATGAACGATGGTTCTATTACACAGTGAGGGGCAGCTGCTGAATACTAAAACGAATGGCCAAATCGTCTTCAAAATCTCATTTATCTCTGTCGAATGGAGCTTCCATGATTTTTGTGTTTTATGTCAAGGTGGACGGTGTTTTAGCACTTGATACTCCCATTTATTTATAAACGTTGCTTAAAGTTAAGTAATGATTAACGACTGTTTAACCATACATTTTGACGTTTAACAATATTTATGAATAAAACCTTTTGTATTTAATTGAACAGCTAGATTTGCTATTTTCTTGAAAACAGCAAAATAAACAATTTCTAAATGACATGTGGAAGAAGTTAAAATTATATGTATAAGTAATATAAAATGCACATTTTGGCAGACTTTGCTCCGGAACGATTTTTCGTTACTTAAGAATGCTGCCAACACTACTGTCTTGGTTAGTTGTTTACGAGTTTGTTCCAATGCTGATATGTTTTCCCAATTCATCTGTCCTGTTGCGTTAGAAAGTGTTGTTATCTAGTCCTATTTGTGCGCATGCTCGCGTCACCGCCGCCCGATCGTGTTTCACGTGGCGTCCACGCAATCAGCTGTTTACTCACATGTGATTGGATCGGAAAATTTTAGAGAACCTATTCTTTGTGGAACGGTATTGCCCTTATTGACTTCATTCCCGTCTATCAATTTATGTGACCTCATTTCTTGTTCTAGTACTGAGCAGACTGCAATCTATTGAATGCATTCAGATGGACCGTCATGTACCTATACTATTGAATTATTTATTGGCTCCTGAGTAAAAAATAAGGATATTAGTCCCTTCACAAATTGGCAATGGCCTCGAACGTCATCTGACATCGTGTATCCTATCAAACAGGTAGTTATTTTTAACAGTGCCGTTCTTAGCACTATGCATTCCGATGGTATAGTGGGGAGCCGAGCCCACCACGCCGCTCGATGCCATTGGCTGGCGCAAATCGTACGATGTTTTTGCATGTGTGCGTGTCGTGTACACATTATACCATACGCTCTCACTCAATCGACGCATAATCGTCGGGCAATTTAAGAAGTATAGTATAACAGGAGCCTGATTGAATTGCTCCGATGCCATAGGAAGTCATTCTTGCCTTGACACGATGACGTAGTTGCTCTATTTGTTTTGATTCATCATTACCCTCATATTAAAGAGTACCGTAGTCAGCGCTTGCGTTGTTATTATTATCTTAGTCAGAAAACATTGTTATATGTAGGTATTTCACACAACTGTATGAGTATTGTTATCTTCACTACCTCTACTCATTGGCGCTGCTATAAACGTAACATTTTCATAAAGTAGATGAGGGACGTACTTAAACCGTTTAATGGTTCTCATTTGTCAACGTCATGATCTTACGAAACTTCTAGAACTTTCTCAATACTTCATGAGATGTTGTAATGAGTGGTATAGGTGGAGTCAATTATATTGTCTTAACAAAGATTCCTTATAAGACATTGATGACTTCATCCCACAGATACCTATTCAAGAGCCTTAGTGGAGCTCCTTATATTTTGCATCGAGATTAGAAACAGTATTCCACAGGCACCCGTTGCCATAAGTTTCCAGATTAATATAAGTCTGGAATTTTCTAGTTTTAATTTAGAAATAGAAAAATATCTCCAAATTAATCACATTTATGTTGTGACAGAAAAACACAAAAATGTAATAGGGACTAAACAATTGATTAAAGTCCTTCGACTAAATTAATCCCAACAGTACGATTTCAGAATCCCAACAGCACGATTTCAGTTTAGATTTGTTTAATTAATACATAAAAAATTGTCATTTCAAAAGATAAATTACTTAACGTTAAAATTCAGAACAGAGAACCTGTCCAATGTTATAATGATATCGAAAAAGTAATTTCAGCAACAAGACAATAAGAAATTATTTTGTGTACCTTTATAAGAATCCTTGTAAAAGTCTTTTTAACTTTCCTCTCTAAGATTTAAAGATCATTAACGTCATTTCAAACGAAAACTTATTTAGGAGTAAGAATTGGCTGCGAACGGGCTATATTTTCGGGGTTATAATGAAAATTTACGCTCTTGTTCTTATCTATTTTAAAGGGTTATATTTCTGAAGGATGACATTAATGTCAGCGTTATTACACGAACTCGCTATCTAGTGGGTGATAATGACATTGATAACATAAGTAAATAATATTTAAGTCTACAGTAGGTTAGGCGTATAAAAGTTATTTACCTAAATGTTGACTGGCCTATTGTAGATGTTTCTTGAAATCATTCTTGTAATGTGCAGTTAGTGTGATGCATACGTGGTAGGTCTGTGTGGTGCCGGACTTAAAGAATACCACCACCCCTTACTTCCCGTGGGTGTCGTAAAAGGCGACTAAGGATCGTACCGGAGAATGGGCAGCAGCGTTCTCTATGTATTCCACCACCATACCATACTGCGATCGCCAACCCGCCTGCCAAGCGTGGCGATTATGGCAAACCCTCCCAAAATTGGGGAGGCCTGTGTCCAGCAGTGGACGTCTATCGGCTGAAACGACGATACGTGGTAGGTAGTTCTCAATTGAGCTGGCTGGAAAATTTCCGGACGTTTAAATATAGGTCCCATTGGGTACGTCCACATCTATTCAACACCAAGGTATAATTAGTACTTCAGTAGCTATTATCTACTTTGAAGTCGCTCATTGAAAGGGCAGGCAGAGGTAAGGAATTCCTCAAATTAATGAAATTATTATTGACGGAATTCCAACATTCAACATACCTGCCTATGTCTTTCAAATATTTCCGATAGGGATAAACAGAGGGATTCCCAGTTGTGTTAAGAAATATGAATTCAAAGCTTCAAACGATTAGGTACTTTACAAATGAAGCACCGACAAGCAGATAACATGAATTTCATGGCAAGAAACAGATTACGGTAGGTGTAAGGCTGAGGCTACAGTAGGCAGCGATTTGCGATGCGACTGGAAGAGCGAAACGAGAAAAACATGGTATGGCTACATTACAACGTGGCTCCACAACGAAATACATGTAGCCGCTATCATAACAAAGACTCAATTTTAATTGGTCGTTTTCTTAAAATGCGATCAAATCATCCATCGCGGTTACGCATAATGTAGCCACACGCATAATTAGTAGCAGTATTGAACTAGTCGTGCAAATGAGAATTTGTCTAATAAATTCGCTTCAATTTCGCTGATGCGTTGATGTAGCCGATGTCGTGATTACAGTAATGTTGTTCCTATCGCATAAAGAAATCAAAGATCGCTAGTAATATTTGATGTACGGTGTAGCCATATACGTGAGCATTCATTTACTTGTTTTAATCGCTTATGTGTCGCAGGTCGCGTCGCGGCCTAATGTAGCCTCAGCCTTATATACATAACTAGCTCTTGCCCGCGACTTCAGCCGCGTGAAATTTCGGCGCCGACCCACCGCTACCACTTCGTTTTCGCTTAGCGTTCTTTATGACTTTTTTTCTTTCTTGACTCCTAAGGGTCGTAGCGTGGTGTTCAATAGCCTTATAGCCACAAAATACAGAGAGTACTTATAGCCTTCCTTAAAAATTGGGCTATAAAATAGAAAAATATTTTTTCAAATCCGACTGGTAGTTCCCGAGATTAGCGCGTTCCAACAAACAAACAAACTCTTCAGCTTTATTATTAGTATATATATACAGGGTTATTGGTAAAACATTAACAACCTCTTAAGAGGTCATTGCACTCATGAACAACTTTTGCTATGGGACCAAACCGGAAATCGCGAAAAAAAAATCAGCTGTTCCTTACATTTATGTTCGTATAACTCGTCAAAATGCCCTACATTTTGACGAGTTATACGAACGTAAATGTAGGGAACAGCAGGTTTTTTTTTCGCGAGTTCTGAGTTGAGCTGCACGATTTTTGACAAATGAGTGCACTGATTGAACAGGTCCGCTCAATCTGTGTGGTTCTTTCCTCAAAAGACCATTTCAGACACCAATCTACATGGTCTTCACACGATCTGACCAAGATTTTGACTGGACATTAAAAGAGACTGTGACCTCTGAGTTTGTTTCGGCCTTTCTTCTCAGAATAGTCTTATAGGAAACGCCGACTTCATCTAGTTTAAAATAAAAAAATATGATTGACGTGAAAAACTGTTTGTACGTTATCGATATAATACCTCATCTTCTCATTTCTTTGGAGGCATAATTGTATAGTAGGGTAAAGAAAGGTTATTTGGTGAGGTAGGCAATTTGGTGATACACTCTTAAAAGTCTTCCAAAACGTTACCTATGCACGCAGTAACGCAGAATGATGCAACCAGTTCACCACAAAGGTGGACAAGACATAGTGACATATCATTACGCGACATTGCGTGCGTAGGTAATGTTTTGGAAGACTTTTAAGAGTCTATCACCAAATTGCCTCCCTCACCAAATGACCTTTCTTTACCATATAGGTTATTACCTATATAGGGTTATCTACTTTTATTACTCATTGAACTTTTAAACAGCACACAATGTTATCTGAGTAGCGTGATCGGGTAGCTGTTTTACAAAAGGTGTACATAACCAATCCGCAATGATGGCCTCAAATTGTACCTACCTAATGCCTTAACACGATTTAGGGCTGATTTTTCCAACGCCAGATAATTTTATCGGAGGAATAATTTTGCATTTTTGACAGTTCTTCCATACAAAAATTGTCAAACGTCAATTTTATTCCACGAATAAAAATTATCGGTCGATAGAAAAATCAGCCCTAAGGAAAATATGAGTTAAATACGGACTACCCAACCACACTATGCTTAATTAATTGACGGGCTAGTGGCTAAGTAATAACGGCCGCACAGGTCGATCGATCAGGTTAAGCTACGCTTGCCGCGGTTGGTCCGTGGATGGGTGACGACCGTCTTTACATACCAAGACCCCTCCGTGTCTCGGAAAGCACGTTAAGCTGTTAGTCCTGGCTGTCATTCGTGGATCTTTGACAGTCGTTAAGAGTCGTCAGAAGCCCGAAAGTCTGACAACCAGTCTTACCAAGGGGTTTCGTCGTTTCAGCCGATAGACGTCCACTGCTGGACATAGGCCTCCCCCAATTTTGGGGGGGGTTTGCCATAATCGCCACGCTTGGCAGGCGGGTTGGCGATCGCAGTATGGTATGATGGTGGAATAAATAGAGAACGCTGCTGCCCATTCTCCGGTAAGGGGTTTCGTATTACCAAGTAACTGGGTTGTGGAGGTCAGATAGGCAGTCGCTCCATGGTACTCAGCTGCATCCAGTTAGACTGGAAGCCGACCCCAACATAGTTGGGAAAAGGCTAGGCAGATGATGACTATGCTTAATTAATTCTTTAAACTATGGACTACGTCTTCATATAGGTAGTCTTCTTATCCGTATGAGCCGTGCCATGCCTATAATATAACCTACGACTAGCTTATGTAGTTGTAAAAAACTGACCAAGTGTATCACAAGGCAAAAACGCCGAAAAAAACACGTTTGTTTGTTGTTTCTGTTTGTGTTCGTATAACTCGTCAAAATGTAGGGAACAGCTGATTTTTTTTTCGCGATTTCAGGTTAGGTCCTATAGTAAAAGTTGTTCATAATTATGAGTACAATGACCTCTTAAGAGGTTGTTAATGTTTTACCAATAACCCTGTATAATCAAGTTTTACAGGAAAAATAATTGCTTTAAGCACGCCGATAAAAATGATTTTTTAATCATCGTTATTGATTACGAATAATTGACCTCGCAAATCTTTCATTTGTTGATAACACACTAAAGATAATTTTGGTCAAGTCCAAATTGAACGAAGAGGATTGCGTATTTGTATACCTATTGCAAAACAAAATGGGTCCTTTACGTGCCAGAAAAAAATACTGGAATATATTATATTAAGGGGCTTACTTACATGACCTTACATGGTCACTGTCGGACTGCATAAAAAAGAAGGAGAAACGTGATGACACAACGCTGGTAATTTATTGCAAAATATGAAGCAATTATTTAATTACAAAAAATCTATGGTTTGGACTAAAAAATTAGAACAGTAGTGTTTTAGTATGTTGCTTGTAGAATAATCCATAAATATCCTGAAGAAAATCATATATTTTTTTGATTTATTAGAATTGTTTATTTAGAATGGTTTATTAAGGTTGCTTGTTAATATTTAAAATAATAACAATAATAAATATAATAACAATAAATGTACACATTTATATGAAAAAATAAGTAAAATAATCATAGGGCATCAAAAAATTCGTCCGCATCGCTGTCAACAGGAACAGTGCCCAAAAGGCTAGCAGCATTGCCACGTTGAATGGCAATGCTAATTCTTTGGCCAAGAAATAGGCCAGCCCTCTGGTCACGTGAAGAGTCGACTAACCGCTTGGCGATATCTCGTAAAACCAAGTGGGCACTCGGACCATGGACCATGGCCCTAGTGTTTCAACCCCAAACGGCTCGAACATAGAACTCCCAATCAGGTTGGAATGTTTTCGCCGTTTGAGGTTTTCTGCACCTGCAGCAGCCTCCCCAGCACAGCCCACCGTGCTAGGAAGATGTGATATATTGATATTACTGTAATCGATCAAATACTTTTATTGTTTCTAAAACTTGCGTTTTTTGCGTTTAGGTCCTGTAAGCTCCTTAACTGTAGCTATCCTAATCTCTATGATCTTCGAGTTTCTAAATATATAAGGTCTATCTATTCATAGACGAAATATCTGAAGGTCTTCATAGACGAAATATCTCATCATTATGAACAACTTTTACTAAAGGAGAAAACGTGAAATCGCAAAAAAAAATTTGCTGTTACATACATTTTGACGAGTTATGCGAACATAAGGCCGCTCGCCCACGTCCGATAATCGGTGACCGATTTTTTGTAGAAGAAAAATAGAACACACTGATAGCAATAGTGCAACGCACACGTCCTACAAAAAGTACGTCAGAAATAATGAAGTAAACTAAATCGGCCCGATTATCGGTGCTACAACAAGTCTGACATGGGCGGCCAGCCTAAATGTAGGGAACAGTCGATTTTTTTTCGCGATTTCAGTTTTAGGTCCAGAGTAAAAGTTGTTCATAATGATGAATACAATGACCCCTTCGTGTATGAATAGATAGAACTTTTAAAAGACATTACGCTATTATGATATTGGAGCTCAGAGGAAAACGCCCAAGGATGAAAATAGTACATTATGATCATTATGCTCGAGGCGGTATTATTCGCGCGAGCCGCAGGCGAGTGCGATAAGAAAGCCGAGAGTCTAATGATCGATGCACACGCGTTTCATACGACGTTTTTCAACACACTTGCGAGGAAAAAAACAGACTTGTATTGTTAAATATTAACTTGTATGGAAAATGGCACGCTAGTTTTGTCTTTCCGCATAGCCAGCACTTGCAATGCGCGCGCAAGTGTAAATAAAAGCACTGACCACAGAGCATGTAAAAAAATTGTAAAAAAAAAAACTATTGTAGTTTAGTTAGTATGGAATTAGAAAGTACTATTGGCATAGAGAAATATACCTACATTAGTTCAGTGAGAATCCGCAATGATAGAACGCCAGTCAGGGTCTTTTCCGTTTGGTTTCGGGTAGGGACCACGGACAATTTAAGGTGGATAATTAAAATTTTCTTACGTTTTTTGTAATTTGCAGGTCAGTATCAGGATGCATCTTGATCAAATATGATTCGCGACTATAATATACAGAGCGTTAGGTTAAACGAGGGACATACTTTGAGGGGAGTTAGTACTCATGAAAATGAACAACTTTTAATATGGGATTAACCCTGAAATCGCGAAAAAAAATCAGCCGTTTCCTACATTTATGTTCGCATAGCTCGTCAAAATGTACCGAACAGCTGTTTTTTTTTTTTGCGATTTCAGGTTCGGCCCCATAGTAAAAGTTGCTCATTTTCATGAGTACTAACTCCCCTCAAAGTATGTCCCTCGTTTAACCTAACGCTCTGTATACGTATTTACAGAATTATAGTCATTAGAATAGAATCTTTCTAGTTAGATTTTTTCCCTAAGAACTTTTCCATAAGAAAGATGTATTAATGATTCGAATGATTATAATTCTGTAAAGATAGGTACCTGTTAGAGTCGCAAATCATATTTTGATCAAGATACAAACCTGACACTGACCTGAAAATTGCAAAAAACCTAAGAAAATTTGATGCGGTCTACCGCGAACTTCTTAGGTTTTTTCGGACAATTTAAGGTGAATGCGCAGTGGTAGACCACTGCGCATTCACCTTAAATTGTCCGAGGTCCCTGCGCATTCACCTTAAGGTAAATAAATATTAGTTAATTTTGGGACCAAGGACAATACAGACTATTAAAAAAAAGTGAATTGATGAGATTAAAAAAGCGCGCATCTCCGACTAGTAAATAGTTATCTGTGGAAATAAAGCACATGTGGATTAAAGTAAAGAAAAAGCACGCGTTTTTAATACACTGCATTATGGACCTAAAAGCGGTTCAATAAGAGCCACTTTACGAGCAAGTGTGTTGAAAATAACATTACAGGTCTTCCATAGTTCCACTCCATGAAATTCCTTAGTAACCTAAGCTCACCATTTCTTAGTCAGCTGAAAGACAAAGTGTCTAATTAATATTCTTTTCTGAAGTCGCAAAGCATAAAATTTCCCCACTTTTGAAAACTAATGCATTTAAAAGAAACTCATTTTGTATTTTGACTACTTTTTCTACCTCCGCAAACTTCAGCACAGCCGGTCTATTCTGTAAAACTCACTTTGAAAACTTAGATGAAGTGAGCTGTCAATAGTGACAAACATCAAGTGGAATGACAGGTCTCTTCAAGCTCAAAAATAAATCGGCAGAATTTCATATGATCGTGATTCATATTTTGTTATTATTTCAAAACTTGGGCCGGCTCTTATGACATTATCCAAATAGACTATATCGATAGATATCACAGAAGCTGATCGATCAATCGTTATTAATTGGCCATATGCGCATTACATGGATTTGCGAAGGAAAATTCCCGAATGAGACTATCAGAGATAAAAATTCGCAAACAATGTTTTTCATGTAGACGTACTACAGCCTTATCGATACGTTATCAAAATCATCATTTACGGCGTATTAGATAACGTGTGATTGATTATATCACACTTTGGTCATTTGATGGTTAATTGAGTAGGTCTACTTATATACCAAATCGGGCAGCCTTATTCCAATAAATGTTCCTATTGGACCAATTGTAACGGGCGAAGACTTACTAGTTGTAGGTTCGAATCCAGACAGGCGTTTTTTACTTTGTGTAAATTATTTCATCACCACTGCTCTCAAAACGATGCAGGAAAACATCGTGAGGAAACCGGCACATCCTCGAACCAAAAGTTGGAAACACAATATCACCAAACACATCTACCAACCCGCACTGAGCCCGCGTGGTGGATTACGACCTACTCCCTCTCACCGAGAGAAGGCCTGTGTCCCAACAGTGGGAACATTATAGGCTCATTATGTAATGTTCTTATATCTATATATATAAAAGTATATATAAGTAATATGTGGATAACGTTGTGAGTAGTGTAGGTATTTGTTACATCTATTATTAAGTTTTAACCTATGTTTACTTATTATTACACTACTGTTTGTTGTCCCTAAATAAATAAATAAAAGAAAGTCGTGTTAGTTACACTATTTATAACTCAAGAACAGCTGAACCGATTTGGCTGAAAACTGGTGGGGAGGTAGCTTAGAACCAGGAGCCGGACATAGGATACTTTTTTCTTTTTTTTTCTGCCTATAGGAATAGGGTAGGAGTAGTGTAGGAGTAGGTTAGGAGTAGGGTAGAAGTAGGGTAGGAGTATGGTAGGAGTAGTGTGGGAGTAGGGTAGGAGTAGGGCAGGAGTAGGGCAGGAGTAGGGTAGGGGTAGGGTAAGGGATAGGACACCACGCGCGCAGCTAGAAATAATTTATATGGCAAAACAGCGTTTGAGAGTTCAGCTAGTTTTTTTATAAAAACAATAGGAATGAAAACGCCTAAATCCAACATCTTTAATATTTACTCAGGCCTTTCCTCTATTTCTTGTTTTCTGAGTAGAACGTTGAACTACCGGTTAAAATAGTGATTTAACAACATCCGCACTTAATTAGCGTCCATTTTTAAGTAGGTAAATGACAAACGTGAACCCGCAATCGTCGTATGCATACTCATTAAAAGTTTCGTCGTGCTCGTAAATTATTACCACCGTCAAATTACAGCCAGATAAAAAAATATATGGACTAGCGGACTATAAGCGAAGTGAAGAAATCCACACAAAACGTTATTATGGAAACATATCAATGTCAGGGTATATAAAGGGCCGAATGATCGCGAAGCAAATCGTCCGTCGCACTGATGTCTCGGCGCCCGCACCGGTCATTTGTCATAGAGCTCAGATGGGGTAACTTTTTGTTCAGACCGCTGACTTCATCCCAAGTTTTGAAAGGAAAACGAGCCTTATTATCACACCCTGACACTAATGTTCCCCATTCTTACCGCTAATCGTCTCATTTGCGAATAATAAATTCGCGAAATTGGAATTACGGCTGAATCATCATAGCTGTCTTTATGACATGACAGGGACATGCTATACAATGTGTAACTGAATTAATGCACATTATGAAAGAAGTTTGATCAGAATCGATTAATAAATCGATTTCTGTCATTTTTTAAAAAGGTAAATATTTTATCCCAAAAATAATTAAAACTACGTAAATTACTGTCACGCTTCCGCTGTACAGTCAAAACAAACCAAAATGGATGACGAACCTACTACGCTAGACCCATAGGTATTATACATATTATATACGTTACGTGTGCGATTGTGTGCATGCGTAATTTGTAATTTATAAATTAATAATAAATTAAATAAATTAAATTAAAATAGTTACTTATTAATACATACCTACTTAATAATAAAAATTCAATGTACAATATTTATTATGTATGATTAGATACACATAATGTTCTAATTGGGGTGTTTGATGGTTGTGCGTTAATACAGAGACAGAGACATGTTGTATTATTGTTTGCTGCCGGGATTCGTAACTGAACTACGTCACAGTTCACATCTAGACAAATTACTATTTTCGTTTATATCAGATTTACGCGGAAAATGTTTAAGCCAGCCTCCTGTGGGTAATAAATTTGGATAAAACAATTTCATCTGACTGGAATCGCACCCCAAACTATGCGGCTTACCTCATAAATCGCGATTAGCCTTCGGGTGAAAGAATGAATCAATAGATTATCCTGCAATAATATTTGTTCAACAAATATCTGTTTTACTGGACTGCGAGTTGTTTCAAGCTGTTTCATATTAATACTTAATAGCTAAGTGTTCATTCATTTTATTTAAACACAGTTAGTTTTCCTTTGTTCCCAAACTTCTAAGTGAAGTGGAAACAATTAAGTCTTTGAAGAAAAACTAAAGTATTTGAATCAAGTGCTCGGAACACCGGCCAATTCATTCAATAATTGAGATAAATTCAAGCTCTCCTTCATAATGATAATTACTGGGGAACATTTTAATGGAGTATTATTATTTTAAAAATACGGTTTGTAATAAGACTGTTTAACATGATTTTTGACCATTTCTTTACAGTTTTGTCAGCCTGTAAGTTCAGATAACTTACTACCTACACTACATTAATTACCCTATAAATAGGTACTTATAACACAAAACTAATTATGGCGCTGCCCAAACGTAGAGCATCGAAAAACGCTCAGTTTTTAATCCTGTTAGGCCTAATGGTACATATTACTAGCCAGAAAAAAAATTGTGTATTGTCAAATGTTCAACGAAAAGCCTTATTGAAAAATATTTCATAAAAATAAAATAGTATCATGCATGATAAAACAATCGTAAAACAAACCTCAAAAAAATATTTTTCATCACATAATTTTCAAAATTTTGAGCGTAAATGATAATAATGATAATAAAGGGAATTCAATCAACTAAAGAAGTGCCTAAAAGTTATTCCACTGAGCCGTGCATATAATTTTTAAATTTAGTTAAAACTGCAAAATTACTTTTATTTTGGTTGACATTCGATTCAATTAACATCAAACGCATCGCTATATTGAACCTTATTTGTTGCCGCGATGGGCTGTAGTCAATTACCTAAAAATTTGCTTCTTTTAATGTTTCCGAGGCACAGAGGGAGTCTTGGTATGTAAAGATGGTCACCCATTCACGGAGCAATCGCGGAAAGCGTAGATTACCCTTTTGACCGCCAATCAATCAATCAATCAACTCAGCCTATCGCAGTCCACGGCTGGCCTCTCCCAGACTGCGCCACAGCACCCTGTCCTCCGCCTTCCGCATCCAGCCGCCACACATCAAAAAATCAAAAACGTGCCCTCGGCGTCAAAGTCTGTCACGTAGTCGAACCGTGGCGTGCTGAGCACATTTTGGTTTGTCATCTATTACACGACTGTGTGTGTGTGTGTGTGTGCAGTCAAAAGGTTAATCTGATGGATCGACCCGTGCGCCTGTTATTAGTTAGCCACGAGCCCCTCTGAAACGTAAAATTAATTTAAACTAAATATTTGTTCTTAATTCAAATAACATCAAACACATCGCTATTTTGAACTTTATTTGTAGCCGCGATGAGCTGTTGTCAATGACCTAAAAATTTGCTTCTTACCGCGCCTGAAGAATAATAAATATAATATAAAATTAAATAATTTATTAGATCAATAATAACTGCTGTGCTGACAATATAATTCATAAAGATAACAGGTTTATGGCAAAGCAGACTTTCTCTTTCTCTATGAACTACTTAGACTTATTAATTTCCACTCGATCACACAACATTAAGTGACGCCTTATCTAATGGGAATTAATATCCAAGATTGTTACGTTGTTACATGAAATATCTACTGAGATACTGCGGATAATAATATACTTAATTCAAAGTTAATTTATAATACATTAGGTACGATTCATTTGTGCCTCAAAAGTTTACATACATCCTAATGCGAAAGTAAGTTTGTTTGTTTGTTACCTTTTCACGCCTAAACCACTGAACCGATTATCCCAAAATTTTGCATATACGTCGTCAGGTGTGCAGAAACGGACATATACCTTTCATCCCGAAAAAAAGTGCTGTTCCCGAGGAAAACAACAATAACGTTAGTATGATAATAGATGGCGCCACGTGTCTTTCGAATCATGATTGAATTATATTAGAAACTTAACGCGAGCGAAGCCGCGGGCAAAACCTAGTAAATAATAATGTTTATTGTATATTCATTCATTGGAAATAATAGGTAATTTATCATTTGCGGCTGTTATTACTTAGCCACGAGCCCCTCTGATAGGTACATAATAAAAAAACACAAAATACACACAAAAAAAATATTTAAAAAATGAAATAAAAACAAACAAAATGAATAATACATAAAATAAATTTAATCTGAATATTGGTTTAACTTAATTAAGGATCCGAAAAAGCATAGAAACAGTGATGATGGGATCAAAGCTCCAGTGTCCAGGAGATTTATTTTCAAATCATCCTACAAAAAGGGTATCTTTTAAATTCCACATCCTAATCATATAACGAGAGGGTCACTTGCGCCACCTGTTAATATTTATTTTTCGTTAAAAGATTTTTGCATTAACATACCTATTTACATTTAAATTAATAATGAATTACAGGATTTACAGGCAATACAACCCGACGGTCCATCGTTCAGAATTTAATGAAGGGATTTAATTAAATTATGAATCTGTTGAGAGCTGCTCGAATGAAAAACTGGTGTGCTAATGAGGTCTGTACAGCGGCCGGACACTGGCTGAAAACCCTGAAGAGACAAATGAAATAGGTCGTAACTCGAATAACTCTCCTCCCAAAACAAAACGAGTATTAAGTCGAAAGTCCTTCGTTTAAAAATATTAACTTCCAAGGGTTTTGGACTTAAGGCGTCGTACGACGGAGCATACAATTTTTTTATTAACATTGTTCGCATAAGTGTTTCGGATACGATTATAACATTAACATGCCTCAAATTCAGCTTCGCTATCAAATATTAAAATATGTTATGTAGCTCGCGTAGGTACTTCCCCACATTTTTGCGGTTCATATTTTACGGAATAACAAGAAAAAAAACCTGAAAGCAACGTTCAATTTGATCACTTCAAAATCTGGGAACAATTCAACTGCCATTGAAAATTGCTACACGTTTTACGTGCCATATATCGTTTCAAAATTTTGTTTGATTACGTAAAGGCTTTAGGGGCGCCAAATTGACCGAATTCATGCCGCGGGCTGGGTGTAATTTTCCTTTTGCTCGAGCGAGAATCGCGTATTGATACCTAACGTGTATACCTAACCTATTTTAACAATTCAACACACAGCTTGCTAACCAATTGTACGGAGGAATTTTTATTCCGGGCATAAAGATGCTGAATTATGAAAATTGTGTTACTTGTTCGGGTAATTTGATCCATTTTTATTACGGGAGAGATTATTGCTATTAAGAAAGAGCTTATTGTATGCTACGCAGTAGAAAAATTAACATTGAAATCTTTCAAATCTGAGAACACTGCTTAGCTAGCACTTTGGAATGATGAAACACATGTGAATCTTTAAAAAAATGTGACCGAAATAATACTTCTATTTTTCTGAAAGCCAGACGACAATATCTCGTGAAAAATAAAAATATGTTACATAAAAGAAACTTATTTAATAGAGTACCTACCTAAATCTATTGGCAAACAGGGTTTTATATAAGATCTTCAGGTTGGATAGAAGTGAGGTAATTCGTGGTAACATCTGTACTTTAGTTGATTAAAGTCAACTGGTTGAATTAGTTGACGTTCATTTCAGTTTACAATTATGCGAATATTTACACGAGCGAATAAAGCAGCGCTTTTCAAATGGGTCATCATCGATATTCATCACGGGGCTATTGAATCGAATAGGGCATAATTGCACGCCACTAGCGTAGTACTGGCAGGAAAAAAACATTATGGCGTTCTTTATTTAAAATCGGATTTAACGATACGTACAGCTGACAAGATAAGTGTTTTTGTAAATACGGTAGACGTTGCAATGTTTACTGAAAAAAATATCCAATTTGAGTTTTCAGCTTTTAATTATTTGATTGAATACTTAAAGGTTATTTCATGTTTTAACAATAGGTACTTTATTTGTTGTTTTCGCTCAAATTGACATTGGTTAAGTTACCAACGAGTGCATTGCACAAGTGTAGGCTAAACAAGTTGTAATTGCTGCACATTGTGTCACGCACAAATCAATTCAAATCAAATCAATTTATGGGACTATTCTCATGAATACATTCGTTGATAGCCAGTGCACTTCAGATAGATACATTTACCACTGCTATGAGCGTCTATAGATTAATAAAACGAGAGCTTTAATGTAGGTACAAAGGATCATGACCAACGATGTATGGAAATCCGTCTTAAGCTGAAACACAATAAATCTTTATTTATTATAGACTACGCTTTATATACTATTAAATAAAAGTGTTCATTTTCACACAAGTATCCGAGTTTTAAAGTAATTAAACAAATTCGGAGATAACCTAAAAATTATGTCTAATATACTCGCAACTTATAAAATGACCACAGATTAAATATGAAAACGTCCTGTCGTAAGTTACATGAAACATGCTAAGTTGTTTAAAACAAACACCAACGAATTTCCGTAAGTATTACTATTTAAGTGGAGAGATTAATCACGGTATTCTGAATCGACACATAAACAGTAATGGCGGCTTCCGCAGGCGCCGGCTTAGGAATGGCGATCTAGGACCAATTTTACAGGTCAAGTAAATTGTTTTTTTCTTTATCGATCATGAACAATGAATTAAAGATTTTCTAAATCGATTTTAGAAACTTGAAAACGAGTTCCGATGTTTTTCCTGCGGATTGCAACTCTAAAGTTTTGATACGCAGTTTCTTTATTCTGTTTTTTGTAAAAAAAAATATTATTTAATTTATTTTGTATTCGATTATTCATTACATTTGTCTAATTATGCTGGCAACGCCAAAACGAATAAGTGATTATCTATAGTAAAGCTGTCGATGTAGGATAATGGCGGGAAAAGATCTATCAGAACTCAATTTATTGCTGAATCGATTCTTTCCTGCGATTCGGATAGATTTAAAAATCGATCTTGTTTAGGAATAATCGTCATCCCTACCGGTACGTCTGTCATCTGCCTTGACAGTTGCATCTGCGTGAGACGAAACACAAAAATAAATATTTTCACAACGGAACTATTAAATACATATAATATATGTATTATGATATTACTAATTATTTAGCTATTTATGAGTTTAATATCATTTTTGTGACGTTTTTATGTAAAGGCTCATACTTACGTAACTCGTACAGATGAAGAGAACGAAACGTCCATCATGACTATACGGAAATGTGCCTAGCAATCGTTAATTTACTGTTTATCTTAAAATCATAATTCCGGATACGAAAACAAAATTCCTGAAGTGAAAAGCTTGTAAAAAATAAGCTAATAATTTGTATATTAATTTGGTTTTCATACGTGCAACTTTTCAAGACTGCTTTTGGTCAATCTCCTTTGCATCCACATTATTTAGCGGAAGAACAAACAAGGGGTTTATAGGGCACGCCGCGATAGCGGCGACAAGACCCCTATTTGAGGAGTGGCTAGAAAGGCGCCACGGCGCCCTCACCTACCGCCTTACGCAGGTCCTCACCGGACACGGAAGTTTTGGGGGGTTCCTGCACATTATCAGGCGGGAGGAAACGCCCGGGTGTCACCATTGCCAGGATCGCCCAGAGGACTCGGTGGAGGTCTGCCCTGCTTGGGCGGAGCACCGCCATGTCGTCGTAGAGGCGATCGGCAGCGGCGGTTACCTCTCGCGTCCGGCCCTCCGGCCGGCCGGCCGGCCGGTCCGGCGAGAGGGAATGGGAGGCAGTCACCTCCTTCTGCGAAGCAGTCATGCTAGCGAAGGAGGTGGCGGGACGGCTCAGGGAGAGAGCCTCCCGCCCCAGCCGCCGCGGGAGACACTCCGGGCGTCGGGAGCGGCGTGACGACTCCCGGCCACCGTAGGCGCGGGCCTGCGGGCGGAGAGTAATGGGTAGCTCACCGTCCGATCAGGACTAGGCCCGTGCCGGACTGCGCGTACGTGTTCCACGCGCGCCTCAAAGAGATGTCAGCATCGAGGAGGGGCCCCTGTTAGGGCCGAAGCCTGCCGGGTCAGCGGGATTGTCCGAAAGGGTTACCGCTGGCCCGGAACATAAAGGGCTAAGGAAGGAACACGGGTGGGTTTTAGTCAGAAAAGAGTCTGACACTCCCTTCCGCTCCACCCAGAGCGGGAGGAGTCATTTGATGATTTCCCATCCGCAAGGGGTTTATAAAAGTTGTCTGCTGAAGTAATCAAATCCCTTTAAAAGGTTCCATATGAAGCCCATAATCGTGAGGTATTATTAATCAATCTGCCTAGCCTTTTCTCAACTATGTTGGGATCGGCTTCCAGTCTAACTGAATGCAGCTGAATAGTTCCAGTATTTTACTGGAGCGACGGCCTATCTGGCCATCACAACCCATTTACTGGGTAATACTCTTTGGCAAAACTGGTTGTCAGACCTTTGGGCTTTTGACCATCGGTCACGACTGTCAAAGATCTACTAATGACAACCGGGACCAACGATGCGGTTTTGCCGAGGCACGGATGTTATTAATATTTGTTTCTACATAATTAACTCCACTTAACACGTAAGGAAAGGAAGCCCGATGGTTTTATTGAGCATGGCCTTGTATTCAAACGTGTACAAACAACATATTTACTGAACAGGCAGAATATTAAATTATGATCTAGTCAAGCGTATCAATGAGAACGTTAAGCGCGTCACAGCACTTCGCGTAGGCGTTTGGACGCGCGCCCGAAGACGCTGCCACGCCTCGAGTTATAAGTAAACACATCCATGATGAAAAAAAATAGCGCGCATCGTATGCTCTGGTGGTTCCAATGAACTTGTGAAGTGGGCGCTAATTTTCTTAGCGCGACTGTACCGCGGTCGCCATTATCGTTACCTTAGAAACCTTGCAAACAGAGCATTGTTATTTGTTATGCATAATTTTAACGGCGTAATGGTAATTTTTAGGTGACGTCAGAGGTATCATAAAATACCTACTTAGGTATGATACATTTTAGTGTTCCACGTCGTTGTTCTGTTTTTAGTCTTATTATAGCCGTGTTTGCTTGTTGAGCACACTTCCACTTTTAGGGTTTCGTACCCAAGGGTGCCAACGGGACCTTATTACTAAGGCTCCGTTGACCGTCCGTACGTCTGACCATCTGTTACATCTTTTGAACCAACATAGGTAGACACTTGAAATTTGCAGTGTCTACTGCTATGGTCTAAATATGTAATACTACCTATGGTATTATACATGGAAGTTTTTTTCTAAAGTATTTTTTACTACTTAAATATTTATAAAAATATATTATGTAAGTAGCGTTTAATAATTTACGGTGGTACGGAACCCTTCGTGTGCGAGTCTGACTCGCACTTTGACGGTTTTTTATTTACCTACGTCATTAATGCTGTTTTCTATCTTTTTCTTGTAGGTACCCAGTTTGGCATCGCAACAATCACACTGGATTATAATAGCTTTACACTCATTTTTTTAAGTCTTTTGGATAAGTATAGGGACAAATGGATTCCTATAGAGCAGGCTATATATTCAATTCAAAACAGCTTGCTTCAAACTCAAACTCAAACTCAAAGCATTTATTTCAATTAAACCTTGTACAGGCATTTTTGAATTGTCAAAATTAAATAGTCTGTTAGTTAGTCAGAAATTTGGAGATAGTTGCCCATTCCAAAACGTAGATCTCTATGGAGAAGAACGGGCAAGAAACTCCATGGACACTCTTTTAAATCAAGATATTACATAATTCTGGGTACATTATTCTTGTTGCTTCTTTAGGTGAGAACAATGTAAAAAAAAGACAAATGAAGAAACAATTCAAAATATAAGATTAAAAAAAAAAACAAAACTTCACTTCCAAACAATTAACATGACTATACCTATGTAGTTGTATAGAGAACTTGTTTACATATTTTTTCAAATACTATTTGTAACTCGAAACTACGCTAAGGACAGTCGAAGTATTTTTATAATACATACGGTGGCTACATTTTTTGTGTTATTGCTCAGAATACTGTATCTTGGATCAAATCCAGAAACGCCCTCTTGTTTCAACGAGTCACATAAAATTATATTAAATTTTCCCAACACACTGAAACGGGGGGAGAATGAATTCTAAATAATCTAACAGCCACGGGTAGATGTACCCGTTTATAAATTCGTTTATAAATTGTAACTGTTGGAATTAAGTGTTAACTTCTACAATATTATAAAGCCTTAGTACATTCAGCTGAATTTGTACAAAATGGATTATACCATCGCAAACTGTCTCATCTATCAAATTTCGCGTTTATAATATCATATATATTATAAAAGCGATACTTTGTGAGGATGGATGGATGAATGTTTGTTACTCTTTCACACAAAAACTACTGCACGGATTTGGATCAAATTTGTCACATAGGTAGATAGTTTATAACCAGGCCAGGATTAACACATAGGATACTTTTTATCCCGGTATTCTAACGGGATCGAAACTAATGCGGCAACCGCGGGGGCCGCTGCTATGTACGGTGGGCTGCATCAATTGGGTACCCCAGTTGTATTAACATTTTCATACAACTGGGGTAAAAAATTGATGCAGCCCACTGGACATATTATATTACTTATAAATAAAAGTCGATTTTCGTGTCTGTCTGTGTGACCGTGTTGTTCTTCTAAACAACGCAACGAATTTTTATGCGATTTTCTCTATCTTAAATAGAGAATTTATTTTGAAAGGTTTATGTGCACAAGACATTAATGTTAAACTAACATAAAATAAAGAAATCACGATGTTTGACAAGAAGTAAGCCCGTGCGAAGCAGGGCGGGGTCGCTAGTTTCAGTATAAATTACTACCGAATAGTTTCTCCCATTAATAGGTACCTACTATTAAAAAACTCCAAGCCGCACTGGGCTCGCGTGGTGGATTATGTGATAAGACCCACTTCTTTTGGCAGAGAGGAAGCCTGCGTCCACGCAGAGGGAACATTACAGGCTGATAATAATAATACCATTTTCAAGTTTCTAGGCCCGTTAGAAGTTTCTAGGCCAGCTAGAATAAAAATTTAATACGGAACCAACTATGCGCGAGCCAGACTCACACTTGACCATTTTTTTAATTTTTCCTTTAGTTTCATGGTAATGTCTAGCTTCGTGCCAAATTTCAAGTTTCTAGGCCTACTAGAAGTCCCTAAACATTTTGATTAACTCTAAGTGAGTGAGTCAGTCAGTCAGTCAGTCAGTGACACTTTAGCTATTTTGAAAAGTCCATTACTTTGAATCTATTAAAGCTACAGTTATGAAATTTGGTATTCGAACTAACAGCAGTCATGGTATTATGTATGTGAAGTTTGATTCGACTTCGTGTGAAGAAAAAGTAGCTCGAAGCGGTTCGGGTTAATAGTGCACGGCGTACGTGCGGCCTCTTGCTAGAACTTGGCCTTGGCTTTTTTCCGATAGCCTAGACCTGAATCCTCCAGCAGTGTGCTTAGAGGATTCAAGGCTAAGCAGAACCAAAGCGGACTCAAACTGTCGCCCTGAAATATGCCTCGCTCAATCCTTATCGGTTCGCTATTCCTCTGAATATTTCGACATCTTGGATAGCGAAGGACCGTCCTCCATTGCCCCATAGACGACATCAGGAAGGTGCGTAGAGTTGTATCTACTTTATACAACTCTATCACCCTCATAATAATAATAATAATTTATTTCAGATTCATCTTACGATTACATCCATATTTGTTAGTACGATTGTGAGCTTACAAACTAGTGTTAGTAATAATAATTATTGATTGACATTTTGATTGATAATGCTATTAAGAATATGTTAGTCGATTCTTGTCTTACATAGAGCATTTAAAAGTCAAGCAGACGATACCTGCGACGGCTGCGACACCTTGGAATTGACAGTTCACACCTGTTTTCTATCCCGTTATTTGTACCTACGTAAACTTGAATTAACTCCTAGCCTTGAGTATCAAAATGAACCTTTTGCTCAAAATGATTATTGTCATCGTTCAGCACGTTTATCTGCCATCTTTTTCCAATCCATTTATTATAAATATACAAGACACTATAAATCAGTGACAGACAATGAAAAACAAAACACAGGCTTGCCTAGTTTAGGGCCAATGTAAAATCTCTGTTCTTTTTAGCAATGAAAGGTGGTTTTAGTCCAATTAGATTATCAATTTTTTATTTTTCGTACGCAAAATTGACGTGGAGTTGCGGACACCAGCCCGTATTACCTATCATGTTTGCAAAGTATCTAGTTATTAACATACATCGTCATCGTTTCAGCCGATAGACGTCCACTGCTGGACATAGGCCTCCCCCAATTTTGGGGGGGGTTTGCCATAATCGCCACGCTTGGCAGGCGGGTTGGCGATCGCAGTATGGTATGATGGTGGAATAAATAGAGAACGCTGCTGCCCATTCTCCGGTAAGGCCCTTAGTCGCCTTTTACGACACCCACGGGAAGTAAGGAAGTAAGAAGTAAGTAGGTATTAACATACCTAGATAAGTATTTAAATAACACCACTGAAAAAACTTCTAACAAAGCGCTAACTTTTTTACTCGTATTTTCTCAGAATTTTCACGACTTCGGCCGTTGTGTAAACATAGGTAGGAAGTTACATAATTAAGAACCCTGGTATCACAAAAACAGCTGATCATAACTTGTTTATGTAGCATAGCAAGGTAAATACATATTTATTATTCTGCATCGATAAATAAAACTGGTGTTACTCATAGTCGTTCTCCACGTAACGAAACGTCTTACAATTCACTATTAACCTTGAATCGAAGCAAAACAGAACCTATATAAACTGATTATTTATTTATGAAAGTTGCTTGCAAGCCTTTTTACTTATTATTCATATGTTCCACGCTAGTTTACAGCCTCACTAGGTTGTTTTATCTTAAACTTGCACCGCAGAACATCTTTTTAAAGTTCCCCAAATATTGGTTGGCAATTAAATAAATAGAAAATTATGTCAAAAATAATCTTACCGGTAACACTCAGCGTGATGATAAATAATAAACAGCTTAAATGAATGTCTCTAGACATCTTGCAGATGATCAACACTTTCTTCTAAACTAGGTATTTTTTTATAAATGTTATTCAGTCAACCTTAAATAACTTTTTAAATACCCGATTTTTCACTTTTGTTAGTAAATAATGCAAGTTAAAAGTTTGTAACCATC
Organism: Mesoligia furuncula; assembly: GCA_916614155.1. Taxonomy (NCBI): domain Eukaryota; kingdom Metazoa; phylum Arthropoda; class Insecta; order Lepidoptera; family Noctuidae; genus Mesoligia; species Mesoligia furuncula. Next base: position 17,926,170 of record OU744796.1, read on the forward strand.
CGGAATATTACACTTTAACTCGTACGCTTGTAACAAAAAAATACAGTAAGGTTTTCGTATTTAAATACGTAATTTTCAAGTTTATGAGAACAACACGTCTAACTCCACCTACGCATCAATTTCAACTGGTTTGAAGAATGAATGATTCATACTGAGGCGGGAAGCGGGAAATAGAAACTGTACTGCACGACCGAACTTTGAATGAAGGAATATTTTTGAATGGCTAACTTCGCTACCACTGAGAGTGAAGTTACCATACCAGGCAGTGCCAGACTGCCAGTGAATTGTAGCTTTCAGAATCAGAAACTCAGATAGTACAGTGCCAATTTATATTTTTTTTGTATAATCCTAGTTAGGAACTAAATTAAAACAAACACAAACGACCCGCCAGTTAGTCTGTGGAAAAATGAACTAAAATTGCTATTCATCGGTCACGTCTATTTTCAACGTCAAGTGTCATGTCAGTCAACTGTCAAATATTGTAATTCTCCAAAAAGGTGCCGATTGCGAGCTATTTTAATGAATTTTTCACTGACTTGATTAATAAATGGTTGTTTTTGCATTTTTATGTGAAAGCATAACATAAAAGTGAAGTTATTGAACGAATAAATCTTTCTGTTCAGTAGATATTTCGCTGTAACTGACAAATAGTGGACCTAAATAGTTATAAACATAACCTATAATGGCTAATAAATTTTTGGGAAATATTTTAAAAACTAGACCATCCCTTATGATATTTAAACGATGGGAAGGTTCGAATTCAGAAAAACGTGTGACAATCCATGATCCATTTTATTCCCAGCCACAGAAGAACAAACAAACCTACTTAGAGGTTGTTAAAATGTTTGAAGGCCGGGACACAAGAAGACGGGGTCATGTTGAGTTTATTTACGCAGCTTTAGCAAGCATGAAGGAATTTGGTGTCCAGAAAGACATTGAAGTTTACAAAGCCCTAATTGAAGTGCTGCCTAAAGGAAAATTTATTCCTAAAAATATATTTCAATCAGAATTTATGCATTATCCTAAGCAGCAGCAGTGTGCCGTGGACTTGTTGGAGCAAATGGAAGATAACAGTACTTTACCCGTTTACATATTGCTTTGCTTCTAATTACATAGTTCTAGCCTCTACCTTTTATTAGAATCCATGTTTAATCAGATGCATACTGATCTTTACTATTTTTATAACCATTTAATAATATTATGTTTTTCTCTGAAAGTACAGAAGTAATGCCAGATTCAGAAATGGAACTGATGCTTCTGAACATATTTGGCTCCCGCGGCATACCTCTTCGTAAATTCTGGCGCATGTTGTACTGGATGCCAAAATTCAGAAACCTAAGTCCTTGGTATTTGCCTGAAGAACTGCCCGGCAACACAATGGAGTTGGCCAGACTTGCTATAGAGAGAATAACTTCAGTAGATCCTGACACCAAACTTGAGATCTGGCAGGTGATAATTTTGTTTATTCTAGAAGGGATAAAAGTTTTACTGTGCCTTAAGAGAATCTTTTTGCTTCAAGTACTAGTTTTCATCTCATTAATAAAAGTAATTTTTGTCAGACAGAAGAAATAGAAGCCTGTTTAGATAAGACTTGGGTTGTTAGTGCCCAAAGTGAAGCCCAGAAGATTTTGTTAGCAGAACAGCCAACCGATGAACCTCTGACAGTAAAAGGACCCTTCAATGTGTACCTGAGGGAACAGGTTGTAAGCTATTTCTTACTGATTGGGAAGATAAGGCCTGACATCAAAGATGATACCGACCCTGATGGTATGGGTGTTCTTTTAAACTTTTGTTTTTATATTTGCTCAGAATTTATTTAAAATTAAATTGTATAAAGACCTATTATCCTAGTTGGTCTGGAGAACGGTGAGGGCATTTGTGATACAGGGTAATCCTATTGCGAGTGCCAAAGCACTTCTTTGACACCTAAGTACACATTACATTGGACCAAATTTGTTTTTAAGAAGATTTACTGTACCCATTTTTCTAGTAAACAGTTTACTTTTTTTGGCATGTACGTCAGTTTCTTTAAAAATGTAAGTATATTATTGGACTGATAATAATTTTGATATTATGTGTTTTCAGATGTTTCAAACATAAAGAAGCCCCTTGGAATACCTGGAGTGATTGGTAGTACAAAGCTACCATCAGTGAGACAAACATTACATGAACAAGATGATGGAACAATAGTGTCAGTATGTGCTACAGGTACGATTTATGAAAAGTAATAAAAACTTACAGTCCAGCTGTCGGGAGAATGCGTTACTAGCTTTAAGCAACTAGAATTGTCGACAATTCTGGTAGCTAATAAAGGTAAAATTAGCAAAACACGTATCTGCATCTGCATTCGCGATTTATTTGCCAAAAATGTAAACAAATATGAGTTTATGGAAAAATAACTTTAATTCCTACACAAAGTTCAGTTTACACTATGACTTCAAACATTTTTATAACTTTTTCAATAGTACTAGTCACTCTGAAATCAATTTAAATACCATTAAGTAATATAAAGTTGATATTTCTTTAACTTGAAATAATATTAATCTGAAACATAAGTTTGAATAGACTATAAGTACCTATTCATTTGTATGAAACTGACAGGTGCCAAGAACGCATTCTCTCGTTGACCGAACCCTTTGAATAATAGCACCAAAGAGGTTCTAGCACTGAGGTAGAATGTGACAAATAATGTACCTAATATTTGCACCAATGATGAGAGATCATTTTTGCTAATATCTTTGTGTTAATTTCAGGCACATCTTCAAGAGATTCCTTACTATCTTGGATCAGGCTGCTAGAGAGGCATGGTAACCCACTACTATCAACCATACCAGTCATATTCACTCTCACAGCCCCTCCCAGTGAGATGGCCGTACCAGAAACTCAACCAGTCAAGGATAGCAGTAAAACTGAAGAAATTTCAGCATAATAAGTTATTTTTATAGTTATTGTAGTTTGTATGTAGTAAAATTGATGTTTGTTGAAAATAATTTTCTTTTAATCTTAAGACCTTTTGCGTGCATGCTAGGATATTAAATTGAGATTATGTCGATAACTTGAATGTAAATAAAAAAATTATTTGGTATATTTCTTTATGTTTGATAACACAACCAAAGATATGTACAAAATTAAGAGTAGTATACAATACCTGTATACAGGATACTTAACATGATAGTTTCAGAATGTAGAAGTTGAAAACAAGTCAAAAGCCTAAATTACTGATCCTCTGTTGCATATTTTATGTTACAAAATTATTAACACATCATACTGGGTTGAGTAAACAAAGTAGAACTACAGTATTCTAAGGTGACTAAGGATTGTACCGGAGAATGGGCAGCAGCGTTCTCTATGTATTCCACCACCATACCATGCTGCGATCACCAACCCGCCTGCCAAGCGTGGAGATTATGGCAAACCCTCCCCAAAATTAGGGAGGCCTGTGTCCAGCAGTGGACATCTATCGGCTGAAACGACGAACGTATTCTGCTTGACATGCAAATAACACTACTAGGGGCCAACCACCACCTCAAGCATAATTATTTTAATATTACTTCAAGTTCAGTGTGAAAAAGTGCAAGTGTCCATTAATTTCTCTATAAGAGGTGGTGATGATCACTGATCAGTGTCCAGTCTTATTTCAAAACAGAAAACTTCTAAACCAACTTCTAAGAGATATTGTCTTTGTAGTGGCCAGTTAGCTTACAGCAAATGTCCATAACATACCTATTATGCCGCAAATTCGGAGTGGTGTTTCTTTCTTATAGTGGGGCGTTACATGAGGAGAGAAGTTCTTTAAATGCCATGCTGTACATGCTAAAAACACCCGACTGAATATGCGGCTAGACTAAAATCATTATTATACATATTCACATCAGCCTTACAAAATAATTATCATATTCAGCCATATTTACAACATATACTAAGAGTCAGTCCACTATTTAACACAGGCACACAGCATCTTTATGTCCATTCATAGTCCTCATCATCCTCAAATGATATGGTTCCCCACTGTCAGGTGATGTTGTGCCAGTCTGCTTGGGGCAGCAAATATGTCTCATTGGTACTGCGGACTACGGTGACACCGGCTCCGTAGTAAGGTATGACATATGCTGAACCGTCAGATGGGCCAACCACCTTGAACATTAAAAAATCACGATTAGTCTGTTAATGTTGTGTGTATCTGATTGAGGATGCATATAAACTCAACTCAAACTCAAACTCAAAGCATTTATTTCAATTAAACCTTGTACAGGCACTTTTGAATTGTCAAAATTAAATAGTCTGTCAGTTAGTCAGAAAGTTGAAGCTAGTTGCCCATTCCAAAACGTAGATCTCTATGGAGAAGAACGGGCAAGAAACTCCATGGACACTCTTTTAAATCAAGTTATTACAGAATCCTGGGTACATTATTCTTGTTGCTTCTATATGTGAGAACAATGTAAAAAGAAAAAGACAAATGAAGAAACAATTTAAAATATAAGATTAAAAATATAGCAAACTAACTGGCTTTTTTAAAAGTCAATTCATACAAAGGAGGAGAAGAAGATATTAATATGACCGGGCGAACCATAACCAGTCATAATAATCATAATTAATTATTTCCTACTAAAATCCTTTATTCAATCATTGTTGAGGAAATAACTAACTACTCTTATTGAAGTCATTTTTGTTTAATTTACCTGAGCAGCAATGAGTATTATGTCCAACAGCTGCCCTAGGAACATGAATCCCAAAGTACAAAGCTTGGCTAGACCAATGCCTGGATAGCCTAGGTAGAACCGGTCCAGTCCAAACATACCCAGGAAGACTGAAAGAAGCAGCGCTATCTCTAAAGAGTACCCATTCCTGTGAAACAAAAAAAAATACAATAAAAAGGATTGTAAAAACCTTAAAGAGTTAAAGGCAATTTCATAACATAAACTGAAGGCTTGTTGCCATGGTGGTAGTGGTAGGGAGAAACTACAGAATGCTGCCTGCTACGATCCTTACATACTCCTTTTGCCTTGTTTACGTTCATTCTTATATTATGCACACCGGTTGCGAACAAATTTAATAAATAGGTAATTTCATAATGATTCATTTCACTTACGTCCATTTACAAGGCAGCTTTCTTTTGAATGTGGAATTATTTGTCTCATTGCAGATTATTCCTTCAGCTGCAATACATAGCACTGTAAAACAAAACATATTTTAACTTAGTACCTATGCATGGTTGAAACTCCTGCATTTCTCATTGTTTGAAAATGTTAGCATGTTTTCGTACCTTCTGCTTCCCCTTCTGATGGGATATCTTTCCCTTTGACGCATCCTTTGAACTGTTGGGTGTCTGGATCGATTTGATCTTCATTTGGGTCTGGGCAAATGAACTGACCTAACCGCAGCGTGCTGCAGTCCACTGTCACCACTTTATCCCCTTTAACGTCATCTGAAGCCCCTACTCTTGAATATAGGAACAAAAAACATATCTGCACGACATATATTCGTAACATTTTTGTATCTACGTGCTTCCTTTCAAATTGAAAACAAGCTTTGGATATTGCTACGTATTCATTTTAATGTGATAATGCCCCGTAGTTCGTTAGAGGAGATTTAATATTTATTTTGTTCTTTCGTGATTCACTTTAGTATTATTCAGTATATAAAAAGTACTCTGGTATTATTCTACGACACTGACATCTGACAGTAGACAATTTAATGTAATATGACGTATGTGTTGTCTTGTTGTACATCTGCTATTGCTATACGAGCAGTATCTTAGCCACTTTACAGTGAGTGTGAAAGAGATAGAATTGATGATATTGCCCAAAAATCTTGTTTGGGTTTTATTAATTATCTGTGGTCTTACAAAGTGTCATTTGAAGTGACACTGAGATATTCGTTCTGAAATTGGATTGTTGTTCGTCAAGAAATTCTATTGACATAGATTATGGAATTATTATTATTCCGTTCATTTATTTAGCTAACTTACTTTCTTACATTTTTAAATATTTCTTAAAATATAAAAAATAAGTATAAAAAACATTTAAAAATATTGGTTTCTCTTTCTCAGCTTTCACGAGGTTCCCGTCATGTGGAATGGTAACATCGACAATCATTGTGCGGCGCACTAATCGATCTATCACCACTATATCAGGCTTATTGGCAACAATAGTCCTGTCAGTAATGATAGACCGATCCCAGTACAACGTGACATGGTCATTTTCAAGAACTGGGTCGGGCACATACTTGTAATACGGTACCTCAGAATCCACAAGCTTATATTTCAAAGCAAGTTGCTGGTGAATAATCCTGGTGGTTATGCCTGTGCAAGTACTCGCCGTTAGCCAGACGAGAACAACCAGAGATAATATGTCTGATAGACTCACCCGGACGGTGGCATGCCCGACACACGTCAACCGTCCCGTCCTTCATAATATGTCTCCGGTAGTTATTCGTTAAGATAACTTCGTCCATAATTGCACAGACAAAACCTTCAGTTTCCCCGAAAAGGTCACCAAAACGTAGCCAGGATACGGACGCTATGAAATCTACACCGGGCTCATGAAGAGCCCGATAGAAGCGCCCGTGAAGCTCCTTGCTTTGCCATACCTTCTTGCGGTCATCAGTAGAAAGTACTACAGGTTTGCGCCAGTTCTCTTTAGCCATGGAGAGCGGGATGAGCCCCTTGTCCACTGCGACCACATCACGGTGCATACCCACTTCGGCTTTTAAAAAATATTCTCTGAGACTGCACACCTCGCGGTTGTGGAGGGTCTTCGCATTTAAAAAGCCTCGACCCCCGCACTTCCGCGGGATATACAGTCTCATCACCGATGATCGTGGGTGATGCATCCGGTTTGCAGTCAGTAGTGTACGGACTCTTCTATCCAGGGCGTCGAGTTCGGTCTGAGTCCATTTAAGTATGCCGAAAGAGTACATCAAAACCGGCATGACCCAACCGTTGAAGGCGCGCACCTTATTTCCGCCCGAAAGAAGACTAATTAATACCTTCTTCAGGCGACAAAAGAAGCGCTCCTTCAACGATTGCTTCATGTCAGCATCGTTGATGCCTAACGCTTCCGACATACCCAAATACTTATAGCTTTCGGATGAGGAGAGGGATCTGAGGCTTATGGAATCCGAGAGTTGAATTCCCTCGGATTCCATAATCTCCCCTCGCTTTACATGCATGACTGCACATTTGTCGACACCAAATTCCATCCTGATGGCGCTACTGAAAGTTTCTGTTACCTTCAGTAGCTCCATCAGACGCAATTTGTTGGGGGCAAAGAGTTTCAAATCATCCATGTAAAGGAGGTGAGATATGACCTGACCATCTCTCCTCAACCGATAGCCTAGACCTGAATCCTCCAGTAGTGTACTTAGAGGATTCAGGGCTAAGCAGAACCAAAGTGGACTCAAACTGTCGCCCTGAAATATTCCCCGTTTAATCCATACAGGCTCATCATTTCCCTGGATCTGTCGACATCCTGGATAACGAAGGACTGTCTTCCATTGCCTCATACACGACTCAAGGAAGGTGCGTAGAGTTGCATCTATCTTGTACAACTCCAGCACCTTCATGAGCCATGTATGTGGCACCGAGTCGTAGGCCTTCTTGTAATCTATCCAACATGTCGACAGATCCTTGCGGGATCGACGAACCTGTTGGCTAATGGCCATGTCTATGAGGAGTAGCTCCTTAGTACCGCGGGACCCATTCCTACATCCATTTTGAGAGGCAGACATAATCGAATTACTCTGAATGTGCGTATTAATTTTCGCTCTCAAAATGGATGTAAGAAGTTTATAAACCGTCGATAAACAAGTAATCGGTCTATAATTCTTGGGTTCCGCGGGACTACCTGATTTATGGAGCAGGTGGGTAACGCCTGTTGTTAGAAACTGCGGTAGCGACCCAGACTCTAAGGATGACTGGAACTGAGATGCCAGGCAAGTGTGTGAACTAATTAGCCATTTCAGCCAAAAGTTATGCAGTCCGTCCGGTCCCGGTGATTTCCAATTCGGTAACGGACGGACCGCTTTGGCAACGTCTGATGGCGTAATTAGCACTGTTTCCATTTCTGGTACAGATTCACACACTCGCTCGACATCCCGCATCCAGCCAGCCTCAGTGTGACAGACGGGGACCGACCAGATGCTGCACCAGAATGCACTTGTGGTGGCATAATCCGGGCGGTATACATCTGTCACAGGTCGCTCCCAAGCTCTATACACCCACCTTTCATCGCTCTGGAACATGCGATTCTGCGTGTATCGATCCACCCGCCGTTTATACCGTCGAATTCGGCTCGCCCATGCACAAACTTTCTGCTTCAGGAAGTCGATGCGCTCTGTGACACGGGATATGTATTCTCGAGGGCTGATTCCAGTCCCCGAGAATGCCCGCCTTACAAAGCGCATCACTCGTGGTCGTGTATTGCCCTCCCTGAAGCAGTATAGTTTGCCGATGAGTACCCTGGCCCCATCGATACGACGCTCGATCCTGCGCTGCCAGGCTGGTACGGCTGGTTTTGGTCGAGTAGCTCCGTCACAACTTGGAAATTTTACGTTAGCTAAACGACATGCCGCCACAGCCGCACAGTACAGGATCGAGTGTGTATCAACGAGATCCTCGCTGCTCTCGAAGAAATTCTTGAGCTGCGAGTCCAAGGCACACACCAGCGCCCTATTTTTTTTGTGCATGGGTAATCGCGGTAAACGTGGCCTGAGTTCGGTAGGAGTGAACCTATACTCGCATAATGCATCCTCCAGTGCGCTCCTCAGTCGGACGTTGCACTGGCTACTTACTGTGTCAACCCTATCATCCTCTTCTTCAACATGATTGGACCGCGGCGGGATGGCATCTACAGTTGACGCTTGTGCCGCAGTTTGTGCCGAAGTCGAGACGATATGGTTGCTCAGTACCTCTGAGCGCAGCCTATCAAGTGCGATATCGTCCAACCTATGATTGCGTTGGATGACCCGCACCTGATCCGACAGTCGTTGGGCCGAAACGTTGACGGTTGGTTCCAGTTCCTAGAACAGAGACAGCATCCTATCGCGGTACGCAGTGAGGTTAATTCCCCCCTCTGTAGACCTGTAATATGTGCGCATGACGTTCTCGTTCATAGACTGAGTCCATCTCATGCGCTGCACACAACCACCGGTAGCGGGGACCCGACTCGGGGCCGGATGGCCCCTAAGTCCCAAGCTGTTCGGTGGCCGGCCTCTCCCCTGCCGGCGTACGGGTGTTGGCGACGTCGGCGGGGAAAAATATTCGTCGCTCGAGCTCGACGCAACTGCCACGGCCGGTGTCACAGCACTCACGATGGGGCTGGATTCCGGAGGTGGCGGGGCGGAGCTGAGCGACGAGTCCGGAGGTGGTAGGCGTGCACGGCGAGCTGCTAATCTCGTCAACATTTTTTCATAAAATTATTGTCTTTTTCATGTTTTTCTATAATTATCGGGGGTGACATTATTATTATTAGGTATTCCACATGGATTATGTTCACATGTGGAATCCAAATTAAGTGAAGGTGACATCAGGGGTGCGGCCAGGATACTTTTCAGCAGCGATGTGGTGGCGCCTTACTCTCCAGAAACACTAACAGCTCTAGAGAGTAAACATCCAGCGCCTGCGGATGGTCTCACCTTCCCCGACCCCCCCGACTCTCCCGACCTAAATTCAACCTTCCTCAACGTTTCGGCCCCCCAGTTGTTTGCAGCCGTGAGCTCCTTCCGAAGTGGTTCTGCCGGCGGCCTCGACGGCCTGACTCCACAGCACCTAAAGGATCTATTGAGTTCAGGCGCCGGGGAAGCTGGTGAGTCGCTTTTAAAGGAGCTTGCGGCCATGATTAACCTCATGCTTACGGTGTGAACGAAGCCGTCGTCGACGTCTTGTACGGGGCCAATCTATGTGCCCTGCGCAAGAAGGACGGCGGCATTCGTCTATCGCTGTTGGGTGCTCCTACAGGCGTACGGCAGCTAAAATTTGCTGTAAGCTATACAGCGAATCGCTTACAGCTAAATTTCAGCCCCTACAGCTTGGTTTTGATTCTAAAGGGGCTGTGAGGCTGCCGTACATGCCATTTCAACATTTTTAAAGTCCAACAAAGGTGAGGTCATCCTCAAGGTTGACGTTAAGAACGCCTTTAACTCTGTGAACAGGGACACTTTGTTGGCTGAAGTCAAAAAGGAATTACCCGAAATTTACGGTTTTATGTGGCAATGTTACAGGTACCCTTCCAAATTATTATACAAGGACAATGTTTTGGAATCTGCAGTTGGTTGCCAACAAGGTGACCCTCTCGGGCCAGTCATTTTCAGTTTAGCTATTCATCCAATTATACAGAAACTAAATTCAAAATTTAACGTATGGTATTTAGACGATGGAACGCTAGGAGGTGACATAGACATTGTTTTGAAAGATCTACAACTCCTCAAACAGGAATTTCAATCTATTGGCTTGGACCTTAACCCCTCAAAATGTGAACTTTACCTTTCTGACACTACCGACAGACAATTGACTCTAGATAAATTTAATACAATAGGCACAAATCAAAATTTTAGACAAAAGTTCACTGCACCTCCTAGGTTCCCCGATTTTAGAAGATAGTTTTACTCCTTTTATCGACGAAAAAATTAAAAATTTCAACGAGATTTCGGACAGACTCTCCAAAATTAATTTACATTCGGCATTCACCCTGATTAGATACTGTTGTTTTGGCCCAAATTTTATGTATTTTCTACGCTCTTCCCCTTTATGGAAGCAGCCACACCTCTTGGACAAAATTGACCAAATTATTCGCAGCACACTAACATCCATTTTAAATGTGGCCTTGGACGACCGAGCGTGGCTTCAAGCCACACTACCCATCCGTTTTGGTGGCCTCGGCGTCCGCAAAATTACCAGTATTAGCTTACCGGCGTTCCTGTCTTCTGTCCACAGCACTGAAAAGTTGACCAGGAAAATGTTAGCCCCTTGCCTGGTTGACTCTGAAGTGCCGTGCTTGACCGACGCGGTGAACGCCTGGAAAGCGGCTTGCCGGATACAGATCGGCCCGTAAACCCATCTTCCCAGAGACAGTGGGATGAGCCGCTCTGCAGGTTGGTACGGAATAATCTTATTAATACGTCCACCAATTCTGCTGAGCGTGCCCGCCTGCTGGCTGTGGGTGAGTGGGAGTCGGGGCTCTGGCTTCAAGCACTCCCGTCACCCAACATAGGCACTGTGCTGGGTGACACCACCTTCCGGCTCGCTACCTGTCTGCGTTTGGGCGCTCCTTGCGGGGCTCCGCATCGCTGTCAGTGCGGTGAAGCTGTCGACTGTCTCGGACACCATTGCCTATCTTGCAGTAGGAGCGCAGGCCGGATAGCACGGCACGCCAGCATTAATGACATCATCCGTCGTGCTCTAGTCACCGCCGGGGTGCCAGCTGTTTCAGAACCCAACGGCCTGGCACGCGACGATGGGAAGAGACCAGACGGGATGACCATAATGCCCTGGAAGTTAGGCAGACCTTTGGTGTGGGATGCAACATGTGTCGACACCCTTGCGCCATCTCATCTTCCTAGCACGGTGGGCTGTGCTGGAGCGGCTGCTGCAGGTACAGAAAACCTCAAACGGCGAAAATATTCCAACCTCATTGGGAGTTATATGTTCGAGCCGTTTGGGGTTGAAACACTAGGGCCATGGGGTCCGAGTGCCCACTTGGTTTTTCAAGATATCACCAAGCGGTTAGTCGACTCTTCATGTGACCAGAGGGCTGGCCTATTTCTTGGCCAAAGAATTAGCATTGCCATTCAACGTGGCAATGCTGCCAGCCTTTTGGGCACTGTTCCTGTTGACAGCGATGCGGACGAATTTTTTGATGCCCTATGATTATTTTACTTTTTTTTTTTTTTTCATATAAATGTAGGTACATATTATTATTATTATTTTAAATATTAGCATAGATTATGTAAATAAAACTCATATTGACATAGAAAAGTAAAAGGTTACATGCTCTGTGAGAAAAGTCCTAGTGAGAAATTCACATTCCTAGCTTCCAAAGTGTATTTGTTAAAAAATAAATATAGGTGTTTTTCATTTTATATAATTATTAAATAACTGCCTTGTTGATGTTGTCCAAGTGGTCGTTAGCGCGAATACTAATTTGCTGAAAATGCTGATTGTGAACTTCTTTAGGTTCAAACCTACAAATCATAGGTCACGTAGTGTTAGTAGAAGTTTTTTTTTTTTTTTTCGTTAATCATAGAAATCATCAAATGACTCCTCCCGCTCAGGGTGGAGCGGAAGGGAGTGTCAGACTCTTACTGACTAAAACCCACCCGTGTTCCTTCCTTAGCCCTTTATGTTCCGGGCCAGCGGTAACCCTTTCGGACAATCCTGCTGACCCGGCAGGCTTCGGCCCTAAGGGGGCCCCTCCTCGATGCTGACATCTCTTTGAGGCGCGCGTGGAACACGTACGCGCCGTCCGGCACTGGCCTGGTCCTGATCGGACGGTGAGCTACCCATTACTCTCCGCCCGCAGGCCCGCGTCTACGGTGGCCGGGAGTCGTCACGCGGCTCCCGACGCCCGGAGCGTCTCCCGCGGCGGCTGGGACGGGAGGCTCTCTCCTGAGCCGTCCCGCCACCTCCTTCGCTAGTATGACTGCTTCGCAGAAGGAGGTGACTGCCTCCCAATCCCTCTCGCCCCGGACCATGGCTTGCACCAGGGCCGGACCCGAGAGGTCGCCGCCGCTGCCGTTTCCTCCCGCCTGATGATGTGCAGGAACCTCCCGAAACTTCCGTGTCCGGTGAGGACCTGCGTCAGGCGGTAGATGAGGGCGCCGTGGCGCCTAGCCACTCCTCAAAGAGGGGTACTCTTATCGCTGCTATCGCGGCGTAACCTGCGCTGGGTTGCGACAGTCGCTCTTTCCATGCCGCCATGAGATCGCGCCGGAGATCCGTCCGCTCCTCTGCGATTTGCCGCGGAAGCGGAGTTTCCCCCGGCGTAGTGCCTCCGCGCGCCACTCATACAGGCGCGCGAGGACTATCCTCTCCAGATCCCATGGTGGCAGTCCGGCAAGGCGGCTTGCCGCCTCGCCCGAGATCGTGCGGTAGCCCCGGATTAGTCTTAACGGCTACCACCTTCTGGGGCGCGTTCAGGTAGTGGGCGGCTCGCCACCGCAGTGAACGCGCCCACACCGCGGCCCCATATAGAGCCATGGACCGCACGACCCCCGCGTAAAGCCTCCGACAGGAGGCGTTTGGCCCCCTCAGGTTGGGCAGGAGCCGCTTGAAGGCGGCCCCGGCCCGTTCCAGTTTGGGGGCCAAACGTCGGAAGTGCTCGACGAAGTTCCACCGGCTGTCGAGGACGAGACCCAGGTATTTCATCGTCACCTCGACGCCGATGTGAACCCCTCCTACCGTTAGTTGGGATCCCGATGGTGGCGCGTTCCGGGGCCCATGAAACGACATGGCCTCGGACTTGTGCAATGCCACCTCGAGACCCAACTTTTTGTTTTCGGTTTGTCTTGGCATGGTCACTACCGAGCCCCCAGATGCGCAAACAGGCGACCCCCTATTACATTAGTGGCGAATGTGGGTGTATTAATTAGCCCCTTTATCCTTAACCTTTCGTCAAATCACCATTCTCTTGCCCCTATATTTTATTTGGGCACTAATTATAGGTAAGCTTGATAAAACTACCTAGATTATGTATCTATTGAAACGAAATATTATTAGGTAAGTATATAATATGCTCAAGCTCAGAAAAATATTTCATCAGCACGCTTGTCTTGTGGACCGTAACTAAATGTGGAATGGATTTATAAATTCCAATTTCCAATACTGCACCTATGAATAATTTTGTTAATTTCCTGTACGAACATATCCGAAATTGTCAATAGTAGTGCTCGACCGACTAGATCAGGCTCTAATATTATACTAAGTACGTTAAACTGGACTCGACCCATATTCTCGTTTAATTTCCGGGATAACCACGGCCGCAGAAACTATTCAGAATATCTCTAGAGGAGTATGCGGAGTTGCGGACATCATCCCGTATTACCTATTATTATAATAAATATATTATGATATTCAAATAGGTATACTTATTATTTTGTCTGTGTGGTGCCGGACTTAAAGAATAGCACATTACTTCCCGTGGATGTCGTAAAAGGCGACTAATGGTCGTACCGGAGAATGGGCAGCAGCGTTCTCTATGCATCATACCATACTGCGATCGCCAACCCGCCTGCCAAGCGTGGCGATTATGGCAAACCCCCCCCCCCCCCCCAAAATGGGGGAGGCCTATGTCCAGCAGTGGACGTCTGTCGGCTGAAATGATGATACTTATTACGTGCGTTTATGCACAGTATGCAACCAGAGCACGTTTCCTTTTGACAGTTAAAAATCTCACACAATTTTTAATTGGCGTGAATTTTTCCACTACACTGTATTGCGCTCGTAACGTGTGAAATATTCGCAGAGAGTTTTAAAATTGAATTTTATTGGAAAAATTGACTTGCGCTCGCGCGAAGTTAAGGCTCTTATGTTGACAGAGAGCCCTCATCTTCTCTTCACATTTTTGTAACAGCCACTTTAATGTTTCAGTTCAGCCCAAATTAATTGCATTTTGATGCAGTTTATTGAGTGGGGAGCGAGATGGATGACTGGTGAGGGCAACTTAAAAAAAACCGGTCAAGAGCGAGTCGGACTCGCGCACAGAAGGTTGCGTACTATCATGTTTTTAATTTTTCACGGGCGAGGCCTATACCTCGTCAGAGAATTTTAACACTGTTTTTAATCTATAGGTAATTATCGGAACGACTCTGTACGCTTTTATATACCTAACTAAAGTATTTTTGACACACGTCACACGAACATGAACCTAGTGTAGGAGTCAGGGTTTATTTAAAAACTGGGCAAGAGCGAGTCGGACTCGCGCACCGAAGGTTCCGTACCATCATGTTTGTAATTTTTTATCGGCGAGGCCTATATTCATCACAGAATTTTAATACTGTGCACTGCGGTGTAGAAAATTGCAGTTTTATGTCACTTCGTTTTATTTTTTCTGTAATCTTTACATAAACTTCTATCACATAGAATTATTTTAAAATTTTCGCTTTGCACACTTCGGAGTCAAGGGGATGGGGGGACAGTATTTTTTTTACATTTTTCATCAAAAGTCGAAAACAATGCGGCCTAAAAAATGTTTTAGCATGTGCAAACTGCGCTCTTTCGTATGATACCCCACATGCCCCACTTCGAATTTTTCAAACCCCTTTCAGTCCCTGTTGCAAAAAATATAATAAACATATATTTTTATTTCTTTCTTATTTGCAAAATAGTTGGGCAAACGTCATCTAAAACTATTCCAAATTTCAAGTTGTGTGCATAAGTGCATTAGTAGTTCTTGAGATATCCAGCTGTGACAGACAGACGTACAGACTTAGTCTCACCATAAGGGTTCCGTTTTTACCATTTCGGTACGGAACCCTAACAAGATACCGACGCAACAAATTTTTTTTTTTAATTATAAATGTGTTATTATTTTTCTTGTAAGAAAGCGTATTTAATCTTCTTTTAATCTTCAAATTGCAAAACGACGCAGTGCAATTTTCCTCAACAATTAGCCATTGTCGGAAAAAAAGACAGTAAGGCAATGCCTGGCGGTAATGAGTGCAATCTTGAGGTGCTAACAGACACCGGTGTAATTGCAGCCAAGACTAATGTGCCCCATTACCTACAGGGAACAAGTTTTGTTTACTCGACAACACCTGCAGCGCGAATAACTTGTCTTTGTTGGAATGTCATGAATAATGCGGCTGGCTGGCTTTTGTTTGTAGTTTTGTCCGCATGATAATTAGAAATGCTTAGGTGCTACCCACATGCAGTTCGATTGTTCTAGAGATTGTATAATTTAAAATTGCACGCTCCTCCACTGTTTGTTGCATACATATTTCAAAGGTTTGTATTGAAATTTTAGTGGCAGGGCGTGCAGTTTTAAATTAGACGATCTCTACCGATGTCATGTATGTTTACAGTCACGAACATAAATGGGCAGGTAGGTACCGGATGGTACCTTAAGTGTTGCGCAAAATGTAAAAACTTTACCTACTCGGGAAATAAAAATTCCAACTTTCAGATAAGACCTCTCTCATAATATTATGGTTTCGATAACATCATACCATAAAATATAGGTAGGTAGGTACCTACTTATACCTACATTGGTTTTGAATCTTGTGTAAGTGATAATTTAAAATGTTGTTTATTTAGTGCATAAAGATTCCTGATGTTTAACCCTACAGAGGAAAATTGTTTTGTATAGAGATTGACGATACATTTTTGACGATTGAATAAAGTATAAGTGACAGCCCTACGTGTTTAGGCTATTATCGCTCGCTCGGGGCTCGAGTTGGATTTCTTATTTGTTTTTCTTATGCTACAGTATTCAGCTGCATCCGGTTACACTGGAAGCCGACCCGAGTATAGTTGGGAAAAGGCTAGGCAGATTGGTTTACGGTTCTTTGCTAGGAAGATTTCATGACTTAATTGGACAAAGAATAGAAAGAAACAAAATAAATGAATTTAACCCAGAATGCCCTATTTTTTATAACATAAGAAGCCCCGTGCATAATAATAATGAACCAATAAACTCGCCCCAGCGAAGTCCTCACTCAATAATTCGGTCTTTGTCTCATTAGTGGAAGTAGCACATTCAAAAGTTATTGAACGGACCAAGTTTTTCTAAACTTTGCTTGGACTCATTATACATTCAGGATAAGTCGGTAACATCCGTAAGAGGGCACAGTTTGCACCCGGACATCGAAGTTGCACTAACGAATCAACTTTATCTAGTCCATGGGTTGAGCTCGTGAGTGAATTCAAGAAACTAGCTCATACTCGATTTTGGAAGAAGTGGAGCATGGAGAGAATCTAATGAGGAAAATATTTTTTAATTACTTAGGTACATATATTTTTTTGAGCTTCATTATTAGAATAGGTTAGAACGGCTGATAACGTAGTGAAATTCTGATACATATGTTCTGCAAGGCAGCTGTCATAAACATTTGTGCAAAAACGCGGTCAGGGGAAGAGTCCCTTGACCGCGTTTTTCAAATCGCAAAAAAATTTTTTTTCGACGCTTTCGTCGACATTCAAATAATATCGCTGACGCTCTCGTCAGCGGTATTATTTGAATGTCGACGGAAGAATAGATAAAATGACAGCTTTCCAAAGAAATCTCTCATTTTGTCTATTCTTCCGTCGATAAAACCCGTTTCTATGATGGTCTTGTTACGTGTTCAGGAACGTAGATCCTTACGCGATACTCGCACGCACATACACACTCGTATATAATAGGAAGAGACACAGAGAGAGAGAAAGTTGCACGGAGGGGACATAACGCTTTTTCTTTACATGACGACTTCTACCAGTCAACTCCTACAGCAAGCCGCGAGGAACTTCGTTCCAAAATGCATTTGCGACGCGACCACGAGCCTAGAACAGTGGACCGTGGAAAGTCGCGCGCGATATTCCGCCCTATTTATCCACCTAGGCTTATCCTTGTGTTGGATAACCTACCGACTCATTTGCCGAAAACCGTGATGGGATATAGAAACCTTGGTAGTCCGTAATTAAAACTCGTTCGATAATTTAAAAGAAACGATTTTAATTAAATACATAGATAAACTGGTTACATGCTTTATTATTAAATTTATCACTCATTGAATACACAAAATCGATTACAATGATTTCGTTCTTATAAAACATTAAATACGATACAAATAATATATTGGCACCAAAACTAAATATTTTATTGATTTTTCTTCGCCTTCAGAAGACGCTTCTTGTAGTGTAGTCCTCAGCCTCGCCAACCAGTAAAAGATGGAGACCTGGTAAAATCGAAAAGTTTAAATAATAAAAAGGAATCCTCAATTATTATTTTCTTGGGAATGTCAACATGTAAATCTGTCAGACAGAATGTTTAAAACTTAGAGTAAGAAAGCTACAGAGCATCGGGTAGCGTGGCCACACATGAGACAAAAAACTAACTTAACTAACATAGGCTACATGAGAGGCCTTGAAAAAACTGGCACGCACTGAGAGACGGAAATAGTATAGCTTTATCCTTTTCTGTTACTTATAATAACTCAATACTTTATCCCTTTCTTGTGGAAATGAAATGGAGATACCCGCCGTCTATACTTTCTTTGTTTAAGGTTTAAAGTATATCTACAGCACAGATATTCAAATTTTCCAAAGATACAACGATGGCCACTCGAAATTGTCTATGGTTTAGTGATGCGGTAGTATTAATTTTAAGTTTTGGTGTTATCGATGCCGATGTTACAAATAATTTCCGTACATAAAACAGATTTAATCATTTGAATTTCAATATCTTCCGTCTGTTTTTTTTATTATTTTAGTATAAAAACTTTACTTCAAATTTGCGCTTTTATTAAGTACGATATTATCATGGACATCCACGTCCGTAAAATGTACGGAAATACGTGCCCGTTATTACTTTATCGTGGAGAGATATTTAAAAGCGTCTTTATGTATTTTCATATCGTTAAGTATGGGTTAAATTAAAGGAAAAAAAATACATTTATAAAAAAAAAATGCAAAATTTCGTCGCTGCATCCTCGAGATTTACATAATTCATGATTTTTGCTGTCAGACAAAATAACTGTAAAAGGACAGTATACACTTCTAAATGTACTAGGCATCGAACACAATTTATTGAGAAACGTAAAAAATAAAACCATAGATCGAGATTATAATTGATAATCATTCGTGTAAGTGACAACTATAATACTATAGAAGCAGTTTCACAAACTTTTCAGAAAGGCTCAGAGGACTTGAACCATTACTTAGATCAATCGACCTTTTAGTTGAGTTTTACATGGCCTTGTATAAAAAAAATGTGTTGCCTCAGGGTTTAAATAATATAAACAACAATCATAAATAATATAATACTTACGTGTTGAAGGTTGGTGCTTGTGGCTGTGGCGCCTGCGACTGTTGCGCTAAGTTGCCGAATGTCAGAGTGTTTTGTGTCGCTAAGCTTTCGAACGTAGCATTGGATTGTGTTGGCTGACCGAAACCTGATATAAAAAGGGTCTTATTTTAATACTTGATTTTTCTCTTATTTTAATATTCGGGCCCTAGTTTGAAGTTTTAGAAAATTCCAGATGGTAGTGGCTCAAAAACGCTCATTACTTTAACCTGAGCAAAATGTGTCTTTCTGGAAAGAAAAATGTGACGCATGCAGAAGAAAAAGATGGACGCTATTAGTGCAAATAATAGAGAGTTGGCACAAGGAAGACGAGGCTGAATGGGGAATTTTCTTTGTATTTTTTGTTTACTTTCGTAAGTTTTCTGTAATTTGAACAAATAATGTGGTTTTGCCTTTTGATTACAATTTTGAGAATACTTACTGGGTTGTGCGCCTCCAAACATCTTCCCAGGCGATGAACCGCCCCCGAACGCGGCACCTCCACCGAATGTCGCCCCCCCTCCGAACGCCGCGGGTGCACCGAACCCTCCCCCTGGACTCTTGTTGAAGCCACCGCCGAACGACGAGCCAAAGCCACCACCGCTAGGCGGAGAACCGAAGCCCGTCGGTTGCCCGAATACAGGCTTAGAACCAAATCCAGGCGAGCCACCGAATGCGGGAGCTAGGGGTATAAAGTTGCGGGTAAAATACAGCTTTTGCATGCATATAATCAGCCAACGTTACGTAACGTTCCAACTGCTGAGAATCAGATTCCCTCTCAGTAGGGCTCAACTAATGCAGTAAAGATAAATTAGATAAAGATTTTCATGGGGATCAATATCCAAACATATTTTCATTAAATTGGGCAGAATGATTTTGCAAAACGGCGACGGTAAAGTTGGAACGTCAAAGAGGGCCGGGGCTTGAATATATTCACTGGGAACAGTCGATTTGAAAGAAAGTCTCATTTCATAATGCATTTATGCTTCTAGACCCTGCGGTTTAGGCTGTGCGTAGTCTGTCAGTGAATTAATGAATCTATGATTTCTATTAACTAATTAGAGACACAATAGAAAGACAATTGCTAATGTCGAACTGTGTAACTTAAGACATTCAAAAGGTTAAGCAAGATGTAAGGTAAAATAAAGGCGCTCATAAAAAATAAGGACGTCGATATACATACACTCACCGGTCTGTTGCTGTGGTGTTCCAAATACGGAAGGTTTGTTGTCTCCACCGCCGAAAGCCGGGGTTTGCGGGCTGCCGAACGCCTGGCCTGCAGGGGAAGGGGTACTGAAACTACCACCCGTCGTGTTGCCGAAGATTGATGATGCCTGCGTTGTTGGTTGTTGACCTGGATAGATGGAAATTTTTGTTAGGGAATACAAGTTTTTATGATTAGTTAGTGGAAAGTTTTGGACGAAAATGATAATGCTTTTTACGCCGCATGCCTTTAATTTTTAACCAAAAACTTATTTTTAATGCATCAATCAGTTTTGCTAAAACTTATATTTACCAAATCCAGTTGATCCAAATCCACCTTCAGTATTAGCGTTGCCTCCAGACCAGAAGCTTGACGCCGGCTTCTGTTGTCCAAAAGCCGTGGCCCCTCCACCGCCAAATATGGCAGCTGCGGTAGAGTTAGACTGGCCAAATGCTGCCTTGTTACCGAATACATTCGTGTTGGCACCGCCGAATACTGAGCCTGGAGAACTGCTGGAAATGGAGAAGAAATTGGGTATTGTTTGAACAGAAGTGAAATGGTTTATGCAAAGAAGTCGAGACGAGAACTTTCAAATATGTAGATGGAATGAGAGTAGATCATACATTCAGTCATCAGCTATGATGCATACAATATTAAGTTGCAGATTCTGATGTTACGTGGCGAAATTTTGGTTTGAATTATCAATGCTTGCAAAAAGTTTCTTACCTTCCCCCAAATATACTGCCACCACTAGTAGGTGACGGTGCGCTTGTGGTAGATATACTAGCGGCCGCAAACATGCTGCTTTCACCACCGCCGAAGATCGAGCTCTGGGCAGTCGTTGTTGGTTGAGCACCGAATACCGACGCTTGAGTCGTCGGCGCCGACCCGAATACCGACGCTTGCGAGGATGGCGTTGGAGTGCCAAATACCGAAGATTGAGTAGTAGCGGTCGAAGATCCGAAGACTGAAGCTTGAGTCGAAGGAGCTCCGAACACAGATGTCTGGGCATTAGGAGATGTAGACCCAAAAACAGAAGAACCTGCCCCTCCAAATACAGACGGTTTTGTCGGACTCGCTGCAGCAAATATACTCTGTGCACCAGATGATGGAGTCGTTGTTGCCGTAAACGCGCTTGGAGCATTTGAACTCGCACTGCCAAATATCGATGACTGTGTAGTCGGTGTTGCCGTTCCGAATACAGATTGTGTTGTAGTAGTCGAAGCGCCGAACACAGATGCTTGTGTAGTAACTGTCGATCCAAACACTGATGACGGAGTTGAAGCACCGAAGACTGAAGTAGGAGATGACGGGGCAGCAGTCGTAGATGGAGCAAAAAGTGATGGTTGAGCAAATGATGAGCCGAATATCGATCCTGTTTGAGTTGTGGGTGTCACCGTTGAACCAAATACTGATTGAGGCGATGGTGGAACTTCAGGGGTCGAAGGGGTCGGTGTACTAAACACTGACGGTTTCGTACTGCCCGCAGTAGCGGCACTACTAAAGACTGATTGAGCAGTGGAACCGAATACTGAAGCGGTTGTTATTGCTGTCGGAGATGTACTTCCAAATATAGATCCTTGTGACGATGTTCCGAAGACAGAGGAAGGTGTTGGTGACGGCGATACTCCTGTTGCAAATATGGATGTTGTTGGTGACGTAGGTATTGGTTGAGAAGCTACGGCAGCTCCAAACACTGATGCGGCAGAAGGACTAGTAGTAGTGATACTTAGGAATAGTGAAGGTTTCGCTGACGGGGTTCCTTCTTTTGCAGAAAATTCTGGTTTCACTATCGGTTGTTCAGATACAGGGCTACTACCTTTAGAATCTGAAATTTAAATGGATAACATTAATTTAAAGTATTTTCGGGAGTTGGCACACATTACAAATGTAGTCAAGAAAATGTTACTATTAAATTACCTGAACCAGCCGCTGTATTGGTAGAACTAAATATTGACGAAATACTGGACGTAGATTCAGACTTTTCTAGTGCTTTCAATGGTTCTACTTTAGCTTCAGGTTTTAATTCTAATGATTTTGGTGGTTCACCTGAAAAGTCATGATTCATTATTATTAATAGCATAATAATTAAACTACATTAGATTTATTTATCAAAGTTATGTTATGACTATGAGTGACAATTTTTTAAAGGAAATGAGATCATCGTCATCTGCCTAAACTTTTTCCAACAATGTTGGGCAAAATGCGATCTCGAACAATATACAATATTATAACGAAAACCTTACTTGGAGTGGAGCTGCTTGCAGGTACAGGTTGAGGTGTTGCACCAAATACAGAAGTTTTATTCCCCGTCTGTATAGCTAACGGTTTAGGCGCTTCTTTATTATCAGTCAGAGGTTTCTGTACTACTTTAGGCTCTACTTTCTGCGGTACATTTTCCTTAGATTTGTCTTTC
Organism: Mesoligia furuncula; assembly: GCA_916614155.1. Lineage (NCBI taxonomy): Eukaryota > Metazoa > Arthropoda > Insecta > Lepidoptera > Noctuidae > Mesoligia > Mesoligia furuncula. Next base: position 17,948,761 of record OU744796.1, read on the forward strand.
TCAACTGGTTTTGGAGCACTATCAGTCTTAACATCTTTAGTGGTTTTCAGAACATCGGGAACAATTGGACTAGCTACGGGCGTGGAAGTTTTCATGGCAAAGAGGTTTGTTAGTGGTTTATCAGTCTTAGATTTGACAGCTGCCGTTTTACTGTCAGCTTCAGGTTCCCCTGTTTCACTTGATTTTGGACTGCCGAATATTGAGCTTGGCACTTTACTTTCAGTAGCGAAAGGTTTTGGATCAGGAGCGAAGGCGGGAAGCTTGGGTTCGGTTGTGAACGCTTGAGTCTTAGGTTCTGGAGCAATAGCCTGCGGTTTAGAATCTTGTACAAATGTCTGTGGTTGGAATTTACTGAACATGTTGTTAATGTCTGCTATTGGTTTGGCCGTGAATAATGCTGATGGTGCCGAGGTGGATGTAGCTGCAGTTGTTGTAACTAAAATCAATGGAACACCCGATTACAAACTTCAGCAGGAAGAAGAGTTTTTTTCTTTGTAGCAAAACCATGCATATAATTTCGAAGGCAAAAATATTGAGTCGTGTGTAATATATATGATCTCTCTCTCTGTTCATGCTGAGATTTTCCAGTAAGTTGAAGTAAAGTTCAGAAAGTAAGACGTTTAAAAACTGGAAAGTAAGCAACTACTGTATTTTGTACGAATAAAAATAGAAATTTGTAACTTACATGCAAACGAAGAGGGCGAACAAATATTCTGTCCCATGAATGTATTGGCATCACTCTTCGCTTGTTTATTCTGCAGTAAGTCTTTCAGAACGCTTCGCGTATCGGCCGATGCTGGTGTACTAGAGAAACTAAATGCGGGGGCCACGGGCTTCAGTTGTGGTACTTGCGGTTGAGGCTTAGCTGGGTCTTGTTTTGGTTCTGTAAATAGTAAAAACACGTCTTTTGTTGTTGTTTATTATCTTGGTAGTGTTTGATCCTAATCGCATTTGATGCCAAACGCAGACAAGGTCTAATAATGGAGCACATGAATGTCTCTTATACACCTTTTGATTTTACAAACAAACAATGGAATACAGTACAGCCCGATTCAAACTTTATGGCGGCTCTGACTGAACTGAGGTACTCACTGCGCAGTACCTTATCCCTCACTCTTAGTTTAAATCGGACTTAACCAGACTCTTATATCCTAAAGATATAAGAGTCAACTTTATGGCGGCTCTGACTGAAGTGAGGTACTCACTGCGCAGTACCTCATCCCTCACCCTAACTTTCAATCGGACTTAACCAGACTCTTATATTTTAAAGATAGAAGAGTCAACTTTATGGCGGCTCTGACTGAAGTGAGGTACTCAAGTCACTGCGCAGTACCTCATCCCTCACTCTAACTTTCAATCGGACTTAACCAGACTCTTATATTTTAAATATATAAGAGTCAACTTTATGGCGGCTTGGAACAGTGACCTCTCAAGCTCCGCTAATGAGACAAAACTGATTTTCTATTGTATCGTCTTACATAGGATACGCGCGTAGCTTAACGGGTTAAGCGAGTCGCTACGCAGTAACAAATTCTCCTATCAGCGTGGATGAGGGATGAGGATGAAGGAGGGGATGTTTGTTTGTTTGTAAAAGCAAACCCACCACATTTGATTCTATAATATTATAATATTCTATAATCGAAAGTGGTGGGTTTTGTTGAATCTTACATTATTAATTGCTGTTATTGGGATCAACCTGTCAAAACAGGTGTTATTAGATTTACTAGGTAATTTACTGAGCTTGGCATGCAGTCGTGAAAAGATGTTTGGGGTAAAGATATCAGACTTTAGTACCTAAGTTATTCATAGACCGGTCCATATTTAATAGCACATGATGTACTAGCTGATATGGTAAATAATCACCTACCATCAGTAAACAGTGTTCTGGCAACGTTAGTCAGACCCGGGACAGTCGGCTTCACACCGCCAACGGGGGTGAAAGATGGCACGTTGATAGGTGACGGTTTGAATGGCTCCGGTTTTGGTTCGACTTTAGTTACGAATGGTTGTTGTTGCACTAAAAAAGAACGGATTAGTTGAGTTTGGACAATGAAAGTTTTTAGTTAACAAAATGCTGTTAAGAGTTCTAATAAAATTTATTTTTATATTTTTGGCACGTTGTTAATAGTTATAGTTACGTCAACAGGCATTTTTTTTTTTTTTTTTGCGGATGGGATATCATCAAATGACTCCTCCCGCTCTGGGTGGAACGGAAGGGAGTGTCAGACTCTTACTGACTAAAACCCACCCGTGTTCCTTCCTTAGCCCTTTATGTTCCGGGCCAGCGATAACCCTTTCGGACAATCCCGCTGACCCGGCAGGCTTCGGCCCTAAGGGGCCCCTCCTCGATGCTGACATCTCTTTGAGGCGCGCGTGGAACACGTACGCGCCGTCCGGCACGGGCCTGGTCCTGATCGGACGGTGAGCTACCCATTACTCTCCGCCCGCAGGCCCGCGCCTACGGTGGCCGGGAGTCGTCACGCGGCTCCCGACGCCCGGAGCGTCTCCCGCGGCGGCTGGGACGGGAGGCTCTCTCCCTGAGCCGTCCCGCCACCTCCTTCGCTAGCATGACTGCTTCGCAGAAGGAGGTGACTGCCTCCCACTCCCTCTCGCCCCGGACCATGGCTTGCACCAGTGCCGGACGCGAGAGGTCGCCACCGCTGCCGATCGCCTCTACGAGGACACGGCGGTGCTCCGCCCAAGCGGGGCAGACCTCCACCGTGTGCTCCACCGTGTCCTCTGGGCGATCCTGGCAATGGTGACACCCGGGCGTTTCCTCCCGCCTGATGATGTGCAGGAACCTCCCGAAACTTCCGTGTCCGGTGAGGACCTGCGTCAGGCGGTAGGTGAGGGCGCCGTGGCGCCTCTCTAGCCACTCCTCAAAGAGGGGTCTTATCGCCGCTATCGCGGCTTGCCCTGCGCTCTCCGTCCGCATACCGGCCCATCGTGCTGCTCGACGAGGTCGGCAAGCTCTTTGAGAGAGTGATTGCGGGCCGCCTCGTCGGGCACCTGGTGAGGACGGGGCCGGATCTTGCGGACAGCCAGTTCGGTTTCCGCAAGGGGCGCTCGACGGTGGACATCATGCGCGTGAGAGCCCTCACGACGGGGGACGCGGTGTCCCAGGGTGGGGTCGTCGTGGCTGTGTCACTCGACATCGCCAACGCGTTCAACACCCTCCCCTGGAGCACCATTGTGGAGGCACTCCGGTATCACCGGGTGCCGCCCTACCTCCGTCGAATAGTCGAGGCGTATCTGACGGAAAGAGCCGTCAGCTACCCCGGTCGCGATGGGGAGTGGAACCGGCGAGAGATGTCGTGCGGTGTCCCACAGGGATCGGTCCTGGGGCCGCCTCTGTGGAACATCGGGTACGACGTCAACAGGCATGAACTTTCATTTTAAAGTACACATACAAACATTATAATGGGATATATACAGTGATAAAAAACTCATTGTCTGTAAACGAATTGCGCGCGCGGTTTGTTAAATGTACGTTAATAAAACGAGATTAGAACAATTCAAAATGAAGGGTAAAGATGACGTCGTGCTAATTGAATTTTCACTTGCAGGATTCAAACTAGACATTTTGCTATACTAAAACTTGCAACCAATGATTTCCTCACCTTGCCTTGGCTTAACATCAGCTTCAGTCTTAATCGCCTGCTTAGTCGGCTGAACTTTCTCCTTCAAACTCTTCTCATAATTCATCCTCATAGTCGCCAAATGCTGTCTCATCTCTACGTTCACAGGCTTTATCTTGACCGTCTTGTGGTTCGACAACATATCTCTAAGAGCATCGAGTTTCTGCGACGTCAGAAGTGGCTCTTTCTTCTTACTGTCAGTGGTATCAAGACTCATGTTAAGGATATTCTTCGATAACTTTGAGAGGGGATCCCTGTGGAGTGGAGTTTTGTGTTTATTCTAACTACATATTTATATTGTGAAGTAAAATTTAAGTTCGTTTCATGCAAGCGTGTAAGTGTAATGCGTGTTTCTGTTAAGAAGGTGTGGCTTTGAACTGAAGTGCTCTGCAAGTCGTGACGGCTCCGTCTTCACTTCAAACTGCTAAAAAGGAAAGAAGACCTAAAAGCAAGCTAAACATATTCTGCGATTGGCGTCAGCGTGATTTTACCTCGTAGTCGGGTTTTAGAGAAGCAAGCAAGCAAGCACACTGATGATTTGAATGTCATCTAATCTACGTAAGAATAAGATTACTTACATAAAAAACGAGTTTTAGCGTTAACATGACGTAATCTGACTCCTTATTGAGAGTATTCCTCAGTGCACGAAGTACTGCTTCTTGTCGTCTCAGCTGTCCATATCACAATAACTTTAAGGTCTATTTTTGATTGAATTAAAACTTACTTGGGAAGGGTGTGCTTCTCAAGTTGAGAATCTCAACAGCGAGGTGGACTTGAACATAGGTTCCTCAGTGTACAGAGTGCTTACTAACGACACAGCCGTTCTTATCACCATACTATTTAGGTCTATATTTGTTTGATAAATTTTATCAAAGTGAAACTTACTTATTTCTGAAGGGCGTGCTTCTCAATAGCGAGGTGGACTTGAACATAGGTTCCTCAGTGTACAGAGTACTGCTTACTAAAGACACAGCCGTTCTTATCACCATACTATTTAGGTCTATATTTGTTTGATACATTTTATCAAAGTGAAACTTACTTATTTCTGAAGGGCGTGCTTCTCAATAGCGAGGTGGACTTGAACATAGGTGTGACGTCACACTCGTTGAGCGTATTCCTCAGTGTTCGAAGTACGGCTTGTTGTCGACTTAAAATCTCTTGCTGTTTGACTAGAGGTTGGTAAACGTCATCTAGGATTGGGCGTATCATACGATTGCCTGGCCTGGGGTAAAAAGAAAAAATATGATAAAAAAAAACAGTGAAAACTTTTCTTACGGAATAACCAAATCAAACTGAATTTATTTTAATTTTTTAAGGAACTATAACGACGGTCTGCATTATTTATGTATTTATTCTTCGTATTCGTATTAATTTATTCTTCAGAAAGCTAACAGCCTAATATAAAGGTCAGTAAATGAGCGCTTACAATTGCCATTAGTGTCTATGTTAATTAATGAAAAAATTGGTATGTACTGTTTTAATTAACTATAAATAAATTAACCCGTCCCATGTCCAATTATATGTACCGATAACAATAGAAATTCTATTGTTATCGGTACATACCCTGTACGCGCGACATGCGAAGGGTTAATAAGCTTCCACAAATTAAAAACTATGTACCTAAAATAAAAAAACGAAACAAAATATGGAACCCTAACTAGTAGCAAAGTTGCAGTTGGAATTCGGTTTGTGCAGTTTAAAGCTTCGGAAAAAGTCCACTGTTATACAGAGATCACGTTCACGGATTATTGAAAAATGGTTCTCTCTTTCATCTTCAAACGATTAACAGAAACAGATTGATGGGCTACAGTGCGGCCGTCGAGAGAATACGTTCTTGACACCTGTCAGTGCGACAATTCTAGTAACTAATAAAGATCAAATTCGCAAAACACGTATTCGTTTGTATGAAACTGTCAGGTGTCCGGAACGCATTGTCTCAGCGGCCGAAATGTAAGTGTTTGGCCAGACTGGCAGCGCGGGCGCGACGCGGCGAACTCAAACATATGAACTTCCTTTTAGTATCCATAGTGGAAACGCGGGCGCGGGCTGCTCGGCGCGTGGAGCGCGCAGGCATCTCACTCCATAGCTCGTTCATACAAGTGGCTGCAGTGGGCGTGCGGGGCGGGCGCGGGCGGCCCGCGCGGGGACCGGGGTTCTCAAACTAGTTCGAGCTTTTTTCTAGTAAAAATAAGTCTTCTTCATCCATATTATATTTTGACAAACACTGGATACGACAACACGCAGAGCGCAGCCGCGCTCCAGTGCGGACAGGCAGACCACGCGCGTACCCGCACCCGCGCCCGCGCCCCACTCTGGCCAAACACTAAGTGTCGATAATAACACAACACTGTGACAACGCCAAATTATTTTATTCTAAGCTTACTTGTTATACTGTGAGTCCCTCGTCACAGCCTCACTCCACTTGTAGTCTAGCGATCTCTGGGCTTGTTCCAGCTGGTTCTGCACGTAGTAAGCTAGTTTCTTAACAGACGCTACGCGTTTAGATGTAAGCGGATCCGCTTGTGTCCATTGGTGGCTGTCTTTTGCTCTGAAAGTAATTTTACATTTAAGAAAAAATAATAGAATGTAGCTATACTAGTTCCATAACGCAACGCAACTCCTTTCAGATGGGCTAGTCTGGAGAAATACTCTATTTCTGTTGATACGGAACATTGAAGTTTTCTGTTTGAAAGATGAAAGAATGAACCTAAGTTCAGGTAACAACTCGCCATTCGCACGATTGTGTCAATCCGGTAATAAGGTAAGGGATTCATCGGCAAACCTAACAAAACATTGAATATGAAGGTTTCTAATAGCTAATTAATTTCTGGCAGTTGAGTCGCCTGTGTCCAATAAATTTTTATTACATAAAAAAATATTTACAATTCATAGCCCAATAGAATTTGATAAAGACTTACTCAGCATGCGTTCGCGCCTCAGCCACAACCGCGCATGCGCGAACCAGCTCTAACTTCAGTTGTACGATGGCATTGCGCAACTCGTCGGACGAACATTCCTTCCTCAGTTGTTCCGCGTCTTGTGAGTTGTAGTTGAAACTCGCGTTTATGGAGTCGATGTCTCGTTGTAACTGTTAAAGAATTAAGTTTTCAGTTATATTATTATGTGCCTTGCGTTTTGTACAGACGCCAGCAAATCAATCAACCCGAAACTGTAAAATTTCCCAATCAACTTTGAACCTTATGCTCTAGCAATAAAGTTGAAAATCTATTAAATAAATTTGACCGATTGTAGTAGCTTGATGTGCTGGCGTCTGTACTTTGATCTCTATAAAATATTCGAATACGTAAAATGCCGTTGATTCTGAAGCGCTCTGCAATAGCAAAATAGTGTGTAGGTATATTAAACCTAGTCGACCGATTTTCCACCCTCAGGGCGTTTGTCCACCACAGCCGTATCCGAGAAACGAGATTACTTAAACTGAACGTGACGTTCCAGTGACGGCGATCGAACTCCGCAGGTTCGGTATATTATGATAAACAAAAGCCGTGCGAAAGGCGCCGACGCGCGACGCGACGACAGTGTGTGGACAAGATCAAACGTGTTTTGTACTGCCGGCCTCCACCTCGTCCCGTCACAATCTCGGGCCGGCTGCTAGCGGTCGCGCCAAACTACTCGAAACTTCGGCGGTCGGGGTGACCGACATGCGGTGGACACGCGGCAATAGTAAATGTAATAGCCATATCGCTATTTCGAGCCGTCATTTCGTTCTCGGTGACATCCCGGTGACGACTGTGGTGGACAAACGCACTAAAGTTGAATGTCACTTGCACGTCATAACTCTATGATTATATTCGAACGCAATGTGAATTGTTACTGAATAAATTGTTTTGAATTAACTCAACAGTATTTTTGTAAGACAAATGTGACAGTAAGATACTTTTAACCTTAGTGAAGTTTCAATAATTTACAGAGAGTTTTTTCAAAAGTGGTAAAGTAATTGCGAAGTCGACTTTACAAGACCATTAGTATCTGAGATATACAAATTTATATAATAAGTTCTTCAAACCAACTCACCTTAGCCTGAGTTTCCCTAGTCTTCACCATAAACTTGTACAGTTCCATTTGAAAGTCGTTGACTTCTTTAACGAGCATATTCTTCAGCTCCTGATTGGCTTTCATTTCGTTGATCTTCTCTTGTTCTGCTTTTAACGCGGCGTTTTCTTGCGCCTGCGCAGGCTGAGGTTTGGGAGTTACGGGTTGAGGTTGTGCCTGGTAGGGTAGAGAATTAATTTTACAAGTTGATTGTGATCCTAACTTATGTTATCTAAATTATTATAAAAAAAGATGGGTTAGGGTACCGAAATGGGTCAGCGGGATTGTCCGAAAGGGTTACCGCTGGCCCGGAACATAAAGGGCTAAGGAAGGAACACGGGTGGGTTTTAGTCAGTAAGAGTCGGACACTCCCTTCCGCACCGCCCAGAGCGGGAGGGGTCATTTGATGATATTCCACCCAAAAAAAAGGGTACCGAAATAACGACTTTTTCTTCTTCTCTATCTTTTTATGTCATAGACTGTTTTTATAAAACAAATCTATTTTATGTCAGTAAATAAGGGAGTAGTGGAATAACAGCTTAAAGTCCAATATCCAGGGTTATTGGTAAAACATTACCAACCTCTTAAGAGGTCAGTGTACTCATCATTTTGAACAACTTTTACTATGGGACCAAACCAGAAATCGCGAAAAAAAAATCAACTGTTCCCTACATTTTGACGAGGTTATAACTCGTCAAAATGGTAATATAACCCAAGCCAATAACCCTGTATAGCATGCATTATTGCCATTAGTAGAGAGACAGTTATTTTGCTTTTTGCTTATTATAAAAAAACTAGCTGCGCCCCGCGGTTTCACCCTAATAAGTCTCGATCCCGTGGGCACAGCGGGATAAAAGGTATCCTATGTGTTAATCCTGGTAATAAACTATCTGTGTGGCAAATTTCATCCAAATCTGTTTAGTAGTTTGTGCGTGAAGAAGTAAAAAACATACAAACACTCTCACAAACTTTCGCCTTCATAATATTAGTGTGATATGCTTACCACAGGAACCTGCGGTGTCGGCTGAGCAATTGGTGCTGGTTTTATTTCTACCGGAGCTGGCTTCTGTTCTATTTGAACTGGAGCTGAAAATAACACACCATTCAGTACATCAGTTTCAAGGCTACTATACCGTAGGATACGCCGACGACATAACCGTAATAATAAATGGCACCCACGAAAACACCCTGTGCAATCTAATGCGCCAGGCCCTGAAAATAATAAATGTGGTGTGGTAAACACCAACTAACAGTGAACCCCACAAAAACCGAATTGGTTCTCTTCACAAAAAGGAAAAAGGAGGAAACTGACGACATTACAACTACCACGCTTCTTTGGTACAACCCTAAGCCTTTCAACTGAAACCAAATATCTGGGCATCTTTCTGGACAAACAGCTGAACTGGGCAAAACACACCAGCTACTTTACTACGAAAGCCAGTATATCCCTGTGGCAATGCAAGCGAATGCTTGGCAAGAATTGGGGGATAAGCCCCAGGGTTTCTCACTGGCTATACACCACAGTCATCCGACCGATAATTACATACGGCTCACTAGTCTAGTGGCCCAGGACAGACCTGAGCACAGCCCAAAAAGACCTTGAAAAGCTGCAGCGGTTCGCGTGTGTGGCAATCACTGGCTGCATGAGAACTACACCCACTGCTGCCCTACAGGCTATGCTTGGACTGCCGCCTCTACACCTCACAGTGCGGGAGGAGGCGGCCCTGGCTGCCTTTAGGCTCTCCAAATCAGGGACCCTGAGCAATGACTCTAGGGTCAAACACACACGCTTAAAAGAAGATGCGATCAAACGGCAGCCAATGATGGCATCACCTTGCGACAAAGCCCCGAAACAGTACTGCTTCCAAAAGCACTATAACATAGTGCTTGAAGAGGAGCAGTGCGATCACTCAGGACCGAAAGAACTGAGAATTTACACCGATGGTTCAAAGACCGACTGCGGAACTGGAGTCAGAGTCTTCTCACACGATCTCAACATAAAAATATCCAAACCGCTGGGAATGCTCAACACGGTCTATCAAGCAGAGTGTGTGGGCATAATGCAGGCGGCTTATGCCATAGCGGCCAGGAGAGTTGCGAACACCCATGTTCGCATACTCTCCGACAGCGCCTCAGTCCTCCAATCCTTAGATAAAAAATGCATCACATCGAACCTAATACTAGAATGTCACAATGCGCTTCAGCGGGTAACTGTATCGAACCGCAATTCAGTGACACTACAATGGATAAAAGGACACAGTGGATCGCTAGGCAACGACGCAGCTGACGAGCTGGCCAGAAGGGCTTCCAGCATGTCAGTTTGTGGACCGGAACCTATCGTGCCCATCCCCTTCAACCAACTACGCAGGTGGCTACAGGAGCACACCCACACACAAGCAGAAAGCTGGTGGACGTCGTCACCAGGCTGCAGGCAGTCCAAAGAAGCCATGCCGTCACTGGATGGCAGGCTAACCAGGCGCCTTTTATGACTGGACAGGAAAGGCCTGCGCCTGGTGACGGGGTCCATCACGGGACACTGCTCGCTAAATAAACACTTTCACACATTGGGCATAACAGACAGTCCCCTGTGCAGGGCTTGCATGGAGGCTGATGAAACCATTGCGCATGTGCTCTTTGAGTGCACAGGCGTCACTCAGATAAGGTCAGAAACCCTCGGGACACCCAGATCGTACACAGATGTTCTAAACAGACCAGGAGACTTGATCAGCTTCTGGAGGGAGGTGGGCTGGTTGGAATAACCACCGACGGCCGCCATGGCCCACGCACAATGGTCCACTGAAGGACTAAGTGCGGAAACCAAACCCAGAACATAGAACATCAGTTTCATGTCTTTACTTATGAATATTTCTTTCGACCAACTGATCTAACTGCCCCATAACAGATGCTGGCATTACAAAAATATGATGCGTACTGCACGTGCGTTCCAACAACAATCGTTCGAATCACTTTAAAGATTCTCGATACTGTTAAGCTGGCGCAACTTTACGCCAATAAACACATGATATACATATTTTGTGTTACCTTAGAAAATCGAATACTTATTTGAAATATAAAAAAAAAGGCATAAAAACTCAATACTCAAAACATTTATTTCAATTAAACCAATCACAGGCACTTTTGAATTGTCAAGGTGTCGGTCAGTCAGAAAGATGAAGTTAGTTGACCATTCCAAAGCGAAGTATGTTCCTACGGAGAAGAACGGGCAAGAAACTTCATGGACTTATTGTCATTTGTCTCATAAGACGTCGAATCATGTTTTTAAGAGTCGGCACAAAATATCTTATAAATACTACGTCTGTGTGGTGCCGGACTTAAACCGTCTGTGTGGTGCCGGACTTAAAGAATAGCACCACCCCATACTTCCCGTGGGTGTCGTAAAAGGCGACTAAGGGGCGTACCGGAGAATGGGCAGCAGCGTTCTCTATGCATTCCACCACCATACCATACTGCGATCGCCAACCGCCAAGCGTGGCGATTATGGCAAACCCCCCCCTTTTGGGGGAGGCCTATGTCCAGCAGTGGAGGCCTTTCGGCTGAAATGATGATGAATGATGATGACAAAATATCTTATACCTGCAGCAAACAGGCTCTGCGACTGCGCGTAGCTGGGTGGTTTTGGTATGTTCAGTATGCTGCCGTACTGTGATGATGGCGCCACTGCTTGCGGCTGCGGCATCGGCGCTAGTTGTACTGGTTGCATCGTTTGAGGCTACGGAAATTGGAAATAATATTACAGTTAATTAATTATCGTCGAAAGATGTTTGAAAAAATAGCTTGTAATTGGCTCACTGCAGGGCAAACGCCGATAGAAAAAAAGGAAGAAGCGCTACGTATAAACATTTGATTTCTTCACCATACGTGAAAATTATAGGTACCTAATCTCAGAGGATTTCGAAAGTTCTCATTCTACATCGTCATTAAATAGATTGATTTTTTATGTTTTACTACCATATTTGAGATCCTTCTGCCAAAGATCCTTGAGAGAGGGATGATGACCCAGGTTGGCCGAAGCAAGGGAAACCTGTTCAGGTGGAGATTCAGAGACGACTCCGCCTTGGGGAGTAAATGTGGTGCTGTTCCACAAACGATGGGACACTTAATATCGTGTCCTGCGTGTCCTGTCAGCTGCACGTTACAGGAACAGGACGCTGGTGAAGGCGCCAAACAAGTAGCCGAATTCTGGGCCGAGTCCATTTAGATTGCTATCGACACGCTAAGAAGAAGACCATATTTAAGAGACGCAGGATTTTGTCATTCTTTCATAGGGGTACGCTGCATGTAGTTATTCTGTCACACACAAATCATGTAGTGTAATGTAAATATAATTATTACCTTTGGTTGAACGACAGGGGTCGGGACGGGTACCGGTGCCGGCACTGGCGCGGGCGCAGCTTGCGGAGGCGCCTCTCCTGGGATCGCACTGTTAAATAACAAATACTTTTAAAATAATGTAATATTTTACAAGTAGCAGACTGTCAGTGATGTAGCCAAAAGATACAAGTTTCACGAGTTCAAGATTGAAGAAAATAAAACGGTTAATTAGTTTTTTATCTGCTTTAAGCTGGGGATTCTTGATCCATCCATACTCATCATCATCTGCCTAGCCTTTTCCTAACTATGTTGGGGTCGGCTTCCAGTCTAACCGGATGCAGCTGAATACCAGTATTTTTACATGGAGCGACTGCCTATCTGACCTCCACAACCCAGCTACTGGGTAATATGATACCCCTTGGTAAGACTCCATACTACCATCCATACTAACATTATAAATGCGAAAGTGTCTGTCTGTCTATTACCTCTTCACGCTTAAACCGCTGAACCGATTTAGATGAAATTTGGCATAGAGAGATAGTTTGAGTCCCGGGAAAGGACATAGGATAGTTTTTATCCCGATATTCCCACGAGATCAAAACTTATACGGGTGAGATCGCGGGGCGCTGCTAGTTTTAAACTTTGCATGGGAATGTCATGCACACAGCTTATATCTACCAAATATAGTTTTTACCTAGTCATCACAGCAGCCGGTAAGGGTAGCTGTTGAGGAGGCGTGCACACTTGCGGAGCTTGCTTGTTCAAGTTGATGATGTTAAATATAGTGAGCAGGCCACTTTGTGACACCACGTGTAGTAGCGGCATGTGGGGTAGTGTTGTGTTCTCATCTGTAACACAGTATTTATCACAATATAATCACACTAATAATATAAAGGCGAAGGTTTGTGAGTGTGTGTGTGTTTATACGTTTGTTACTTCTTCACGCTCAACTGTTGCTTTTTATCCCGAAATTCCTACAGGATCGAATCTTATGCGGGTGAAACCCCAAGGTGCAGCTAGTGTTTAAATAAATTACAATTATCAAAATACAAGATCGTAGCAGGTGGCGTTCTGCCAACCCCCCAGGTAAAATGGCGTGAGTATATGTGTGTATTTATGTATTTAATTACACTACGTTGCTAATAATCGACCAGGTAGTACACTCCTAAATGGGTATCTAGAGTGATTGAGGAGTTACGTTATAAAAAAAAGAAATTCGATAGACCGGTGGCGGGCAATTGCAGCAATTAATCTCTTCGGACGCAGCGACTCATGTAATTGTACACTTCGTCACAGCATCCTCATGATTTAGATAATACACCAGGTAAATAAAAGAAACATAAGAACAACCCACTGCATTTGATTACAGATACATACCCCACTGCATTTGACTACAGGTACATACCCCCCTGCATTTGACTACAGATACATACCCCACTGCATTTGACTACAGATACATACCCCCCTGCATTTGACTACAGATACATACCCCACTGCATTTGACTACAGATACATACCCCCCTGCATTTGACTACAGATACATACCCCACTGCATTTGACTACAGATACATACCCCCCTGCATTTGAGTACAGATACATACCCCACTGCATTTGACTACAGATACATACCCCCCTGCATTTGACTACAGATACATACCCCACTGCATTTGAATACAATTAATACATACCCCACTGCATTTGATGTGTAGCGCAAGTATCGATACAAACACCCACAGGATAGTTCTCCTGTTTCTTATCTGTGAGAGGCAGCTCCGGTCTTGCTTCATCAGTCTGTAAACAAATAAACGATTAATATCGTAGTCATAATAATATGGAGAACTTGGGCCGCGCGGGTCGACCAATCAGGTTAAGCTACGCTTGCCGCGGTTGGTCCGTGGATGGGTAACCATCTTTACATACCAAGATCCTTCTGTACCTCGGAAAGCACGTTAAGCCGTTGGTCCCGGCTGTCATTCGTGGACCTTTTTGACAGTCGTTACGGGTCGTCAAAAGCCCGAGAGTCTGATAGATAACCAGTCTTACCAAGGGGTTTCGAATTACCCAGTAATACCCGTAACTGGGTCGTGGAGGTCAGAAGGCAGTCGCTCCATGTAAAATACTGGTACTCAGCTGCGTCCGGTTAGACTGGAAGCGGACCCCAACATAGTTGGGAAAATACTAGGCAGATACGAATAATATGGAGAACTTGCGACTGGTCGCTTGTGATCTCTAACTCAGTCGTAAAGATTGGTCAGTCACAAGATGGACCATTAGGTACAACAGTTTTTGTCGATTTCTTAAATATATTAAAATGAGTTTTATTTTAATTACCTGACACCACTGAACCCAGTTGGCCCCATCTGCGGATCCGAGAGTTGCTATCTCCATACCGTTTGCTGACGCCGACATTATGATGTTCCTGATCAAAAGAAAATAAATGACTAAATTCTGTTTGACCTTTACCTGATTGGAGAACTGTCAATTTATTTTTGTCATATCTCATCATAACAAGGGATACAACAACCACACATAATAGAAATACAGAGGACATTACAACACCTGTTAAGAATGTTATCATTCAAAGATTTCATTGTTATCATTCAGATTCAGATCATTAAATCGATAACATTGGCCTGTACTTCAGTCTATGCATTAAGGGGTCTTACCATTGTGCCAATCCCTGCAAGTAGTAGTACCAGGGTCTATTTGACCCCATGCTGTAGCAAATATCTTCGTAGTTCTGACAGCTGGGCTGCCCAGCTTTCGGAGTATTTATGATGGTCACAGCTGCAATCAAGACATGGCTCTTTTATTTTCTTTGCATAATTTTAACGGATCATGAGGAAATAAGGTATTCTCGAGAAATGATGACATGTGTCTTGTAGACTTTAGTTTAAACTAAACTAGAAACAAAAGAAAATACTTAAAAAAACCTGTCAAGTGCGAGTGGGACTCGCACACTGTGGGTTCCGTACCAATTTGTGTATGTAACTACAAATTTACGGTTTACGGATGTTTTCCTTTACTTGTGCTACCTGACTTTCCTTCTTGCCAAATTTCATGAATCTAGGTTAACAGGAAGTACCCTATAGGTTTTGATTTCCTTGCGAGTGTCAAAATATGCGGCATAAACGGAACATACACGCCCGTATTTTTTGATTGCGTAGACTTAGAAGTTTGATTTTTTTACTGCTTCAAGGGATTGCAGCCCTGAGTATTTGATATTAATTTCAACTTGATAACTCCACGCGTTCCTGAGAAAAAGGGTCTTGACAGATGGACAACGAATGATCTTATAAAGTTTTGAGGTACGGAATCCTAAAAATGAACTAATGTTCCTAAAAAATAAAGGCCTACTCTAAGTAATAGCTGCTTAAGGTGAATGGTAGTTGAGACCGCGAAATTCAAATTTTCTTACGTTTTTTGCAATTTGCAGGTCAGTGTTAGGTTGTATCTTGATCAAAATATGATTCGCGACAATAACAGGTACATATTTATAGATTGGTGGTTGGTGGTAGAAATCTAACTCACTCACTCTATCTCACTTCACTAAATAATTACTTATAAAGTATAAAGTTACCTGGGCGACTATTATTCGTAGCATTTTTATACACAGCAGCAAACTGAAAGGTTGATATCCAGTACACAGCCAATGCTTCCACAGGGGCACTCTCAAACAGGTTAGGCGCAGGAATGGTCTTAGCTGGTGTTAAATCCGGTTTGAACTGACTAAGGGTACCATCACTGTTGCCAGTGACCAGTTGTTTGCCCTTGGGACTCCAGCAGAGGCATCTGATAAAAGAAATATGTATAAACTAGCTGCGCCACGCGGTTTCACCCGCATAAGTGTCGATTCCGTGGGAATATCGGGATAAAAGTAACCTATGTGTTAATGCTGGTTATAAACTATCTGTGTGCCAAATTTTATCCAAATCCGTTCAGCCATTTGTGCGTGAAGATGTAACAAACAAACATACAAACACTCTCACAAAATTTTGCCTATAAAATATTTGTGTGATTAGAGGGGAATACATCTTTTGTGGCCTGCGTAATCACGATTGTGTTCTTAAGGCTCTTTGTACGTCGTAAATCTTCGGATATTATGGCTCCTCTACAAAATTCTTCATAGGCTAATATCCCGACTATCTGCCTACAGTCCGGCCATCGAGAGAGTGTTGCTCTCTCTCGATGGCCGGACTGCTGACACGTGTCAAGAACGCTTTCTCTGCAAAAAGTTTATCCGCCGTGTCGAGGCACGGTCGTCAGTGTTGTATGGATCACTACGGAGGCTTGTTGACGGAGACATTTTTTTCTACGGCGCGGTTTATACACGTTGCCGTAATGGAACCGTGCCCATGTACAGACGCCAGCACACCAAGCTACTACAATCTGTCAAATTCCCTTAACAGATTTTCAGCTTTATCGCTAAAGCATAAGGTTCAAAGTTGATTGGGAAAATTTAACAGTTTCGGGTAGCTTGATGTGCTGGCGTCTGTACAAAGGGTCTAAGTGTTTATCGTTTACTCATCCTGTCAAGTCGCTCTACACAAGTCCCTATTTAAAACTCTTCTTTTTCCACCCCATACTAAAATATTTAACAAATTTTTAAACCAAAACAAAACTCAGACAAATATTTACTATCCCAATAAAAATTAAACAAGTCATAAATTATAACAGAAGGCAAATATTTTTACCTTGCTTTAGAAGGCACTTTCTTGACTTGAGAAGTGCTAACTTGGGACACTAGAAGAGTGCCATCATAGAAGGCTATGGCAATTGTATCAGGGATACAGGGGTTCCATTGTAAAGAAGACACAAAGGTGGATGGGTTCACATCGCATCTGATGGCTAGGGAGGGAGATGTATTCTGTAACAAAATTGTAATACTATGATTAAAATTGTAGATGAGTCATGTTATCACATTAGTCAACACAAACATTTAACAATTTTTAGTAAATTATTTTAATTATTTAATCTAGCACAATTTATCAAAATATGCTGCCATTACAACCCAATGAAAGAGAAAAAATATTCCATTTAAATAAAAGTCCAGGTTGGAATCTAACATTTATGTGGATATTGATTGAGACATGATGATGTATCAACAAAGTTTCATCAGGTTATAGTTGTAATTGTATAAGAGTAGCACATAATCACAGTATATAATCTTGGAACAGACCCTATGGTCTGTCTCAAGAGTATCAAATGAAAATGTAAACAAGCTAATCACATTTGTGTTCCATACAAAATATACCTGAGGATGCCAATTTAAGTGTACAAATAACCTAGTGAATTTCATTTGACACTTGAGGTTAATAGTATAACTGAAGTATTATAAATATATGTAGTTGGTGTTCCTAATAAATAAATAATCCTCAATTATTTATATTTATGTATATAAAAGAAAGTCGTGTTAGTTACACTATTTATAACTCAAGAACGGCCGAACCAATTTGGCTGAAAATTGGTGGGGAGGTAGCTTAGAACCAGGAGACGGACATAAGTTACTTTTTATCCAGTTTTTTTTTTCGTAGGAGTAGGGTAGGAGTAGTGTAGGAGTAGGGTAGAAGTAGGTTAGGAGTAGGGTAGAAGTAGGTTAGGAGTAGGGTAGGAGTAGTGTAGGAGTAGGGTAGGAGTAGTGTAGGAGTAGGGTAGGAGTAGGGTAGGGGTAGGGTAGGGTAAGAGGTAGGACACCAGGCGAACGAAGTAGCGCCGGGCAGCTAGAAATAATTTATATGGCAAAACAATGTTTGCTGGGTCAGCTAGTATTAATAATAAACAATAATTAATTACACAAATGAGATTTAAAGTTGAAATCTTTTAAATACTTACAGATGAATGTTTCAGTTATTCACTTTAATAAGTGATTGTGTAAGAATTTAACTTGAACAGGGTTTGTTCACACTTTTATCACATACGGAAAGAACTGTAGTCATCCTCACTTTTACTTAATAACTAGCTGTGCCCCACGGTCTTACCCGCATAAGTTTCGATCCCGAGTTCCCTCGGGATAATTTTTATGCCAATAATCCTATTGGGATAAAAATTATCCTATGTATAATCCTGGTTATAAACTATCTGTGTGCCAAATTTGACCCAAATCCGTTCAGAAGTTTTTTGCGTGACAGAGTAACAAACATCAATCCATCCATGCATCCTCACAAACTTTTGCGTTTATAATATTAGTATGATAACAAAATATTGTAACTCAACAATTTAGTGTAATACTAAGGTAATTCACCTGATTCTGGAAGTCAGTAATCTTATAGATTGTTAGAAGTTGACCACCAGTAACTGCCAACAGTTCCTGGTCACAACTAGCAGCAATGTGAGTTGGTTTCTCTTGAAGTTTTACAGTAGTGTGCTGCGGCTCACACTCCTTGTCAATTAGCTGTTGTAAGTAGTAAACTGAAATATATAGTAATAAGTAATTAACTGGTATAGACACTTAAAGATACATTTAGACAGGATGTTGGCCATTATTTATGTGTATTGTGTATATCTTTTGTTGGAGAGCCTAGTTAAATAAACATGTAAAGATAGTAAGGTAAAATAAAAGTGGCTCAGGGGCAGTTATACTAATATACATTTTATAAACAGTATTTCTACCTACATCTTTAATTCTAAATCATCTAACAAGATTATCAATAGAATCGAAAATGATTAGTTCAATTATGTTGGGGTCAGCTTCCAGTCTAACCGGATGCACCCTGAAGCATGAATAGCAGTATTTTCATGAAGCAACTGCTTATCTGATCTCCACAACCCAGTTAACAGAAAAGTAACAATTTAATATAAAAGCATATTAGGCATAATAAGCATACATATAATGTTCCTACTACTGGGTCACGGGAATCCTCTCTGTGAGAGGGTGTGGGCCATAATTCATCCAGGGAGCCAAGTGCGGGTTGATAGATGTCCCAGGTTTTTGAATTTTTGGTTTTGGACATGCCCGTTTCCTCACAATGTTTTCCATCACTGTTTTGAGAGCAGTGGTGATGAAGTACCTAGAACTCGTAAATCGAGGACGCTGCCACTGGCCCACCATACTGCCCTCTTAACGAAAAGTGCAATAACTAGGTTAAACCTGATTTAGAGAAAAACGCGGTTAAAGATTTTTGTTTTGTTTTGTTTGTATCTCCATCACTATATTATGCTTACTATTAAAACCGGCTACGTCATGGATACGTAAAAAGTGTCTAAAAAGAATATTTAGATCTCATTTTGCAGATTCCAATTATGTACTTATCTCAATTTGGGGCAAAAATCGGCCCCTAAGACGACTCACTGACCAAAACTTGAGTTATTGCACTTTTCGTAAGGACGGCAGCATAGCTCTATAACATTTCTGAACATAAAAGGTTTATGTTAAAAAAGGAGCAGGAAATGAAATGTCGGAATAGCTCTATTCTTGAAACATTGTTTATTGAATAAAATGTTTCTTAATATTGTGCAACTATGAATAAAAATACCTGTCAAATGTCCATCTGGAGAAGCAATGAAAACTATTCCGTACTTGCTGGCGCAGGCAACCAAGTTGTATCCTCGGTTAGGCAGTGGATCAGTAGTATTGAACACTTTTAGTTTACGTTGCAATTTGTATAGAAGATTCTGTAACACGAAAAAAGGTTAACTGATTTTAGAGAAATTTTATATTCTAACTGTAGTAATTTATTATTACTAGGTATATTTATTATAATAATAATTATTATGAGCCTGTGTTGTCCCACTGCAGACAAATGCCTCCCTTTCCTCTTTCCTCGGTTTACTGCGATTGTGGGTATAGTTAAAATAAAAAATAATCAGATCCAAAATATATTTGAAAGTTATCTTGCAATGCAGCGATTGGTCAGTAGACATTTAATAAGCGCTACATTTTCAGTAGAGCTAAGTTTCCTTACTAGGGTTTTTGAATGGGTAATTAGTGAAAACATTCAGTTTTAATATTTCCAGACCACAATAATTCTTCTTAGCGTGTCGATGGCAAAAATAATACGAAAAAGCCATCAAAATAATAACCTATAACCTGTATGAAAAATCGATAGTAATTGATGACATATCAAACTATAATTCAGCTTTGTTCTATGAATCTTGATAGTAATAAAAATACTGTAATAAAATTGACTAAAATTCAAATTCAAAATTACAGTTGTAACAAAATACTTTACGTACCGGTTCGTCGACCGAATTCGGCCCAAACACCACCTCCATTTCTTCGGAATGTGACTGATTTGCACGAAAGTGTATGCAATATTAATTAATCCTTCTGATCTCACACTTTATTTGATATTTTTGAACTGTTTTTCCTGGTTTTTAACAGAAAAATTGATTTTTCTTCAATACTATTAGCAAAACCTGTCAAAACTGAAAATCTCAACTGTCAAATGTCAAGCGTCTCTGACGTGACGTGAGACGTCTCGTTTGTCACTTTAAATTTTTTCAAGATTTTAACTTAGATCCTTGAGTTTTGGTCCACGTTAGGTTTTTGGAAATAGGTACAAAACTTTAATCTTTGAACTTAAACAGGTACAGACGCCAGTACCTCAAGGTACTACAATGTGTCAAATTTCTTTAATAGTATTTCAACTATATCACTAAATCATAAGATTCAAAGTTTATTGGGAAAGTTTCGGGTAGCTTGATGTGCTGGCGTCTGTACGTGCATGGACGTTAAAATAAAAATTTTCTTGGATCCACGGTAACGAATTAAAATATTTCAATTCAATATATACTTATAAATTGTTTTTATGTTTTTACATAATTATTTTGGGACCATGGGGTGCCTGTCCTTTGGAGCCTAGGCATACGAGAGGCCGAAGCCAACTTGCAGAGGCCCCTTAGGAAATTTGAATGAATTACGGCACCAACCGACGATTAACCCTGTAAGCACTATGCAAGGGTCCTAGGAAAACCCCCGGTTGGTGTAGGACTATTGCAGGATATGGAAACAAAGATATTGGATCATGAGTTTGGGTGGCTAATGTTTTATAAAAATTACACAGATAAAATGGCTGTGGGTGACTTGCACACATAATAATGGGCCCCCGAAAACGGTCGCTAGAACATAGTGTCGTAGCGACAAGGGGGCAACATGTCCTGAGGTGCGAAGAGTGGAGAGATATTCCACGGTTATCAGGACAATCCCGGAAGTTCGGTCAAGATTCCTACCAGCATCTTACTGGAATACTTCTTTCCTCCAAGCACGTTTTATGTTTTATGTCTATGTTGTGGGTTTGGTTTCCGCACTTAGTCCTTCAATGGACCACTGTGCGTGGGCCATGGCGGCCGTCGGTGGTTATTCCAACCAGCCCTCCTCCCTCCAGAAGCTGATTAAATCTCCTGGTCAGTTGAGAACATCTGTGTACGATCTGGGTGTCCCGAGGGTTTCTGACCTTATCTGGGTGACGCCTGTGCACTCAAAGAGCACATGCGCAATGATTTCATCAGCCTCCATGCTAGCCCTGCACAGGGGACTGTCCGCTATGCCTAGTGTGTAAAAATGTTTATTTAGCGAGCAGTGTCCCGTGATGTTCCCCGTCACCAGGCGCAGGCCTTTCCTGTCCAGTCGTAATGAGCGCCTGGTTAGCCTGCCATCATTGGATGCAGGCAGTCCAAAGAAGCTATGCCGTCCAATGACGGCATAGCTTCTTTGGACTGGTGACGACGTCCACCAGCTTTCTGATTGTGTGTGGGTGTGCTCCTGTAGCCACCTGCGTGGTTGGTTGAATGGGATGGGTACTATAGGTTCCGGTCCATAAACTGACATACTGGAAGCCCTTCTGGCCAGCTCGTCAGCTGCATTGTTGCCTAGCAATCTGACACTAACTGTATGCAGTTAGCGATGGACAGCGTGGGTCGACACTACACGACTGTATGCAGTTAATATTGACTTCGCACGAC
The DNA here is from genome assembly GCA_916614155.1 of Mesoligia furuncula. NCBI lineage: Eukaryota > Metazoa > Arthropoda > Insecta > Lepidoptera > Noctuidae > Mesoligia > Mesoligia furuncula. The sequence goes on from OU744796.1 coordinate 17,970,684, forward strand.
TGCAGCCGACAACGTGAAGTTGATATCATTACTGAACGAAGTCAAACGTACAACTGCATGCAGTTGACTATATCGACTGCGCGCGGTTACTGCGATGCAGTCCGTCTGGCAGCCTTAGGCCTGTTCCCGCAAAGTAAACTCTTCCGGCACAGGCCTAGAGTTCGGAACGCGTAAGCCCCACCAAGTCAACGACGGCACGGTTGGCACAGTACCTAGTTAAGCGATTGACTGCTGCGCTGCGTGTCGCGGGTTCGATTCCCGCACGGAACAAATATTTGTATGACCTCCAAGTAGTTGTTCCGGGTCTGGCTGTTTGTGTATGTGAGTTTAAATGTTTGTAAACGCGCCCACAATACAGGAGAAATTCTTAGTGTGGGGCAACGTTTAAAAAAAAATTTTTTTTTTTATGTGAAAACTTCTAGGCGCGGCGGCTGTCTTCGGGATGTACCTACTTGATTTTAATCACTGACCTCTGTAATACAAGCCTTGTAATATTAGAGGTCAGTGGTTTTAATGTATACCTAATGGGTTTATAGGTATTAAGGGCAGCAGTGCGATTCTGTAACCATCTCACCGTGAAAACTTAGGCGAAGTGAGCGTGGAGTGAGCTGTCAATAGTGTCAATTCCTAGCAAAAACAAACTCACTTCACCTAAGTTTTCACGGTGAGATTCTTACAGAATCGACCGGCTGGTGTCCGCAACTCCACGTCAATGCGCGAATTTTGCGTATGGGTGGGAAAATCGACTATTCGAACCACCCCAGCTCCTCAAGGAAGGCCAGCAACGCCTTGATGTTACTGACCGTCTCACGTAGGGTACCTGGGTTACCGAAGTACTTTGCCCTGTACGTGGCGACCACCGGGCAGTTTAGAAGCACATGTGCCGCTGTCTCGTCTTCCTCCATGCAGGCCCTGCACAGCGGATTGTCAGTTACTCCTATGACAAAGAGGTGTTTATTGAATGATCCGTGGCTAGTTAAAGCTGTGGTAACTAAGCGCAGCTTTTGTTTTGTTAGACGGAGAACCTGTTTCGTGAGGCGGTCATCCAATGTGGGAAGTGCTTCCCTCGCCTGCCTGCATTCACCTTGGTCCGTCCATAGTTTGTTGTGTTGCTCTCTTGTGCGTTTCCTTACCAGAGTGCGTATGTACCCGAAGGGGAGTGGCACGATGGGCTCCGGTGCCACGGGTGCCATACTCGACCCTGTTCCGGCAAGTTCGTAGGCTGCATCGTTGCCTAGCGAACCGCTGTGTCCTTTGATCCATTGAATATGGTTTTATTATTGAGGTTACCCACCTGGTTGAGGCGCTGGTGACACTCGTATATTAGCCCATAGTTAGATGTGTAACTGTTCAGCGCTTGCAGAACAGCCATGCTGTCTGAGAGTATGCGGATTGAGTGTTCCTTAACTTCCCTGGCCATAATGGCTGAAGCGGCTAGAGAGATGCCCAAGCATTCGGCCGGGAACACTGTGTTGTGGACCCCCAATGGTGTGACTATATATATGTATGTTGAAGTCCTTCGAGAAGATTCCAGCTCCTGTGCCACTACCTGTTTTGGATCCATCCGTGAAGATACGCAGCCCTGTAGGGCACAACCCCTCGCATCGGCGATCCTCGTGAAGCTGGATCTTGTATTTTTTATCAAACATAAATTGTTTAGGAACCCGGTCGTTTATGGCTTTCGTAATGGGGAACTCCTTAATTATGGAGTCCCTCAAGCAGCGTGGTGTGTGGTGTATTACTCTTATCCCAGAGATTTAGTGTGTTAAAACGTACTGCCGCCATCGTCGCTTCCTGCTGTATGAACAGGTGGAGCGGCGGGATTCTCAGGATGGCTTCTACTGCTGCAGTCGGAGTAGTTCTCATACAGCCCGTAGTCGCCATGCAGGCCAGTCTTTGCATGCGTTGCAGTTTGTTGGAGGCTGTCTCTAGCTTGGTGCGGGGCCACCAAACCACAGCTCCGTAGCTGATCATGGGGCGAATCACTGCATTGTACAGCCAGAGTGTAATTTTTGGGGATAGGCCCCACTTCTTACCTATCATTCTCCTGCACTGCCAAAAGGTTACGCAAGCAATGTTCAGTTTGTTGTCCAGATGACTGCTCCAGTTTAACTTACTGTCTAGTGTTACAGGTACTTGACTTCGTTGGCCAGCTGGAGTTCAGTATCGAGCAGTCTAAGTAGGCGAAAAGGGCCTAAAGGTCGTTTATGGGTAAACATAACCAGTTCAGTTTTAGCGGGGTTCACTGAAAGGTCAAAATCCCTGCACCATCTCTCCACAATACGTAGCGCTTGCTGAGTGAGGTTGCATATCGTGCCCGGTACCTTCCGCGAAACCAGGATTGCGAGGTCGTCGGCATAACCTACTGTGTAATAGCGGTTGGCGCTGAGTTTGGTGATGAGGTCATTAATCACCAGATTCCAAAGAAGGGGGGACACGACCCCACCCTGGGAGCATCCTCTGGCTATCATGGCCAGCTGCTGCTCTCCTTCAAGGCGAACCACTCGTTTACTTAGCATGTTTGTGATCCAGTCCATTAGTACCTGTTCTACTACATGTCTGGAGAGGGCGCTGTTGATACTGGAGAAGTTGGTTTTGTTGTTGTTGGTTTTGTTGTTGGTTGTCCCCAGACAAGTGCCTTTCTGACGAATTGCTTCCTCTATCTGGCTAACTACCAGATGTAGGGCGGATTCAGTCGACTTACCTGAGCTGTATGCGTGTTGGTTACCGTGTAACGGTATGGTCTTCAGAGCACCATCCCTCAGTTCCCTATTGCACAGCCTTTCCAGGGACGTCCAGGGTCTTCAGTAGAAAGGAGGTCAGGCTGATTGGTCGGTGGGATTTGGCGTTTGTGTAATCACCCTTACCTGGCTTAGGGATGCATATTACCTTCACTTCTCTCCATCCTTTATAATGTATACCTATCCGATATGTCAGTGAGTGATGGCAAAGTATTCCGTTTGTGTTTTGTTTGGGACTCGTTTGTGTTTCTGTCGGTACTCCCGGAGTGCCACTGTTTTGTTTTTGTTAAATTGTTTCTATTAAACTGAACCAAGTTCACAATCAAATGGAGCAGTGATGGCTCAGTCATAGGTTCGAACATGCTTCGATCCATGTTCGAACCCAGACATGCGCTTTACTTTGTGTAAATATTTCGTCACCACTGCTTTCAAAACGGTGAAGGAAAACATCGTGAGCAAAAATTCGACGACATTATGACATCTATTAACCCGCATTGAGCCCGTGTGGTGGATTATCTACGGCCCACTCCTTCTCACCGAGAAGAGGCCTGTGTCCCAGCTGTGGCAACGTTATAGGGTTAATATGCTACATTCACAAGGCATATAATTTAACATAGGTACTGGCTCAGGGGGGCCCGTGGCTAAATAATGACAGCCGCACAGGTCGATCGGTCAGGTTAAGCTACGCTTGCCGCGGTTGGTCTGTGGAGGGTGACCATCTTTACATACCGAGACCCCTCCGTGCCTCGGAAAGCACGTTAAGCCGTTGGTCCCGGCTGTCATTCGTAGATCTTTGACAGTCGTTACAGGTAAGCTCGAAAGTCTGACAACCAGTCTTAAAAAAGGGGTATCGTATTACCCAGTAACTGGGTTGTGGAGGTCAGATAGGCAGTCGCTCCATGTAAAATACTGGTATTCAGCTGCATCTAGACTGGACGCCGACCCCAACATAGTTGGGAAAAGGCTAGGCAGATGATACTGGCTCATTAGTGCAATGGTTGCCCAGCAACAACACTTTAATTTGGGTACGCGGTTGTAAGGTCTAGTTCTTTATAGATCTTCGATACAAACCCAGAAAGGATGGCGGTTAACTTTTTGAATTTGTTTCTTGTTTCGTTCCAGGGTCAGCAGTGCAATGGGAACATTATGGGTATGTTATGTAAATTGATTCTTTAAAATAAAGTGCTCCACAACACAAGCTCCTAGGCATGACAAGGGTTTTTACTAAACTAAAAAATCTTACATTAAAACTGTTAAGGGATTAAGGAAGATCGATGCGTAGCCACTCTACCACAGAGCACTTTATAATACTGGCACTCTACTGTGGCGGCCATTTTGCGCGCATCGCCATTTGTGGACTGTGGCGGTAGGTATGTACTTCTGGGTTGTCACGCGCGCGCGGTGTCCAAATCTGATACCGTAACCGCCACTATAGCGGGTAGGTAGACAATTGCTTTGAGTACCTTGCCTCGTTAGTGTCCATCCACCTGCAGACTAACTGCGTGTGGTACCTTGCCAAATCATGAAGCACAAAGCATTACCACCAGGCAAATTAAGGTGCCATTAGTCGATATTTTTTTCGGGAGAGTATTAGGTTCTCCACTGTTTGACATTGTGCATCCAAAGTTAAAGATGATATCGTTTTGACTTATTATTAATTTTGTCTGTACGAAAACAGAATAGTAAAATAAAAAAAGCCATTAAATAGTTATGAGCCAACAAAGATTCGTTTTTCTTGCAATTTTTAACGTAACTTTAGGTGTAAGTAAGTAATAAAAAGAGCTGTAAAATCTTCAAAACAAAGTTCATAGGTACCGACAAAGCTCAGTTAGTCAGAAGAGTTCAATAAACTTTATTTATAGGTAATTGATAGCAGTGTATTTTTCAAAAAACTCGATTTTCCAAAGCACTTTTCGGATTTTTTTACGAGCCATTCAGTTTGGAACGGTGTTTCTGTGCATGAGAACTATGTAGACTTGTGCTTGTAGATTAGCGTCTAACTGCTCATCACTGATACTATCTCTTCATGACCACCAGTGAGTTCGAGCTCGCGACTAGTTTAGATACTCAAAAGAAAAACAAAATGAGAACATTTATCTGGGGGCCTAAAAGGCCACTTTGGAGAATCATAAAAGGATAACATTATGAATTATAATATAGCGAAGACAGTCCGTGTTTTTCTTTTTTCGCTGGACTACGTAGGTAGACCAGGTACAATCAAATAGATGAGTTATTCCGGTTGGGATTGGATTTGGATTGAATTGATTGGGATTTTAGCACAGACAAAAAAAAAATACTTACTGAAAAATACTTCACCAATGGGATTTGAAACGATTAACATAACAGTTAACTGTCCATTATATGTTATCCTTTTATGATTCTGCAAAAGTGTCCTTTTTAGGCCCCCTGAACTCCCGAGGGTTGAAATTTTTCGTCGGTTATTTAAAAAAAAATCTGTTGTTCCATACATTTTGACCGCGTAGGTATTGCACTTTTCTATGAAACAGCAGATTTTTTTGTCGGCTATCAAAAAAACTGGCCAAGTGCGAGTCGGACTCGCACACGAAGGGCTCCGTACCACAAGGCAAAAAAGCCGAAAAAAAACCATGTTTGCTGTATGGGAGCCCCCATGAATATTTATTTTATTCTGTTTTTAGTATTTGTTGTTATAGCAGCAACATAAAAACATCATCTGTGAAAATTTCAACAGTCTAACTATCACGGTTCATGAGATGCAGCGGTGACAGACGGACAGTGGAGTCTGTGGAATTGAACCATGGCTATTAGATGGATTATATGTTATTTTAACAGTTTTGTCTAGTAAAGAAAAACCAAATTTACCTATTGGCATGCTCTCTAAGCAAGCGGCTGAGTCACGCAACAAATTTTGGAGGTTTGACAGAGAGCACCGTACCAGAAAGAAATCTCGTGAAGCAACTATGTTTGACCTTTTTCACAGAGCTTTAGTCTCATCGGATCCAATTATCTCTGATTACAACCTCTTTGAGAGAAAAAAAAAGGCTAACAAAATCCCATTGCCACCGGCCGCATTGTTTTTATTGAGACCTGTTAATGAACAAAATCTAGCCATCGACGATTAATTATTCTCATGTTGAATTAATTGTAACTAACAATGAAGATGAATTTTAGTTCGGTTAGCCTACATAATATTTTACAAATTTATATACATTTTCCTTTTGAATAGCCAACTCCGTATTAATTATAAAAAAAGTATTTAAAACACCTTCTTTGTTTTTCAGATAAAATATATTGTTATTGGTTTTTTTTTCGGATACATGAAAGTGACACCCCTAAGGAAAATTTTGAATCTCCAATAACTCCTGGAAACCAATAAGTTTGGTTTTGGAATTAATACTACACATAATAGAAAGTATCAGCTATTTTTTGATGTAGGAATGACCACCTACTACGGCGGTTTAGATGAATAAAAAAATGAAAACGAAAAATGAGAAAAAAAATCATATATCTCGACCCATTCATACTAAAGCAACAGGAATTGGTAGAGCGGTCGGCTATTATACCTTTTTTCGATAGAATAAATAAATTCTGGAATAAGTACTTCCATTAAATTATAATGATTTTTTTTTAATTTTGCAAGAGTCGGATATTGCGAAACTTTGACATAAAAAAAAAAAAAGTACAAGTCTTAGTGAACCCGGAGTTTTACTCTAATCATCGGAATTGTAGACTCTATCGATTAACTCAATAAAAACATGATGACACAAAAACCGGGATCTTATCACACTGTGAGCGGTAATCTGCAAAAATTTTGACAGTTCCTTTGATCAGTGACCTACCATTAGAACGTCATTGTGCAGTCATTGCTTTTAATTCGTTACGAGTACCTATCGTATAATTTCTATGCCATTGACTGACCAATGAGCAACCATTATGAATTTAGCAGATTATGAACTTTTAGCAAAATTACAATGGGATGGTAGTGGGATCGTGTTGGAATGATGAATTTATAAAAATAGCAGACTTGGGCCCCAACTGTGACAGACAGACAGACAGCTGTCTGTCTGTCACAGGCAGACAGCTGTCTGTCTGTCACAGCTAGATATCTCAAGAACTGCTAATGCTATCAACTTGAAATTTGGAGTAGTTTTAGATGACGTTTGTCCAACTATTTTGCAAATAAGAAAGAAATAAAAATATTTATATTTGTTTTTGCAACAAGGGCTGAAAGGGGTCTGAAAAATTTGAAGTGGGCTACTAGGGCATATGGGGTAGGTATCATATGAAAGAGAGTTTACACATTCTCAAACATTTTTTTTCCTTTTTTTTAGCCGCGTAGTTTTCGACTTTTGATGAAAAGAATAAAAAATATACCGTTCACCCCCTTATCTCCGAAGTTTGCAACGAGAAAAATCTGAAATAATTCTATCTGATAGAAGTTTATGTAAAGATTACAGGAAAAATAAAACAAAGTCTCTAAATAGCACACTCTTTCAGAAATCATCAACAAAAGTTACACTAGTTCCACTATCGGTCAAGAGACAGCGCTGCCGTAAAACTGCAATATTCTACACCGCAGTGCGCAGTGTTAAAATTGTCTAACGAATATAGGCCTCGCCGATGAAAATTTAAAAACATAATATGATGGTACGGAATCGTTGGTGCGCGAGTCCGACTCGCTCTTGCCCGGTTTTTTTTAGTTATGACATTATTACGTCTGAAATGAAATTCTTCTTAGTTAAAAAATAACTGAGAATTTTTGAAATGTTATTATTTAATCAATGAATATTTTGAAGAGTCCCTAGAATAGAGTCTCTACACTTTTACCTACTTTCTTTTTTAATTTATGTATTGCCTACCTAAGTAGGTTATATAGTATGTTTCCCTGTATTAGGTACTTTAAATAGTTCGTGTACTTTGAGTTTTCTTTTTATCCAGTATTCTATCCATGATAAACATACCATTATTTTTATTTTTTTATTATTGTACACCGTGGCAGTTTTTTTAATCTTGACCAACTTTATAAACTTTTTTTTTTATTTAGATAACCACTTCTGTAACAATAGGTAAACAACAGTGGCGTATCTATGTGACCAGAGGCCTCGGTGCGACAAAGTTGGGACTCTGTCTAACTCTAAACTGGTTAGGTTTTATTTTCATCATCATCTGCCTAGCCTTTTCCCAACTATGTTGGGGTCGGCTTCCAGTCTAACCGGATGCAGCTGAATACCAGTATTTTACATGGAGCGAGTTCCTATCTGACCTCCACAACCCAGTTACTGGGTAATACGATACCATAATATGATATACGGTTAGGTTTTATTTTATCAAGTAAAAAACATAAATACCTACTTACATCGGTGGGTATGTATGGTTTAGGGTGTAGGAGTACCGTAACAATATTTTGTAGAAGATGTCAAGGCAGCCCCAGATCTAAGGGGCGCAAACCGGGGCTCTTGCCCCGGGCGGCAGTTTCATGGGGGCGCCAAATCCGTGAGACAAGAATTCGAAATATCGAACAAATGAACCCTCTTTTCCTACAATCTCATAGGTTTTTATCAAGTAATCAAATCTTAATATAATATGTTTGAAAAAACAAAATTTTCCATTTCCATACGCCGGGTTAGTATATATTAGTATATAATTAAAACTTATCTACGTTCTACAATGAATCAGGATCGTCTATCTGGCCTCGCGATCTTAGCCATTGAAAACAAAAGTGCCTATGCGACGGACTTTGAGGAGCTTTCTTTTATCTTTTAATAGATTTATTTGCAGAAAAGAAAGCACGCCGTGTAACCCATTTGAGTTTGAAAATGTAATAAATAAAAAATGGTATGGGTCCCGCCTGCTTCCAACTTTTATTTAATTTAAAATGGCCTTGTTTTTAGCTTTTCGGTTTTTTTTAACTTAATTTTTTTACCGCAGTCGGGTTTTTTAGTTTTTTTAATTACTTGTTTTTTATTTCCAGCTTTTTAGTTTACAAATTTTAAAGATTTCGCAGACGATTTAGCTCTTGGTGTGTGTTTTTTACGATTTGTCACTTCGTATTACTGTTAACCTTATAAGTTGTGTATATTTTTGTAATCACCTTTAAAAACCCTTTATTTTGATACCCCACTCGATAGGTTTCGAGAAAAATAATTTTTTTTGAAGACATAATATTGCGCCAAAAATCGGCCATTTTATATTTTTTCAATTTTGATATACCCAGTGACACTCGCGCTACCAAGACAAATCTAAAGACGTATAATTTATCAAAATCCGTTCATTCGTTTAGAAGTTACGAGGGAACAAAGAAACGGACATACATACATACATACATACATACATACATACATACATACATACAGGTCAAACACATAACCCTCCTTTTGGGCTTCGCCGCAGTCGGGTAAAAAAGGGAGTGCAGTTAATTACTAATATTTTGAATAGAGTAAGCTAGTATTCATGACCGGTTTATGTATAGGTACTAGCATAGCAGGTTGAAGTGGCTAAACACAAGAACTTACACAACACAACAGAAATAATTTATTATATTTATGTTCTGGAGGTGAGGGGGGGGGGGCATGTGGCTACGAAATAACAGCCGCAAGGGTCGATCGATCAGGTTAAGCTACGCTTGTGGCAGTTGGTCCGTGGATGGGTGGCCATCTTTACATACCAACACCCTCTGTGCCTTGGAAAGCACGTTAAGCCGTTGGTCCCGGCTGTCATTCGTAGATCTTTGACAGTCGTTACGGTCATCAGAAGCCCAAAAGTCTGACAACTAGTCTTACCAAGGGGTATCGTATTACCCAGTAACTGGGTTGTGGAGATCAGATAGGCAGTCGCTCCATGTAAAATACAGGTATTCCGCTGCATCTGATTAGACTGGAAGCTGACCACAACACAGTTGAGAAAAGGAAGGTGGAAGAACTTTTTTGCTAGGTCAGTTCGAGGTTTGCTGGTCAGGGGCCGAGGGGCCTCCTGAGCTTGGGGCCTCGGTGCACGGCCGCCTAGCCTTCCGATAGCCACGCCACTGGTAAACAATATTATATTCTAACTACCTTTCTGTAAAATATTTTCAAGTAGCTGAGGATGGTCAAGGAAACAAAATGTTATTTTGTTGTGGGAGTAGTGTCAAAATAATTATTTAGTAGGTATATCTATTCAATTTATTAAATAAGGAAATGTGACAAAACGTTGATGAGTAGACCCAAATGGAAAAACGCTTCCCGTGTATTAGATAGACACTTAGGTACTAAAAATAGGTAAGTTTATGATAAAGTAATCCTGTAGTTTCCTTATCTCTATAAGTATTTCCACTAAATAATTTATTCATTCGGGAAAATTAAGGAACTTTTTTACAAGCCAACCGAGAGTGGCTTCAGGGAGAGGCAACTTAAGCAGGTTATAGTAAAACATGTATCTCCACGACTCCACTTTATACAGATCCTTGGGATTATCATCCGTCAAAGCTTTGACGAATGTCTCTATGATGTTCTCGTCCTTTAAAGAGTCGTATCCTGCGTTGTGAGTTGATGCTGACTGCAGATAATTAGAAAGTGTTGTGATCCTTTTGGCGTAAAAAGATTTCTGTTCGTCATTCAAATGTTCGAGCATGGTCTTTCCGCGTGCTCCTTGACTTGAAATTAAGTTGCTGGAGGTAATGAAGCCACCTGAAATAAACATAATAGGTAACCTTAAGCTTAATGAATAAATATCAGGTAAAATGCGGCGAAAACAACTTGCCGGGTTAGTGTGTATCATGGACACTAAGGAAACATTTTCCAATCAGCTCCCGGGTGTGTCTAAATTATTATCCTGATGGGGGGTAAAAAGAAATCACTTACCTATACCTTTTTAGTGTTTTTTTTTTTAAAGGTGAATTGATAGTGGTAGACCGCGAAATTCAAATTAAGTCTTATCTTTCTAAGTTAGATTTCTACCACTAACACTTTTCCATAAGAGAGTAGTGGTTGGTGGTAGAAATCTAACTTAGAAAGATATATTAATGATTCTAATTCTCTAAATATGTACCTGTTATTGTCGCGAATTATATTTTGATCAAGATACAACCTGACACTGACCTGCCAATTGCAAAAAACGTAAGAAAATTTGAATTTCGCGGTATAACTACCCATTCACCTTAAATATCCGAATAGAAATGAATGTTATCAGCGAAAAAAAAATCTGCTGTTCCCTACATTCATGTTCGTATAGGCAACTCGTCAAAATGTAGGGAACAGCTGATTTTTTTTCGCGATTTCAGGTTTGGTCCCTTAGTAAAGTTGTTCATAATGATTAGTACAATTACCTTAATGTTTTACCAATAACCCTGTATATGCTTAGAAAGTTGGGTTAAAATTTTTATTAAAACCGTAACAAAAGATGGAAGATCTATTTATTCACCCCGTTTTGCGGACATAATTTTTTTCTATACAATCAGTGGCGACATCTATTTCGCCACTTATGAACTACAGCTGACGTCGTGACCACAGACTACTTTTACATCGCTTGACCACCAACGAATCTCTGCACGTTAATTTTCATTTTCCAGCGCACCACACGCGGCATTATTTTGTGCGTTCAATCTTACTGGCTGACGCGTTGACATAATACCTCTGCATTATGACTGTGATACTATTACTATATTTTTGAACAGGTCCTTAGACAAGCAATTACCTGGCACAAAAGCCACGGCACTCAACCCGTGTCTTCGATGCTCCATCCGCAAAGCCTTTGTTAAAGCCAGCACGCCCGCCTTGCTGGCACTGTAGGCCCCGAAGCCTGGTAGCGGCTGTAAGCCACAGTGGCTTGCCACGTTAATTATACGAGGTTTTGAGGACCCCGTGCTCTGAAATACAGAATGAGTAAGGCTCTCAAATACATAATGAGTATTTAATTTTGGTGACGCGCAATCGATTAAAAAACAGTTAAAACAAAAAAAAGGGTTGAAAAAGTCTTGTTCCATAGCCAACATTATGGATGAATTTATTTTCCTTTGTACATAGTACAGTTGAGTTTTTTTAGAAAACTTATTGAAAGTAACAATCAGCTCGCTCAGAGTCTCATAGGAAATACCTACTAGGTGACTTTTGCTGTTTGCCAAGGAACTCGGTAGCGCAGCTAAATGTATTGTTTCGAAACGACTTTGAGGGGCCATGCAGCAGTTAAAGTGCTATAAGTTTATTTTGGCGCGTGGCCAAAATCGGAACCACCGGCCACCATCTTGTTTTTTGAATACATTTCAAGGGCCATTTCACAAAACAATCGCACAAATGTTTATCAACGTCATTCGGGCCCCACAATATCCTTGTAACAGTGTATGTCTTCATTGTCTTCATGCAATAAAGTAGATACCTACAGTCCGTTCACAGTTATTTTACCTCTGATAGCAGCAACCTAACAGCAACCTTATTGTACGAGAATAAAGATCACAATGATTTTGACAGACTTGTCAGGGGCAGCAACCTAGCAGCAACCTTGTATGATTAAAAATAAAGGTCATCGTGATTTGGACAGTGATGCAAAATCAGAAGTATTTATCAGGTATTAGGTACTTAATACCTGTGAAAGGATTGTATCTCTTCATGCATTGTAGTACCTATCGGTAGTATCGGTAAACAAAAGACTGCTAGGAAACAAGACAAAAACCTCTTTCAAACAAAGAAGCAGTAAAACAAAATAAAATCATTATTTTATCTAAAACGCGGAACATCATAAACAAACAAATCCAGGCTTACGTTTTCAATTACATATTTTTATCAAAAAATATTGTAATTTTCCCTAAATTATTTTGTCGGCTTACGATGCTCAGCGTTCCGGTTGCCCAGAAAGTAATACCTACGTGTTTTCAGAAAATAGGCAATGTTTACGAAGTCAATTTAATTTTGAGGAAGAATCCTATTTCATTTGTTTGCGTAGAAATCACACGATTATTTGGGGCAGTATCAAATTTTCCATCGTTGTTATTACAATACCTGTTACCGGGAAACCGTAATAATATTATGAATTTTAACTTGTTGCCACGGACACCGTTATTTGGGACTTTGGAATACAACGACTTTGGAAGTAATATCGCCTACACCCGAAGTCCCGAAATTTATCTATATGCCTACTTATGTATCTACGTAATATTACGTTGGTGTTGTTCCATAAATTCTCGTACCTAAGTATATTTTGTTTACGTATCCGTTTCATATTGATGTTACAAAAATGAACTCAGTTTGTTATTTTTATTAAATAAGAAGTTATATACAAAGATACTACTTGTATTTTTAATATTCGCTTTGTGTCGAATCATCATCATCATCATTTCAGCCAAAAGACTCATGCTGGACATAGGCCTTCCCCAAGCACCTCCACTTCAACCGGTTCTGTGTTTCTCACATCCAACGGGTTCCTGCGGCCTTGACAAGGTTGTCGGTCCGCCTTGTGGGAGGCCTTCCAACGCTACGTCTTCCGGTACGCGGTCTCCACTCCAGAACCTTTCAGCCTCATCGGCCATCTGTTCTGCGAGCAATGTGCCCTGCCCATTGCCACTTAAGTTTGGCAATTCTTCGGGCTATGTCGGTTACCTTGGTTCTCTTCTTTTCTCATTTTCTCATCTCACATTATAATTCAATAATTAATATAATTAAATAATTCATATAATTAATATTCTATCAGACGTGTTTTATCATCAACAAATTGTAAGGTGACCTTATTGTAAGGAGAATCCCACAAAAACATTTCATGTTAAATGTTGCCAAGACGAGACCAAGTAGCTCGCACTGTCAAAAAGTAATCAGATCTCATGTGGAGCCAAGCTTCTAACTCTACACGCCCTAACTCTACAAGGCCTAACTTCGCAAACTCTACACCTTAGTCAAAATATATGGCTTGGCCGTTCCGTTATTACAACTCTCATACTGTTAAAACTCTCATGTTAAAACTCTCATACTGTTAATGGTTCCACCATTAACAGTATGAGAGTTTTTCACCTTACGCTCATGTGAATGTAGCGAAATGGCTAAGCCATATATTTTGACTAAGGTGTAGAGTTTGCGAAGTTAGGCCTTGTAGAGTTAGGGCGTGTAGAGTTAGAAGCTTGGCTCCACATGAGATCTGATTACTTTTTGACAGTGCGAGCTACTTGGTCTCGTCTTGGCAACATTTAACATGAAATGTTTTTGTGGGATTTCATTTCTTTTTGTAAGTTGTTTAATATGATATTTATACGAGTATTTTTTCTGTTGTTCATTTTTTCTTTCTTTTTTTGGGGTTCATTTAACAAGGACCCCCTATATAAATTTTCAGACCTCTAGCATCAAAATTTACGGAAGTCTCATACAAACTTTCACCCCCTAGTTTAAGGGGTTGGGGGGGTAAAAGTTTCAAGTTTTAAGATTTTTTTGTTCTTTGTGTACTATTACTAGCTTACATACCAAATTTCAGCTTTCTAGGACTTCAGGAAGAACCTTAAGAATATTGATGATCATCAGTCAGTGAGTCAGTGACGAAATCGGGGTATTTTAGATATCAATAAAATCTAAAGTATAAGAGCTATGCAATTGAAACTTTATAGGTTTAATAAGTCAACCACTGACATCATATCCCGAAAATTTTGTTTATTTTTATTTTTTATTTATTTATTAAAACTTTATGCACAAGTAAAAACTGTACAAAGGCGGACTTAATGCCATGGGCATTTTCTACCAGTCTACCTTAGGGTGATGCAGAAACAATACACAGTAGGTGCAATAGCAGAAGACACATGAAAATATTTATAAGTAAAATACTATAAGAATAAATACATATAGGTATACATACATACAAAAAATATATAAAACAAAACAAAAAGTTATGAGATAGAAACAAGAAAACCTACAACAACTTAATACTGAGACGAATCTGCCAACTTCTTGTGTATGTGTTCTCGAGCTTTCACTTTAAATGTGAACTGATTGGTTACCGTCCTGATATTCTGAGGGAGCGCATTCCAAAGGAAAACCGCCTGGACAAAGAAAGAAGACTTTATAAAACCAGAGCGATGAGAAGGACAACGAAGAAGACGATTATTCTCAGAACGAAGATTCTTGCTGTGTGCAGAGCATAAATATTGACAAAGAGAAGTTAGATAAGAAGGAGAAGTGGGTTTGTGAAGAATAGAAAACAGAGTTGTCAATGCCCTCAAGGCTCTGCGCTGCCGGATAGGTAACCACTTTAAAGGGGATCGATGTGAGATACATGATCATACTTGTTTATCTGGTATAATCCAAACCCAAGTTAAGAGGGTTCAAAAATACGACGAAGTGCTTCGAGAAAAGGTAGGTAGTGCCCTTGCGCTTCGCTTGGCTAGTCTTGGCGGGGGCACTCCCGTGCACCCAGATTAAGATAATTGTAATTTTGTTAGACTTGTCAGGAGCCGCAACCCAACAGCAACATTATTGTTAGGATGTAAGGTAATAAAGATATTATAATATTATGTAATTTGATATATGTATATTTGCAGTTTGCTTACAGGTGTCATGAAATTTGAACGCATGCCTACTAATGAGTGTATTACATGTTAGCAAATAAATAAGATCATTGTGATTTTGACAGTGATGCAAAATCAGAGGTAAAATAAGGTATGAAACGACTCTACTTCTGGCGCACCTTGTGCTATCAGCTCCGCAGCCACCTGGCCAGTACTTTTACCCTAGAATGCAGAATGACCAAACCTTTTTAGGGTTCCGTACCAAAATGGTAAAACGGAACCGTTATGGTGAGACTCAGTCTGTCTGTCTGTCATAGATGGATATCTCAAGAACTACTAATGCTCTCAACTTGAAATTTGGAATAGTTTTAGATGACGTTGGCCCGACTAATTTGCAAATAAGAAAGAAATAAAAATATATGTATATTTTTTTCAACAGGGACTGAAAGGTGGTCTGAAAAATTCGAAGTGGGGCTACTAGGGCATGTGGGGTATCATATGAAAGAGCGCAGTTTGCACATTCTCAAACATTTTTTCATTTTTTTAGGCGCATAGTTTTCGATTTTTGATGAAAGATGTAAACAAAAATACCGCCCCCCCCCTCTTATCTCAAAAGTTTGCAAAGAGAAAAATCTGAAATTATTCTATGTAATAGAAGTTTATGTAAAGATTACAGGAAAAATAAAACGAAATCTCTCATTAGCACATTTTTTCAGAAATCATCAACAAAAGTTACATTAGTTCCATTATCGGTCAAGAGATGGCGCTGACATAAAACTGCAATATTCTACACCGCAGTGCACAGTGTTAAAATTCTCTGACGAATATAGGCCGATGAAAATTTAAAAACCGCGAGTCCGATTCGCTCTTGACCGGTTTTTTCAGTTGGTGTCTCTTCTTAGTCTGTGGTTGGTGCCGAAACGTGAAAAGGCGATGAACTTTTTTTGAACTTGATTATAGGGTTAACTTACCTCTAAAGCACTCTTCCTAAGGTCAGGCAGGAACGCAGTGGTAACCCTCATGGTACCAAGCAGGTTGACGTTTATACAGCTTTCAATCATAGCTGGTGTTTGCCACTCATAGTCACCTATTGTCATCACGCCGGCGTTATTTACGATCGCATGGAGTTCTGAAATTATGATATTTTAGCAAATTCAAATAACAAATGAGTAATCAGAATCTCGGACACTGGACCGCAATTGAAATAACACATTATACATTAACTATTATTCCTGTGACATTCTGGCTACTCATTGGATATTTGAGTTTGTCCTACTTTAGTCTGTAGGTACTTTTTAGGTAATTTGCAACCAATTTGCTTTAGGTAGGTAGCTATCTATTAATTCAAATACCTAGCTAAAGCAAATTAGTTTAGAACTTACAGGTACTTTAATAAATCATACTTAGAACAGAAAATTTCTTAAATTAAATTCAAGAAATTTCTAGATCTATGATTTATTAAAGTAAGTACCTGTAAGTTGGAACAAAACCCTCGGTTCTCCAATTTCAAAGTAGGTAAATACCTATTACGTAAACATTAAATAAATTTTAATTAAAGTAGGTAATGCCACTCTCAACAAAATAGTTTTGGGTAGTCAAATATTTTAATTTTATTCTAGTCTCACCCCGGTGGACTCTTGCTACGCGCACAGAATATTAATTTCAGCAAAACGTAAACGTCTCTCTCTAGAGGTGGTTTTAATTGACTCATTTTATCTCCCTAGATCCCTTTTCAACTTACCCATATTTATTCAAATAATGTACAAAACAAAACACAATCACTCACTGTAGTTAGGGTTGTCATTCAGCAGGCATTTGACGTAATCTCGGAATCCAGCGATACTTTCCAAGTTCGTCACATCCAGAGAGTGGGGATGTGCGCACAGCTTTCTCAGTCCTTCTGCAGCCTTAGTATCAACTCCATTGTACATACCAGCCACTGTGACAAGACCTTCACGAGCTGACCTGGCTGCTATGGCCCATCCAAGGCCACTGTCACAGCCTGTTATTGCTACCACTCGCATTATCGACATCGCTTTTGATCAGGGAACACAGAAAGCAAAATTAAAGGTGTTTTTTCGCTTTCACTTCTGTTAAAGTATTCGGTGTAAACAATAGTAGTCCAGATAAGAACAAAGCTCGGAAGGAACTGACGCTCATGAACGCGATCCTCGACCGACTCGTTGCATATGAAACGGGTTTCGGCTTTCGTTGCATATTTACAATGAATATCATGTTTTTTCCTCCTGTTACGGTCCGATAGTGTAAACAGAGTTGATAATGTGTTTATTTTATTATCACGGGTTCCGCCACCATTTTTATAATACATGATCTGTCTCCATGCATCCAAAATACTCTTACTAAAGAACTCTGTCCTCTTGTAAAGAACTCTTTAGTAAGAGAGTATTTTAGGTACCTACCGTGTGACTACGTGAGTAATGTACTGTTAAAAATAGGTTATTCAATACCTTGATAAACTTGCAAAAGTTTATGTCTAGCTTTACATAGTATAAATAATTTATTTGTAAAACATAAGTGATTAATTACATACAAAGATTTTAATAAAAAATTAAATTAAAAATTTAAAAAACCCCCGACACAAAAAAATAATAAAATTAAATGTAAGTAAGTAATTGGAAAAGGATCAAATAATTTAAAAACCCCCAACTTAAAGAATCTAGGTAACGAGACTAAATCAGATAAATTCATATGGCAGTCGGGGGACCTCTTAGCATAGAAGGTGTTCCACAGAACGGTCCCCCGACTTCCATATGAATTTATCTGTTTTAGTCTCGTTACCTAGATTCTTTAAGTTGGGAGTTTTTAAATTATTTGATCCTTTTCCAATTACTTACTTACATTTAATTTTATTATTTTTTTGTGTCGGGGGTTTTTTAAATTTTTAATTTAATTTTTTATTTCATGCTTTTTGTAGGGAGTCCTTAATATTTGTATTTCATTTCTTTTATTTTCTTGCGTTTTAAGATTCAGGTAATTTGGTGTTTAATCAGGTTTTTTATCCGTCAAAAAATAATTATTTATTTAGGTATAGTTGAAGAATAATTTTTAAGACTAAACAGATTTTTTTGTTTTATTATATCCTTTTCCTAGTTCTTCCTTTAGTTATTCAACTTTCGTACAAGTATTTCATAGCGTTAGATATCTTAGGTATTTTATAAACTAGATCTGATAGTTTATAAAATGGGACTGCGACACTATCTGATGTAGAAATACCTACGCTTTTTAAGTGGGATTGTTCCATTCGTAATAAAAATAGTCAAACTCAGTGGTCGCAGGTACCAGTCATCACTCCACTTTCCTCATCATTCTAGAGCATTGATCAGACAAAAAAATATTTTGAAGTTTTTAGTTTTCATTTCGTTAGTTAATATTCCTCATTCCCTTTCAATATAGTTTACATTATTCTACTTGTCAAGCCCTTGCATTTGATACCTATATTGAAGGAGTTGTGAAAAAAGAATATAATTCGCCATTTTGTGGTGGCGGCCATCTTGGATTTGAAATTTGTAATAGCGTATAGTATTGTACTAGTCAAGCCCTTTCATTTGATACCCATATTGAGGGGGTTGTGAAAAAAAAAATGTAATCGCCACTTTGTGATGGCGGCCATCTTGGATTTGAAATTTATTATAGTTTATAGTATTCTACTATTCTAGCCCTTTCATTTGATACCCATATTAAGGGATTTGTAAAAAAATATGTATTCCGCCATTTTGTGGCGGCGGCCATCTTGGACCGATTTTCATCAAACATAGCTAAGAACACTCCCTACTAATTCACCTTTCAAACAAAAAAAAAACAAAATCAAAATCGGATCATCCGTTCAGGAGCTACGATGCCACAGACAGACACACACACACACACACACACACACAGACACGTCAAACTTATAACACCCCGTCGTTTTTGCGTCGGGGGTTAAAAATAAGGTCTGCCAATCTTGGCATACAAATGATTAGTCCACTGAAAATGTAGTCCTTTTTACCCGACTGCGTCAGAAGGAGGGTTATGTTTTTCGAGTGTATGTATGTATGTATGTATGTATGTATGTATGTATGTATGTATGTATATTTCTTTGGCACGCTCTGCAGCCTAAATGGCTTGATCGATTTCAGCTTGAGAGGTGCCGATAGATTCGTCTTAATTGTGAGAGTGCTACTGGGTATATTAAAATTGAAAAAAAATTAAAATGGCCGATTTTTGGTGCAAAATGTTTTCCTAAAAAAAAAATTTTTTTCTCGAAACCTATCGAGTGGGGTATCAAAATAAAGGGTTTTAAAAGGTGATTACAAAAATATATATACCTTATATGCTTAAAAGTAATCCGAAGTGACAAATCGTAAAAAAACACGTACCAAGAACTAAATCGTTTGCGAAATCTTTCACATTTGTAAACTAAAAAGCGGGAAATAAAAAAGTAATTTAAAAAATAAAAAAACCCGACTGCGAAACTGAAAAGCTACAAACAAGCCCATTTTAAATTAAATAAAAGTTGGAAGCAGGCGGGACCCATATCACTTTTATTATATTTTCAAATTCAAATGGGTCCCGCCTGCTTCCAACTTTTATTTAATTTAAAATGGGCTTGTTTGTAGCTTTTCAGTTTCGCAGTCGGGTTTTTTTATTTTTTAAATTACTTTTTTTTATTGTTCCCAGAACGATAATTTGCTGTTTATATGAAGTTTCTAGTCCAAGTACTTTCAATAAAGATTGCATCGGTACCAGTTGAAAACTTGCACACCAATAAATGTAACGGATTTGTAGGTCGCGATAGTGCAGGAGCGGTAGCTAGTCTCAAAGTATTAAGTGCAATTTCTGCCAGTTGATCTTTATGAGAGTGCTGCAACTTTCTTAGCTCTTAATCTTCTCATCGAAAAGCAGTCGCAAGAAGTTAGTATTTAGAAGAATATCTTGTGACTTGTGAGGGGCCCGTGGCTAAATAATAACAGACGCACAGGTTGATCGATTAGGTTAAGCTACGCTTGCCGCTGTTGGTCTGTGGATTGTTGACCATCTTTACATACCGTGACCCCTCCGTGCCTCTGAAAGCACGTCCGGCTGTCATTCGTGGACCTTCGACAGTCGTTACGGGTAGTCAGAAGCCCGAAAGTCTGACAACCAGTCTTACCAAGGGGAATCGTATTACCCAGTAACTGGGTTGTGGAGGTCGCTCCATGTAAAATACTGGTATTCAGCTGCATCCGGTTAGACTAGAAGCCGACCCCAACGTAGTTGTGAAAAGGCTAGGCAGAAGATGATGATCTTGTGATTCTATTCAGTAGCATTAAGTTAAGGCGCGGTAAGAAGCAAATTTTTAGGTAATTGACAATACCGCATCGCGGCCTTAAATAAGATTCAAAACAGTGATGCGTTTGATTTTACTTGAATCAAATGACCACCAAAATAAATGTCATTTTGCGGTTTTAATCAAATTAAATCATTTTTAGGTACTTATTTCTTTAGTTGATTTTATTCAGTAGGTAAGTCATTACAATATGTGTTATGTTTGATAATAATCATTACATAACATATTATGATGGCTTACCAAAATTTTGAGAATTATGCAGCCAAAAAGCGGTAGGTTTATGCGTAAGATATTTAAAATATTTATTACTCAATTTTCATGATTGCGCCTACCACTGTTTGTCTCTGCATCACCCAAAGGTTGACTGGTAGAAAATGCCTATGGCATTAAGTCCGCCTCTGTACATTTATGTGCTTGAAGTATTAAATAAATAAAAACATTTTTGGGCTCTGTTTTATCATGATCTATTTTATTTTTAAGAAATATTTTTGAATAAGTATTTTATTTGAACATTTGACAATACACTAATTTTTTTCTGGCTTGTAATATGTAATACCGATACGCCTAAATGTGCGGCAAAAAGTGAGCGTTTTACCAGAGTAAATACAAATGTTTGACGATGTCCTTCGTTTGGGCAGCGCCTTAAGTGAACCTAGTATATCAACGAGGTTATAGAGCTCTCTAAGTACACTAAAATACGGTCTTGAAATTCGAAACCTTTAGTTCTAAATCAAATTTAGGAGACCCCGAGATGTTTCGCCCTAAACTAAAATTCCTATAGTATCTAACCGATGAAAATGTCGAATACTTCGACAAAGAGACGCCAATAAAAGAAGATCGTTTCAGCACGAATACCCATCTGAGAGATTAGACCTATTGAACGGAAACAATCTTGTATTTCTGCTTGACTTAATTCAGGATCGGATCCGTCGGCCTAAAAGTGTTTCGCGAAATACACCACAAATATTATTTAACCTTTTCAACCGCATCTTTAAATCTTAATCTATACTACATAAATAAAATTGAAGTGTCTGTAATGTTAAACTAACAGCTAAATGCATGTATGAAATGGAAATATGGAGAAAACAAGAAAATATTTTTTAAACTTTTTGTTAGTTCCGGATCTCCGAAACGGATGGACCGCTTTTAACGGGACCTTCACTGGCAGATGTTATAAGGAGTAACTTAGACTTTTATTTAAAAAAAATAATTAGGGTTCCACGCAAAAGAAACATACCCATGAAATCCAATTTGTTTTCCGACATGCACGCGAACGAAGTCGCGGGCACAGCTAGCTCTAACTTAAAATGGCAAAATATGTTATTTTTACCAGACTGCGCCAGAAGGAGAGGGTTATGTTAGTATGTATGTATATTTCTTTAGCACTCTGCGTAGTGCTGCGTAGTTTCTCATTTAATCGCACTACGCGATGCAACTCTTTGATTTAAATTATCTTTGATTTGAATTAAATACAGGGTGAAATTGAAAACATGCAACAAATCAAAATGGGAGATTGTACTCATCATTATGAACAACTTTTTATATGGGACCAAGCCTGAAATCACGAAAACAAAATCAGCTGTTCCCTACATTTATGTTCGCATAACTCGTCAAAATGTAGGGAACAGCTGATTCTTTTTTTTGCGTTTGTAGCTTTGGTCTCTTATGTATGTTATATCTATATGTTAATCCAGGGTGTCAGCTGATAAAATTTCGTATGGAGGTACCATACAAAATTTTATCAAAATTTGTCCAGCCGTTTGAGCGTGAAGAAGCAACAAACATATAAACACACACACACACCCCCCCCACACACTCACACACTCACAAACTTTCGCCTTTATAATATTAGTGTGATATAAAAACTGTGATGTAAAATTGTATGAATCGTTTTTGGTTGGCGTATCGTGGCCGTGAATAGATTGGCGAATAACAAAATGTGTCCGGCCCAGCGGGACACGCACTAATTGTGACGTGGCGCGGATATTTACCGTCAGACCGTTCTTTATTTGTTGCATTGATTTTACATAAATTTGCCACCCGACGGGAGGACCGACATAGATTGTGGATGTACCGCGATATTGGGATTCAGGGATCAGAGACGAATCTCTGATAAATTGTGTGTTCCCTTTTTTGTGAGACAGTTTTAGGCTGTCGAAAGTCATCCGATTTGGATAAATATTTTGGCCTACAAGACTTTGGCCCACTATAATATGGTTCGACATCGATATTGTGATTTTGGGCCACAAAAATGCTTCAGAACTTCTTTAGTACAAAGTAGTTCAATAGTTACCCCCTACCCCTAGTTCTCAAACTACCACTGGTCTTTGTTGAAAGTTTTCTCGTTAGCCAAAATCTCTTTCCACGCCGAGGATCTGGCAAAAATCGAACGCGCTCACTTTTAAAATTTCATTCATCACACTTTTAAAGTAAAAAGAAGTCGGTCCGAGGCTGTGCGGTGAATAGCGGTCATCCGACCGGCACTTTTAAGGAGAAGGGCACTCCGGGGAAATCTGTACGCCCTCGGCACAGTCCTGATAATAGTGTTTGCTCATTTGAGTGTTCTTCTCCCGGATTGTGTTCCACAACGTTTAATAGCGTAGGGAACGTGGAGCGTGGCTTTAAGAGCCTCGTAGACGAGCCAGAAGCGGTGTGTGAGCGCTATGTCAATACGCCGGAGGAAAAGTATCAATTAAGCATGTTATTAATTCAGGGATGATGTTATATAAAGAGCCAAAAGCATACAAATGTGATACTGATGTGGTTTTGCAATAAGAATGACCTCATTTTGTGACCTCGTAAGCAACATCACACGAATAGTGTAACGATTAGATGAAGCTTAGCAACAAAATTGTGAGCGTATATTGCTTTTTGTCGCTACCACGCCTAGGGAAGTTCCCACAATCCATCATCATTCGTCAAAGGCACGGCTTGCCGCCACTCCACCTAAACACACACTTGGATAATAATTAAGCTGTAAGTATTTTCATGTTACATTCCAGAAACATTAAGGAGCAATTTACGCAACATTTTGTTTTAATAGAATTAGGTAATTTTGGAAGGAAGGTGATAAAAACATACATTTGGCAGCAAGCTAGAAACACTAAGTGCTTTCCACGTGAGCAGGAATGCGCCTAAGTGCCTATTGTTGCCATACTTCTCGGCGTACAAAGAATTTAATAAAACAGCAGCCGTATTATCAGATTATTTGTTCAAATCAATAACAAAAAATCAGACTTGAATATTTATTTAAACAAGCTTCAAAGCTTAGCTTACAAAGGTCGATTTTCACTCACTCACTGCATTATTTCGAGCCCTTTCCGAAAGGCCTTATGGCGCCATAAGCACCAATCACGTGTACCAGTTCAGTTGTGTGACGGAAAATCTCATTCATTATTATTTCTTATGCAACTCCCCCACTCATTAACGGGGAACATGTGACGGAACCCGTAATAGTGCCGCTTTACTGAAGCAAAGTCTGTGTACAAGGATTTATGTTAGAAAGAGGAAAGGTATACCGCAAGCAGGTTATTCAATATAGCCCACATGTTTTCCTTTAAGTATGGGGAACTATAAACTGAACGAGACTATGAGATACTTTCATCTTTTAAATTAGAGCATTGTAGAAGGATTAAAAGGATAAGGTAGGATTATTCACCGTTAATATGAAAATCTGATTCTTTTTCCTCTCAGAACAATCAAAATATTTTGCCAAAAAATTTATAACAGTAACTGTTTAATCATTCCGATCTATTATTACATCTGTACGCCAAATTTTATTATTAATATCCCTATTAGGTTTTCAATAAAATTAATCTTTCACATCAATGCACAATTTTGCAATCGCTGAACACTCTGGCAATTTACGCGCCACAAAGCGAGCCTGCCAACGCCACAGCAAAACAGTTACAAAATATTGCCACCTCAAATTTTACCGCTATATTTTTCAGTTCATAAAAGTTTATTTGTGCTCGATAGCATGCAAAACCTAGCTCTTGGGAAACTGAGACCTTCCGTAGCCGGCAATCATTCCGCAATATTTATGCTACATTTAACACACCAACGGTTCTGGCAAGAGAGGGATTCGGGGAGCCTTTTTGCTAAATCTATTGTATCGAAATGAATTGAATGTTTCTTTATTTTGCTTTCATTTATTTTGATAGTACTTGAAAATTTAAGTAGCGTTTCTTTATTCTACTTGTACAGATAAAACTATGACAAAATCGCAATGAGACTACATTCCAGCTCAAACAACCAGACGAGAAAATAATTAATTCTTCATGTTGCTCCGTATCCACTCGCTGTAGTGGTATACGCTAGTGTAGAGCGACGGCACGGAGGTCCCACAGGGCGAGTCAGCCCTCTTCCCACTTACGACACCCACTACTTCGTACTTCCCGCCGTACAGCGTCATAAGTGGGCCGCCGGAGTCTCCTTTGCATGTGTCCTCGCCGGTGTACCCCGCCGCACACATCTGTCGCCGCGACAGATTCGGGTAGAATTTCTTGCATTTTGCTTGGGGTACTAGGTTGACGATTGTCGATTGTTTGACGTCGGACCGGTAGCGGCCGTTTCGACCCCAACCGGCGACGGCGAGACGAAGGTTCGAAAAGTCCGGGTTGTCAATGTCGATGCTTGGCAGGCAGATAGGGCGAATGTAGTCTGGAAACGGACACCAATGAAAGGTTACTAGAAGAGAAGGATTAGTTGGAGAAACACGCGTGTTGATAAGCTTATGTATATCTATTTTGGCGTGAGAATATGTAAACTCAATTTTATTTTAATGGTGATTAAGTTGATTTCAAGAGTGACTAAGCACTACTGAAAGAGTTATATTTTTTTTAAAGTTGTAGCGTAAACTGAACTTTATTCTGCAGGATTTAAAGTTACTTTTCCATAAACTCATATTTGTTTATATTTACGGCAAGCGAGCTTTTTCTCTAATATTATCAAGTGTATTGTTGTGTCAACACTGATGATGATGAGTGTTGCACAACAATACATTTCTTCTTCTACGAAAAACTTCTTTCTTTCTTCTTTGAAAAGTTTTTCGTAAACCAACACTTTCCAAAACTTTCCATTTGCTTGTTTACAAAATAAGTCTAGAATCCGTTTCGAACACAACACTAACAACTTACAAACTTTGTTATTCAATTGGTTTATATTCCAAATTGCTGTAATCAGTTGTTTCAACTAGTTATAAGTAATAAAAGTTTGGTGGAATTCGCCTTAGGGCAAATTTTTCAATCGACAGATAATTTTTATTCGTGTAATATAAAATTGACGTCTGACAGTTTTTGTATGGAAGAATTGTCAAAAATTGAAAATTATTCCTCGGGTAAAATTATCTGGCGTTGGAAAAAGAACATTTATCATTTACTAACTGGAATTTGGTACAGCCTCAGAATAAAAAAAAAATTGTGTTTCTTCATTTTCTCACTTTAATAAATAATTATTTTGATATTCAGGGCGAAGGCAAATCTAACAAATCAAATATCATACAATTTGGTCCAGCCGTCCTTGAGTTATAAATGGTGTAACCAAAGAGAGAGGTTGTAAAGTCATTGGGTGTAACTAACCCTATTTGTTTTATTAATATAGAAGACTAGCTTCCGCCCGCGGCTTCGCCCGTGCGGTAGGTATGTCGATAAAAACTATCCTATGTCCTTCCCCGGGACGCAATCTATCTCTCTGCCAAATTTTATCGAAATCCGTTCAGTGGGTTAGGCGTGAAAAGGTAACATATAGACAGACAGACATAGTTACTTTCGAATTTATATTATCAGTACGGATTAAAACGTGTGACAATTCAAAAATGCCTGTAAATGGTTTAATTGAAATAAATGCTTTGGGTTTGAGTTGCTGCTCTAAAACATTTTTCTCATACATAAAACAAAATGAAACTTTAAAATTACATTCTACTTTGGAACTTTTGGAAGCCATATTATCATAATTATGTTCTTATCAAACTTTAGCAGACAGTTTCTGATTAACTCTCTCATCCATATTAATATTATAAATTCGAAAGTAACTCTGTCTGTCTGTATGTTACCTTTCAGGCCTAAACCACTGAGCGGATTTCGATAAAATTTGCCAGAGAGATAGATATATAGATTGCATCCCGGGGAATGACATAGAATAGTTTTTATCGACATACCTTGCGGGCGAAGCCGCGGGCGGAAGCTAGTATTAACTATCGAAGGTGTCTACTTTGCAAAGCCTTTAGTATAGGTAGTTGGGTTGCCAGGTCGCCACTGTTAGGCCAAGTTCTCACAGACGTAAAGATTTCTGGGCTGGATTTTATCGTGCACTAGATTTTCAACTTTCGGTGTTGAACCGAGCATTGAGAATCCAACAAAGTGCATCACAATTCTGTAAATACATATTTGTTACGACCACACATAACAACATGATCAGCCTATAATGGTCCCACTGCAGGGACACAGGCCTCCGGCCTCCTCTCGGTGAGAGGGAGTGCGCCGTAATCCACCACGCGGGCCCAGTACGGGTTGTTACGACCGCGAATCATATTTTAATCAACGTACAACTTAATACTGACCAGCAAATAGCAAAAAACGTAAGAAAATTTGAATTTCGCGGGCTACCTTAGCGCTTCCCCCTTAAGTATCAAAGGTGCTTACCCGTGTAAGGTGCTTGGCCTTGTATTCTTATCAGTGCGATGTCATTGTTGAGCTGAATGTCGTCGTACTGCGGATGCAGCACCACGTTCTCGGCTTTCATCACAATGTTTTTAATACACTTCTGTCCTTGGCCTAATACCGTTTTGCAGTCTATTGGGAAGGTACGCTTGTCGTATTCAGATAAGTAGATATCGATGCTGTAAAATAAACGTATGTACTTAATACAATTAGAATGTTGTTCATTCTTCTAAAAAAAACAAAAAAATAATAATTGGAATTTGTGGTTTTAATGTTCTAGGATGTTAATAAAGACAATAACTGATATAAAATAAACACTTTAAAATGCCAAGATAATCAGCGCAATAATTGTTTATGCGTATCATATTCGTTATGAAGTAAGAATACATAATCGTCCACTGTTGAACTTGGACTTCCTTCCTGGCTTGGATACCTATTGCACCAAGTTAAAACTACGCGTGACAAATGGATTGGTGAAAATTATCGTATAATGGAGTTTCCTGTAAAAAGTCCAATGTTCAGCAGTCAATGACAACCCAATGAAGGTAGGTATGTACTACAGATTTTTAGGTATCATAATTCATACATAATACAGGATGACTTGTAATTTGACGTATTCCTTTCGACGTGATAGTGTGACCCATTTGCAACAATTAAGCACCCGATAAAGCCTAGGCGAAAATGCATTGGATTCGAGAAAACCCATTTTTTTATGAATTTTTGATTTTACAGAATTCGTAACTAAATATTATAATTTTTTTCTTAACTCTCAAATTGAATGGCCTTCTTTGCTGTTTCCTTTACTGGTTTCAAAGTTCATGTAGGTAAATGATTTTTGAAAATGGTTAATAAAGTTAATAAACTTCTTCCTTCTTTTTTAACTGTTTGATGTTTTAGAACATTTGGATACATCGAAAGCTTTGTTAAGCTATTCAATTTGAGAGTTTAGAGAAAAATGATATTTAGTGTCGAATTCTGGGAAATCTTCAAAAATACATAAAAATTGGGTTATCGACTTTCATGAATTTTCGTCTAAGATTTATGGGGTGCTTAATTGCTTCACGTGGGTCACACTATCATGCCCTGGAAGGAATACGTCCAATTACAAGTCACCCTGTATATGACTCCTAAGATTTACCTAAAGAATACTCACTTTATAATCTTGCCTCCTTTATCAAAGACGCAGTGTCCAGCAGTCAGAATATATCGGGAGCTGAGGAGAGATCCTCCACAGTTGTAGGCTTCCCTCTTGCTTCCGTAGTCGAAGGTAATCTCCAGGAGTACCGTCCAGGGGAACTGCTGCAATTCTGTTTCTCGGCCACCTGATGAGATAATGGAAGATATAATTATGTCTTTTTAATGAACCTTCACATAAAAACATGTTCTTGAAACTAAACATGTTCTTTTGCAACTAAGTTAATACACCCTGTATTAACTTAGTTGCAAAAGAACATGTTTAGTTTAGTAGTTAATCAAATAGTTTAGGTTGTTTATAGGTACATGAGGTGGTGAGGTGAGACTGAAAATCGTTCAGTCTGAAGAGATGGGCCACCTCATGTAACATTTTTGCAAAGATCATTTGGATATTAACTGATTGTTTCCATTCTGGCCAACAGACGCGATAAGATCATGCAAGCATACAGATTACCAGTAAGTGGTTCGGAACTGGTAAGTGGTCCTGATGTAATCAGCAGCTTTGAAAACCTGAAAAGGGGGCTTTTGGAACTTAACGAATTAGAAGTTACGTATTCATAACTTTCTGTCATGATGACTAATAAAGTAACCTAACCTAATATATTTAATTGGACATTTTTTTTAAACTTAATTATCAAACCCATTAAATACAAGACACCCATTAAAACTCGTCATTTCGAAATACTTCACTAATTAATAGTAACAGTAAGCGTCTGATATTTAGTTAATAGCATTGGAAACTCCACACCACAATTTGCGAGAGTTCCAAATGTTACAGAAAATAATAGCTAGTTAATTAAAATGTCTATTACACGATATCGTTAATTACTAATAGGTACTGTGTATTAATTACTGTGGTAACAGTGATGGAGTATATTATGTTACTTATTCAGGAAGGTTACTTCCTGAATAAGTGTACATATGTATACCTACATTGGACGGCTGTTTGCATAAAATTGTAAAAAAGTAAAATATTAGCATCTAGGATAACTTTTATAGATTACGGGCTAATTTTTCAATCGAAAGGTAATTTTTATTCGTAGAATAAAATTTACTGACAGATTTCGTATGGAAGAACTGTCAAAAATTAAAAATTATTCCTCGGATAAAATTATTTTATTAAGGGCTGATTTTTCAATCGACAGATATTTTTTATTCGTGGAATAAAATTGATGTGTGACAGTTTTTAACCGACTTCATAAAAGGAGGAGGTTTCTCAATTCGACCGTATATATTGTTTTTTTTTTTTGTTTTTTTTTATGTGTGTCCGCGGATAACTTCGTCGTTTATGAACCGATTTTGATTATTCTTTTTTTGTTGGAAAGGATATATGCCAAGGGTGGTACCATGATAAGGAAACCAGGATCTGATGATGGCATCCCAGTGAAATCGAGGGGAACATCCGAAAATCGTAGGAGCGACTAGTGCGTTTGGTAACTTTTTCATTAAGTATTTTAAAGCACTACAATTTAATGAAGGCCTGGAGTCGATCTGATGATGGAGCCGAAAGACAGTCGAGGGGACTCCTCAACGATTTACAGCAGTTACCTTGCGTTTGGGCTTGATTAATTTGTATTGATGTGAACTTTACACCTAGATGGGTTGTGACTGTCATTAGGGGTCTGATGATGAAGACGAAGGACAGTAAAGGGTACTCCTCAACAGTTTACAGTAGCTATGTACACCGATTACTCGAAGACGGCTGGACCGATTCCAAAAGTTATTTTTTTATTTGAAAGGGTATACTCTCGAGGTGGTTCCATTATCATCAACTTGGAATTTGATGAGAGGATCCCATGGAAATCGAGGGAAACCCTCAAATTTTATAGGCGAACCTATAGCGATTTGGGTATTTTTTAAAGTAACTTGAGCATTTGCTCTCGGAAATCATCATTTGATGAAGTGGAGCTGATGATGAAGACCACAGATGGCCATCGGAACTACTGAATGACAAATATTTCACGGGTTGCGATTCGATTACTTTAATATGGTTGCTAAGCAATTTATGCTCGTCACAATGCGTATGGTGAGTGATTGTTGAGGAGTTCTCCTGGTTCTTACCGGGAGAACTCCTCAACCATTAATGTCCCAGCATCGGGAAAAGCAATATTTTGTAAAAGGTGATCAACAGTTGGCATTAGGCTATTGTAACTTAGATAAATTACAAACTGACCAACTAAAAAGTGAAAAATAAAAACATTTTTACAAAAAAAAACAACTTACTTCCAAAAACAAACACTACAAATTGAAAAATAACTTTAATTTCGGAAGTCGCTGTCGATAAACGAAAATGCGGAACCAAAGACACCGACTTCCGAAATTAAAGTTATTTTTCAATTTGTAGTGTTTGTTTTTGGAAGCCGGTTGTTTTTTGTATGGAAGAACTGTCAACAATTCGAAATTATTCCTCCGATAAAATTATCTGGCCTTGGAAAAATCAGCCCTAAGTATTTCTATCATTGCCTCATCACCTGCCTAGCCTTTTACCAACTATGTTGGGGTCGGCTTCCAGTCTAACCGAATGCATCTGAATACCAGTATTTTACATGGAGCGACTGCATATCTGACCTCCACAACCCAATCACTAGGTAATACGATACCCCTTGGCAAGACTGGTTGTCAGACTTTCGGGCTTCTGACGACCCGTAACGACTGTCAAAGATTCATGAATGACAGCCGCGACCAACGGCTTAACGTGCTTTCCGAGGCACGGAGAGGTAAAGATGGTCACCCATCGACGGACCAACCTGATCAATCGACCCTTGCGGCTGTTATTACTAAGCCACAAGCCTCTCCAATGCTATTGGTGCATAATCAGCCTATAATGGTTCCTCTGCTGGATCTACTCTCCCCGAAGATCTGTAATCTACCACGCTGGCCCAGTGCAGGTTGGCGGATGTCACCATGTCTTCGAATTTTTGGTTCTAGGACATGCCCGTTTCCTCACGCTGTTTTCCTTCACCGTTTTGAGAGCAGTGGTGACGAAATTAAATACACAAAGTAGAGTGCCTGTTGCGAACTCACGACCTCTAGAACTCTTAAAGTCGGAGCCAATACCACTGGGCCACCACTGCTCTATGTTTGCATAAAATTGTAAAAGCAGATTAGCATCTAGGACTACTCTTCTCGATTATATCGGGGCCTTATTTTGACTGAAGATGGTAAGATAAGTTAGCAGCGATTAATGAAAAAGCATTCGTAAACAAAGAACAAGGGGAGAGAAGAGTGTGTTGTGGCGCAGTCTGGGAGAGGCCTATGACCAGCAGTAGACAAACAAAGAATCAAAACAACTAATTGTGACACAAAAGTGTCTAGATTTCTGCTCCGATGCTGTTGGTGATGGTTCTAGAACCCTTGAAATTGTATTAGCACCACTATTCACTGTATTACCTAAGAAAGCGGTTAACGGTCATGCAATAACGGCTGCCCAAATATCTCTACAGAACATTATTTGACTCCTTGATGAATTAAAATATGTATGTTTAGGTTAAGACATTTATTTATGGGCCTGCGTTGCCTGAAATAAATGGATTATGATTATTAAACAAAACTGGCGAAATTTGGGTGTTCTATCGGTACACCTTTGCGCAACCCTTCGAGGAAACAAAGCATGATGTTATGCTATGTTAAGTATACAGGGTTACTGGTAAAACATTAACAACCTCTTAAGAGGTCATTGACAGCAATCGCGAAAAAAAAAACAGCTGTTCCCTACATTTATGTTCGTATAACTCGTCAAAATGTAGGGAACAGCTGTTTTATTTTTCGCGATTTCAGGTTTGGTCCCATAGTAAAAGGAGGTTGTTAATGTTTTACCAATAACCCTGTAGTTATGATATGTTATGTTAAATAAGTTGTTCTCCTTAAGTTTTGAGTTGAGCTGCATGATTACTGACAAATGCGTGCACTGACTGGACAGGTCCACTCAATCTCTGTGGTTCTTTCCTCAAGAGACCATTTCAGACACCAGTCTACATGGTGTTCACATGATCTGACTAAGATTTTGTCTGGACTTTAAAAGAGAGTGTGACCTCTGAGTTTGTTTCGTCTTTTCTTCTCAGAGTAGTCAGATAGGAAACGGCACCTCTTCTAGTTTAAAAAAATATGATTGACTACTTACAGAAATAAAATCATTTATCATTTATCGTTAAGTTGATGTGTAATACTGATGAAAATGACTGATTTCTATGATGGATGTTATATTATGACGGAACCGCCGTTCTGCTTTAGATTATGTATTTTATACGGTACCTGCTATACGATCCCCGATGGTCACAGTTGCAGGCGGAGTTGGTTCCACCGACCGTGCGAACCTCGAACGACGGTTGTTATAAGGCCATGCTGAATTGCCGAAAGAATTCCCTGGCCTAGTTCTAGGGTTATTGTCATAATACCCCGCTGGTTTAGGCTTATCTGTGCAAAGAAAAAAAATGTTGTTCAAAGAGGAAGATAGAAGAAAGTGTGCAAGGAAACTTGCAACATGCGTATTTAAACACACACAAATAAACCTATTTTTCTTTTCTTTCTTTCTTTCAAACAGTAAAGGGATCAAGGTAAGTATTTGACGGTAAGGATGTGGTAAGTAAAAACAAAAAGGGCGAACAAAAAAATCTTAAAGTAAGTATATTAAAACCGTGCAACTTTTAATTAAAATTCCCAAGTATCCTGCACCTGATCAGTCTAACATTTTACAAATAAAATATGGCTGCTTTGTTTTACCTTCCACGTTAAAAGCGAAGCTGTGAATAGTGTTCGGTAACTTACCGATAATCCTGTCGGTGTCAGACGCCTCGCGCCCACAACATCCTGTTTCAGGCTTCGGCGGAAAGCTTGTTACGGGGCACTGCCCTTGGTTCGCGATGTTACCCTCACCGCGACCATGCCCATATGCGGGGAAAAACGGACTCGATGTTACATACGGATTATTATTCACGTTGAAGTAGTTTTTGGGCGGACCTGGAGTATTTTCCACCGGATTATACCCGTAATCACCGCCTTGATTAGGGTAGCCGATATTATTTCCGTTACCAGATCCCCAGTTATTATTGTTAGGCCTGCTATTAGCAAAATCATAGCCGTTTGGATTTTGGGAATTTGGGTAATTGTCGTAGTCACTGTTTGGGTCATCATAATTATTTTCATTACCGAAATTATTGTAATCTAAATGTCTGCTACCAACAACAGGTACTTTGGCCGCGTCGGAACAACATACCTGAAAGATTAACTCTAATCAGCATACAGAAAAAAAAAAATAACAGTGCGCAAATTGTAACTATGATTCAGGGTATGTTATAAAAAAAATTGGACACTTTTTTTTATTTGTATTGGGTTTTCTCTTGACTCTAGTCCAGGTCAGAGGTGACAGAGACAACATTACATTTAGACTGTGTAGGCACTTATTGCACTTTTCTATAGCAGCAGATTTTTTTTGATAACCGATGAAAAATATCTACGCTCTAGAATCATAATTAACCTGAATTCATAGTTACAGTTTAGAGATTGGTTAATTTTATTTTCCTGTAACAATTATAATAGTTAAATTAATCTGTATGTCATATAAACACGGATAAAGCTTTGATTCGTCACTATAACATCGCAATTAATAATAATAATATATTTTTTACTCGAAAGCTCTTAATTATTTTCCGATAGTTTGATAGCTGTTTTTCGTGTAAATACGTTACACAGCTCGATGGATTCATAATGACACGGTTATTTATGAAACCATTTTATCGTGTTGCATTTACGCTCCAAGTATTTTTAATGACATATTATTTTGGTGATTAACGGTAATATCGGGATAAATTGCTCATGTTTGTATAAAGTTCGTTATAAATGAGGAGGAGTAATATGAGTAGTGGCTAGTACAGCACGATACAAAATGTGTCGCGGGTCTGAAGTGCGCAGGGGTGAGGTACTGCCACTCGCTGTAGTGGCAGTACCTCACCCCTCACCCCCGCTGAGAGGTGAATTTGTTACTGCGCAGTAACTCGTCTCGTGTTCCGAGCCTTCATATAGTTTGAATTGGGCTGTAAAAGGCGTATTTACATAGTCTCCTTTGGCGATGTTAGAGAACCCGAAGACATGACTGTATTCCTGGGCACTGGGTGATGCACAAGGATGGGCTATTTGCCATGCTTCTTTTTCTTGCTTACTTAATTTCCCATATGATGCACATTGCTCGGTTTTCACGCACTTGTCACAAGCTGAAATAAAATGTTACTGAATTAAATTAAAGAACTAATATTATCTATCTAAGTTATAGGTAGGTAACTACTAATCGTCTACCTGCCGATCGATTCTGTAAAAATCTCAGTTTGAAGTAGGTAAGCGGTCAATAGT
The DNA here is from genome assembly GCA_916614155.1 of Mesoligia furuncula. Classification (NCBI taxonomy): domain Eukaryota; kingdom Metazoa; phylum Arthropoda; class Insecta; order Lepidoptera; family Noctuidae; genus Mesoligia; species Mesoligia furuncula. The sequence goes on from OU744796.1 coordinate 18,005,370, forward strand.
GTCCCTGTGAGTGTCTCTGCATCGGGTGGAGTGACAGCTAATTTCAAGCTTATTTCACCTAAGTTTTCACGGTAAGATTTCTACAGAATAGACAGGGCGCTCTTGCCCCGTGTTAGTGTTAAAGCAAATCAATCACTCACAGATTTTTATGAACATTTTAAAGATTATCTATAGGTTACGTTTTTAAAAATTGCACATTATTTTGAAAATTAATAAGTGAACCATTCATACATAAACAAAAAATCATGAACAAGATGATTATAGAATAAAACAAATTACCCTTGGAAGCGGCTGTCGTAATTAATAATGCGATGAAACTGATAGCTAAATAGCACTTCATTGTTATATCAGAAACGTTTCAACACTTGGCGTCTACAGCACACAATGTTTTCTCATGATCAAACCCTAAAGACTGACGGAATACTATAGCATCGAACTCAAATGCTTTACTAATTATATCAGGCAATGGAGGAAATCTGGTATTTACTACTAATTACGATGTCGCATCGATGATTAGACTAATAGTTTTGTTGAGTACCTGCATTCAATGACCATGCGATTGTGATGAAATTATCACATTCTAAGAAAGAATTAATAGTTTAACCTCTTTGTTTATGAAAAATAGTCAAGAGGAAAACATTTACTTGGTAGTGAAATTTTCCTCATGGTGATTTAGTACGTACCTAGAACTTCATTCATCGCTAATACTCAAGTTCCTATAAACAAAAACAAATCGTTATTCGTTATGCCAAACAATGGTAGCATTTTTAATGTCAAACGGGCATAATAATAGATTCGTAAGCGTATTTTATTTGTGATTGCTACTTCTATATGGGAGGGTTTACTATGCAAAATTATGAGGTCTTTGCTTCATTATTATTGGTAAAGCTACACAAATTAACACACGTGTATTTTCATAGTGTTTCAACCTCATAGGACCCCATTAGGTTTGCAAACATAAATCACAATTACACCTACCCAGAATCACGGGTTTTAGGGGCGGGAGTGAATAATGACTGCTTGAGTAGTACCTAACGTGCTTGAAAAGGGTGCGTATGACGATGAAACTGAATGTGCATACTTAGTGTTCATCCAAACCATGTAAGATTCAAATCCTTGTTTCCAATTGATGTTATATCTACTTATAAAAATATCAACTATGTTAATGTAAATTAAGTTGATTTTAGAATAACGAGTAGGTACTATTGACAACGTCATAAAAACATTAAATTTATTGCGCAAACTGAACTTTATCTTTATGAATTAAGGTTAATTTTCCGAAAACTCATATTCGTTTACATTTTTGGAAACTAAATCACGAACACAGATTATGAATAATGTGCTAGGTATACCTACCTACTTACGACGGGTGCAGTCACATCCAAAATATGTTCGTCACCTATCGGGCAGTTCGGAATATTTTTATCTGCATATGATAGAATCTGTTTTACCAACTGAGCATAGATATTGCACCGTAATGTCAATACCTCAGAATGAAAGGAAAAAAAAAGAAAGCAAATACGCGGTAAACAGACGCGGTAAAAGTAAGAGTGAACAGGCTTCTTCTGGGTAAGCTCACTCCATTGTCGACTTTGTCTCTGTCACTGACCTAGACTAGAGTCAAGAGCAAACCAATTTTAAATAAAAAAAAACAATTCGCACAAAAAGAACAAGTTAGCCACATCCACGCAAAACAGCCATCGCTTAGCATTACGACCTTAAGCGAGACAGAGCCCCAGCGCTGGTTCCCAGCGACAGCCGGCGCGGCGGCGTAGACGTGATGACGTCAAACGGTGCAGTATACGATGAATACAGTCGGCCATCTTCTTTACAATATGTCATACGGAATTGGAAATGTAACACTGACAAACACTGACTATACCTAGTTTTTTTAGGGTTCCGTACGTACCCAAAGGGTAAAAATGGGAAGCTATTACTAAGACTTCGCTGTCTGTCCGTCCGTCTGTCTGTCACGAGGCTGTATCTCAAGAACTGCGATAGCTAGACAGTTGAAATTTTCACAAATTATGTATTTCTGTTGCCGTTATAACAACAAATACTAAAAAAAAGTAATTTAAAAAATAAAAAAACCCGACTGCGAAACTGAAAAGCTACAAACAAGCCCATTTTAAATTAAATAAAAGTTGGAAGCAGGCGGGACCCATTTGAATTTGAAAATATAATAAAAATGGTATGGGTCCCGCCTGCTTCCAACTTTTATTTAATTTAAAATGGGCTTGTTTGTAGCTTTTCAGTTTCGCAGTCGGGTTTTTTTATTTTTTAAATTACTTTTTTTATTTCCAGCTTTTTAGTTTACAAATGTGAAAGATTTCGCCAACGATTTAGTTCTTGGTACGTGTTTTTTACGATTTGTCACTTCGAATTACTTTTAACCATATAAGTTATATATATGTTTGTAATCACCTTTTAAAACCCTTTATTTTGATACCCCACTCGATAGGTTTCGAGAAAAAAAAAATTTTTTTTGTAGACATATTGCGCCAAAAATCGGCCATTTTAATTTTTTTTCAATTTTGATATACCCAGTGTCACTCTCACAATTAAGACGAATCTAACGGCACCTCTCAAGCTGAAATCGATCAAGCCGTTTAGGCTACAGAGCGTGCCAAAGAAATATACATACATACATACATACATACATACATACATACATACACTCGAAAAACATAACCCTCCTTCTGACGCAGTCGGGTAAAAACAAAATAAACCAAATATTTAAGGGGGCTCAAACGCGATTTTTTTGCCCTTTTTTGCTCGATATCAATCATGGCACTTGAAATATTTACAAAATACTCAGTTGTACTTTAATAATAAATAATAAGATTAAAATAAAATAAATATTTAAAGGGGGCTCCCATACAACAAACGTGTTTTTTTTTTCGACGTTTGTGCCTTGTAGTACGGAACCTTTCGTGTGCGAGTCTGACTCGCACTTGGCCAGTTTTTTTTATTTGTGTTTCATAAAATGTTTTAGGTTGATGGCAACTCGATATTTATCAAAGGCCGTGCCGTTCAAAAGCCCAATGCTTCAAAAGCTACACACATCAAAAGTGTCTAGGGATCAACATATATTTTTGCAATAACTTTTCTCCTGATTGATATTAATTAAAATTTTCTTTAAGGATTCATCAAATAAAGTGTTTTCGTTTGTCACAGTAACGATAAACCAAGTCACCTTTGCATTAATAAAGAAATTTGCCATTTTCCTAATAAAGGGATTTTTGACATTTGAACCACTAACACAAAAGTTCGAAAAAAAGACTGAAATAACAGTTTTCTTTAAAATTTTATTGGGTAACTTAAACAATTAATAATCCGTGTTTCTACCGCGAACACTAACAACACAAGAACATCGGTTTGGCATACTCAAAATGAGTTCATCCAAATCACGCTGTGGAATGGCCGCCCATGTTCGTTGCAACAACAAAAAAAGGTCTTCTTGCGACTGGATACCCTCCATATTCGGCAGAGCTCTTCTCTGTAGCATATCCCATGCATGCTCAATCGGGTTCAAGTCTGGCGACTGAGCAGGCCAGGGCAGGACATTGATGTTAGCTGCGGCGAGAGTCTGTCTTACAACTCTTGCGGTGTGCGGTCGTGCATTATCATGCATTAACTGAAATAAGGGACCGATTTGCACTTGTAGAGGAACGATGACGTCTGATACAATCGTCTCAGCATAAATTTGAGCGTTGAGGTTGCCTCTGATCCAAATCAACTCAGTTCTTCCGCCGATCCAAATACCCGCCCATACCATGATGGTTCCACCACTATAAGGATGGACTTCCTGGCAGGATTTTAATCGCTGTTGGCGTCCAGGGGTTCTCCAGTGTCGTATACGTCTTGTATCCGGTCTCATACCAAAACGAGACTCATCAGAAAAGCACACGAAACGCCCAATTGTTCTTCTGCCCAATTTCTGTGTTCAAGAGCCCATTGATATCGAATCCTACGATTGTGCATTGCTATAGGTGGTACCCGTAGCGGTCTTCGGGAATGAAGGTTCACTTCATGCAAGCGGTTTCTGACTGTTTGGTCGCTAATTAAGTTCCCTGAAGAGTGATGAAGCCTCACGGCTAACATCATGGCGGTTATTGTTGGAGCTCTTCGAGTTATAATTTGAATGTATCGGTCTTGTCTCCGTGTGGTGCAGCGATACCGTCCTCCATGGCGCTCAGCCACGGTACCAGTGCTTCGGTAACGTGTCCAAAGTCGACTGATAACACTCTGACTTGTATTCAGAGCTAAAGCCACAGTACGTTGCCGGGAACCAGCTTCTATCATTCCCACGGCTCTGAGCAGTTCTTCCCTGCTTAAATGACGTCGCCGCTCCATAATAACGTTGGTTTTAATCAGTAGTAGGGAAACAGTAGCACTAATAATGTCTTCAATGCGTTGTATGTTTTTATAGGGAAAATATTGACAGCTGATTTTCATCTTTTACTCGAATTTGATTCACAGTTCCTGATTCAAATTATGAAATGCACCAAAAAGGATCCATATAAATTTATAAAATCATAAATTTATTACAAAGCCACATCTCAATCTCAAGAAATCCGCATAAAAATGCTTGATCCCTAGACACTTTTGATGTGTGTATTATTTCTCCAGAATTGATAAAGGAAAAAAAAATTGATGGAGAATTAAAGTACCTACTACCTACCCACCCATCAGAATACTTTTTGGCCTCGCACAGGTCTTTTTTGTTTTTTTTTCCGTTTGTTTTTATTGTAGTTAAGTAACTTTGTTAGTTTTAAATTCTCCTGTTTTTACTTATTGTATTTCCCGTGTGTGTCCCAAATAAAAAGTTTTCTTTTTCCTTCGACATAATTATAATAAAAAAAGTAGATCCCCCAACCCCCTCAAAACCCCCCTACCAAAACCCCCCAAAATAAAAAATCCCCCCTCCCAAAATTGGGGGAGGCCTATGTCCAGCAGTGGACGTCTATCGGCTGAAACGACGAAGTAGATCTATATTGTTCAAACCCCACTTTGAAATATAGCAGCTAAAAGGATAATTACATTTTAAAATCCTTTCTTCGTCCACTTTATAATTTCGGTTTACAAACTTACAAAGCACTTACCGTCTAGCCGTGTCCGCGAATACTAAAAAGCTTAATACAAAACAAACGCACAATAGACTATAATACTAATTCAATTTTCATGAAATTTAGCAGAAAGAAGGCAAAACTTCTAAAGCAGATGCATTTCAAACAGAATTTGTGGAATTCGCAAAGTGAATTGAAAAGCAGTGGTAATTGGTCAGCACTGTCTGCTAGGGAAAACGGAATCGACGCACACCGGGCCGCAGCAGGCCGCACCGGGCCGCAACGGGCCGCACCGTGCCGTACCCTGCGACAGAAACTCAATTAGCAGCGAAATACACGCTCTTTAACATACGAAATCAAACGTTTGAGTATTTGCCTTCTGCGGGGAATGGCACGAACAAAACACTGTTCGTAATTTCGTACGTTTGAGTTGTTTTAATGTACTTAGTCCCTTTATGAATGAGGGATTTTCTTTTTCTTTTTTTTTAAACGCTTCCCTAGTCGCTGGATAGATGGCGCTGAACTTGGTAAGTTACTGCAAGGAACGGAACGTCACATAATTTTTTTTATTAATTCACTTGGATGTAATTTTGAGATCGTAAAACGAAAGGAATTATTCCGTTCTGATCCCCTGAACCCCCCCTCCACCCCCCCCGCCTCGATCCCCTCCTAGATCGTCTTCTGTTTTAATCTCTGTCTTATCCACTAAAAACTTTCTCATACCGGTTTGAACCGCTTTTTCTTTTGCAAACGAAACTGTCACTCAACGAGCGTATATGACGTGACGCAATGTTTTTTTTTTCCAAGCGTTTTGACTTTGGCACCTAGTAACGTAGTCAGTTCAACGCCATCTTCAGGGTTCTTGGAAACTATGTTTTTTTTTTTTAATAGGTACTCAAAAGAAACACCTCTCATTCCTTGAACTTATTGAAGTGAAAACTTCTTTAGGCGCGTTGGGTATTTTTTGAGATGGGAAAAAACCGGAAAAACCATTGAACTCGCGTCACTGTTACCGTAAGCGACACAGCGCGTGTTTTGTTTATAAGAGGATTCAAAAAATACCCGCTTCGGATGTGTTCGGCTGTCCTCTGGATGTACTCGGTTTTAATGTAAGTATATCCGATATGTCAGCGAGTGATGGCAAAGTATTCTGTTTGTGTTTTGTTTTCACTTCTGTCGGCACTCCCGGAGTGAAACATTTTGATTTTCAGCAGACGTTTCTAATAAAATGATTCTAAGTGACATATAAACTTTTATTACTTACCTATTTAATTAGTTTTCACAATTGCTGTTGTCCTAGATTATACGTAGGGGAGAGTTGTAACATTTTTTCCTTTTTTCGATGGGGTGACTAAACTATTGAGTATTTCAATTGAAAAGGGCTTTTAAATGAATAATCATTATTTTGAAAATATATTTCTACAATATTTTTTCCTGAATCCATAATTAATTTTTTGTGGAAAGAGTCGCTTGTTACAACTTACCCCGTTTTTGGGGCAAATTGTAACTAGTCTGGGGCAAGTAGTAACGTCATATTAAAACAACAGGTTTCATTATTTAAGGCTTGTTTTATAAAATCAACAAACAAATAATACGAAAATTGTATTACTTACGAACTAATGAGGTGAATACTTATTATCGTTTTCTTTAACAACAATAGTCATCTTTTGACTCGCATAGCATATACTTAGGCTAATTAAACTTATTAATAAACGCAATCATCAGTGATTTTTTTTTAAATTTGCACTTAAGATCGACTTATTAACATTTTTTTTTTATAACAATTATTTATATTTTTTTATTTACTTAACTATCACAATCAATGTGGCAAGCTACTCGAGCTTCAAAAAATGAAAACAAACAAATCTAACATTATTTTGGTCAAGAGTTTTCCTAGCCTTAGCTGCTTAACTATTTTAAATATCTAACTATATCACAATCAACATGGCAAGCTTGAGTAACTTCGTATAAAAGTAGGAAAAAATTTTGGTTACTACTTGCCCCAAAATTTTGTTACAACTAGCCACAAATCGAAATTACTAACATATTAATTTATAAAAAAAAAATGATTGGCTTGGATAATGTGAATGATGAATATAAACATTTTTTAATTAGACTCAGTATGATCTTGAAATCAAATTTTACGAACTAATATTTTTTAGGTTACCTACCTGGCAAAAAACAGTACTCCTGCTGACAACCGGTCACGGGGCGCCCTTCCGCACTGTACAGGCTCCGCTTACGTCGTAGGCCGTATCTTAAAGAGCACGTTGAGTTCAAAATCGAAACAAAATATTTGAAACCGGCTGAATTATTAAGCTGTTACTACTTACCCCCGTTACAACTAGCTCTCCCCTACGTAGGTACTAGTAAGCAAGGGCTTATAGCTAAGCTAAGTAATAACAGCCGCACGGGTTGATTGATCAAGTTAAGCTACGCTTGCCGCGGACTGGAAGCCGACCCCAACATAGTTGGGAAAAGGTTAGGCAGATGATGAGGCAATGATAGAAATACTTGGTAGAATCAGCATAATTATCCTGCCAGCCTTTTGGGCAGTTTTCTGTTGACAGCGACGCGGACGAAGTTTTTGATGCCCTGTGGCTCTTTTTCCTCCTTTTTAGGGTTCCGTAGCCAAATGGCAAAAACGGAACCCTTATAGATTCGTCGTAGATTTGTCTGTCTGTCTGTCCGTCTGTCTGTCTGTCTGTCCGTCCGTATGTCACAGCCACTTTTCTCCGAAACTATAAGAACTATACTGTTGAAACTTGGTAAGTAGATGTATTCTGTGAACCGCATTAAGATTTTCACACAAAAATAGAAAAAAAACAATAAATTTTAGGGTTCCCCATACTTAGAACCGAAACTCAAAATTTTTATTTTCATCAAACCCATACTTGTGGGGTGTCTATGGGTAGGTCTTCAAAAATGATATTGAGGTTTCTAATATCATTATTTTCTAAACTGAATAGTTTGCGCGAGAGACACTTCCAAAGTGGTAAAATGTGTCCCCCCCCTGTAACTTCTAAAATAAGAGTATGATAAAACTAAAAAAAATATGTGATGTACATTACCATGTAAACTACCACCGGAAATTGGTTTGAACGAGATCTAGTAATTAGTTTTTTTTTTAATACGTCGTAAATCGTAAACCACAATTTACCATTCATTCAATCAACTCAAAAATAAAAAATACATTTAATTTCATAAACATAAACCTTATGCATAAACCCGGATGTTACGGAACCCTCGGTGCGCGAGTCCGACTCGCTGTTGCCCGGTTTTTATTAGGTGTCGGTACCCAAGGGTGCCAACGGGATCCTATTACTAACCTTCCGTTTTCCGTTCATCCGACTGTCTGTCAGCGGGCTGTACCGTAATAGGTTAGGTAGACCGTATATTTTCACAGAGTGTGTATTTCTATTGCCGCTATAACAACAAATAAAAAAAAAAACAAAGTTCAAATTAAAGGGGGTCTCCATCTCCACACAATAAAACATAAGCGGCGTTTTTGCATTGTGTTGTGGTACTCGTACTTAGCCGGCTTCTTCATCATCATCATCATCATTTCAGCCGAAAGACGTCCACTGCTGAACATAGGCCTCCCCCAATTTGGGGGGGGGGGGGGGGGTTTGCCATAATCGCCACGCTTGGCAGGCGGGTTGGCGATCGCAGTATGGTATGATGGTGTAATGCATACAGAACGCTGCTGCCCATTCCGCCGGTTGCCCGCTGCCGGTTTCTTACTTGTACATATTACCTAGTTTTATTATTTTAACCGTATAGTTCGGTAGCGCCCCCGAATGGACCCGAACACACGAACCTCCGCTGGCTCGGTACTGGGTCCCATTGGACCCAGGAATTACGACATACGACACCCTTCATTGATTATGTAAATATTTATTATGCTACCCATCAAATCTTATGAATGTGCGTTAATTAAGAGAGTTGGATAAAAAACTCATATGTTAACGCCAATTAATATTGCATATTTAGCGCGCAAGCTTATTAATTTACCTTTATTTAATTTAAGCCTGTAAATGCGATAATCGCCATTTTGTTGACAGAGGTGGTCGAGGCTAAAAAACATAAAAAATGGGGATTTCGAACATCCAAACTCCACCACAGGGGCAGTGAATAATACATCATTTAATTATTTGACGAATTCATCCATTGCCCAAGTTAAATAAGTAGCGGTAATGAAGTTTTTTGATATCTAATGTCGAAGTTTCGCGCCAATCGTGCGTGTTTACATTTTTACTTTTCACAAATGTCACAGACACACATGTAGATAAGATTTAAAATGAGACAAATATTATTGAAAATATTATAAACAACACGAAAATGCCCAAATCTTAACATAATATTGAAACACAGGTCCAATAACACGTATTATTCATTACCACTACTCAATTTGTGTTCAAAATCGCCGTCCATTATTGTTTTTTTTTATCGTAATGATGTGTGAAAACGATTATGATAAACGATTTTTTTTTTAATTTCGATTGACTCGAGTAATTAATATTTCGAATGTCGGAAATCGATACTCAGAAATTAAAATAAAATCATTTTAATACAAAAAGCATTGTTTATAACAATGATTTATGCTTTTTTAATGTAATTATAATAGTTTTTTGGACATTATATTAAAACTGAGTTAATAACTGAGGACCTTTGACCATAGTCATTCATTGAATTTCGCGCGGAATTGTTTCTATATTTGAATTTATCTTCGGAATGCGCTCGCCGCTTCAAATTATTTTTATATAATGTACAATTATTTATTTTTGATACTTTCCAATAGTTTGCTACAGAATGCCCAGTATACATTTTTAGGTAGGCTTAACAAAAGTTTGGGAATGATGATAAATTAATTGAATAAATTGGGTATTCCGCAATCACTTTACATTTCAATATGTTTTATTAGTTGTATGAACTTGGTAGTTTTTAGGGTTCCGTACCCAAAGGGTAAAAACGGGACCCTATTACTAAGACTCCACTGTCCGTCTGTCCGTCTGTCACCAGGCTGTATCTCATGAACCGTGATAGCTAGACAGTTGAAATTTTCACAGATGATGTATTTCTGTTGCCGCTTTAACAACAAATACTAAAACAGAATAAAATAAATATTTAAAGGGCGGCTCCCATACAACATTCCTGTTTTTTTGGCGTTTTTGCCTTGAGATACCGAACCCTTCGTGTGCGAGTCCGACTCGCACTTGGACAGTTTTGTATTTAATAGTTTACTTGAGTAATAGAAATTGTTTTTTTTGTGGTACTAACCCAACGTAATTTTAAAAACTGGCCTTGTTTATGTCGGACCACGCACAGTGAAAAGTTCGGTAGTTGGGTTGAAAATTTACGCATGCACAATGCTCATAATTAATTTGATCGACTGCAAAAATAAGTTTGTATTTCATAAACTCATCATTCATAACGCACCCAAAAATTAAAGTGCCGGCCAGAAAAGAAAAGTACTGTTTTCTTATCCCCTTCGATGTCGACGTCACCCGCAACGGCCCTGTGTCACTTTTAGGGGAATAACATATTGAGCATTTCTTATTATTACAGCGAAACTCTGCAATTAACCCCCTTGGCTGCTATTTGAGATTAAAAATGCCAAAAAATCTTATTTTTATAACAAGTGTTTTAAGCATAACACTAAAAAAACAAGCAAGCGCTAATCGGACTCGCTCTCCGACGGTTCCGTACCATTATATGTTTTTAAATTTTCATCGGTGAGACCTATTATTCGTCAGAGAATTTTAACACTGCACGCTGCGGCGTAGAATATTGCAGTTTTAGGTCAGCGCTATCTCATGACCGATAGTGGAACTAATGTATTTATTGTTGATGATTTCTGAAAATAAAACGATGTCTCTAAATCACACACTGTGCGATTTAGAGACATCGTTTCATTTTTCCTGTAATCATTACATAAACTTCTATCACATAGAATAATTTCAAGATTTTCTCTATGCAAACTTCGGAGATAAGCGGGAAACGGTATTTTTTTTTTACATTTTTGTCAAAAGTCAAAAAGCATGCGGCTTAAAAAAAACTGACCAAGTGCGAGTCGGACTCGCACACGAAGGGTTCCGTACCACAAGGCAAAAACACCGAAAAAAACATGTTTGTTGTCCATACAACAAACATGTTTTTTTCGGTGTATTAAAATAAAATAAATATTTAAGGGGGGCTCCCATAGCCCCCCTTAAATATTTATTTTATTTTAATTTTATTATTTATTATTAAAGTTAAAATACAACTGAGTATTTTGTGAATATTTCAAGTGCCTACCTGTTGCCATTTTTGATATCGAGCAAAAAGGGGCAAAAAAATCGCGTTTGTTGTATGGGAGCCCCCCTTAACTATTTGTTTTATTTTGTTTTTAGTATTTGTTGTTATAGCGGCAACAGAAATACATAATTTATGAAAATTTCAACTGTCTAGCTATCGTGGTTCTTTAGATACAGCCTGGTGACAGACAGACAGACGGACAGACGGACAGACAGCGAAGTCTTAGTAATAGGGTCCCGTTTTTACCCTTTGGGTACGGAACCCTAAAAATGATTGAGAATGTGCAAACTACGCTCTTTCTTGATACCCCACATACCTTAGTAGCCCCACTTCGATTTCTTCAAACCCTTTTCAGTCCCGGTTGTAAAAAAAAAACAAAAATATTTTTATTTCTTTCTTGTTTGCAAAATAGTTGGGCAAACGTCACCTAAAACTATTTCAAGTTGATAGCGTTAGTAGTTCTTGAGATATCAAGCTGTGACAGACGGACATACTGAGTCGCAACAGAAGGGTTCCTTTTCACGTGATGCTGACATCTCTTTGAGGCGCGCGTGGAACACGTACTCGCCAGGGCCGAAGCCTGCCGGGTCAGCGGGATTGTCCGTAAGGGTTACCGCTGGCTCGGAACACAAAAGGCTAAGGAGGAAACACTGGTGGGTTTAGTCAGTAAGAGTCTGACGCTCCCTTCCGCCCAGAGCGGGAGGGGTCATATGATGATTTCCCACCCAAAAAAAAAGGGTTGTTTTTTACCATTTTGGTACGGAACCCTAATAACAACTTTAAATTGAATATAACATCCCCAACATTCCGAACATGTTTTGACGCAGTATATTGAGAGATTTGCTATGTTATTATAAGACCAGACTTCTAATAGGATCTTCTGGAATCTATAATCACAGAACTTATATTTTGTATATTTTTTTTATTTTAGACAAGCCCTTTCATTTGATATATCACACGGTACCTACAGTATGCAAAGCTTTTTAAATTTTCTAATGTGACCCCAAAAAGTGACCCCATATTATAAATTAATTAATTTATGTTACACGGCCATGTTCGAGTTACAGAAATTTATAAGTGTACCAAATTTCAACTTAATCGGTCCAGTAGATTCGAAACAAATCGGTTGTGACAGACCTACACAGCCAGACACACGAGTGATTCTATAAAGGTTCCGTTTTTTCATTCGGACGTAGGGAACCATAAAAAGTTACACGCCTATCCACACTGTACTGTACTGTACTTATTAAAATAAAATGATTACATTTAAATAAATAATGAATTCATGAAAAATATACCAAAGAGTTTTTATTCAATTTCTACAAATTTTTATTTTTTTTTAAATACCGATTATCGATTATGCTTTTAGACATTTTTTAATCGAAATAACAAAATTGGGTGGATGGTCAGCACTAAGAAGTGTTACGCCGCAACACAATTTAAGTAATTTTTATCAAGATTTGATCATGTTTTTTATGTAGCTTATGTATGAAAAATGGTAAAAGTAAGAATGCAGAGAGAATGACAATATCTTTATTTTTCCATTTTGGATATTTTCATCAAGAGATTATATGGTTTATGTACATATTTTCAGCGATTTTAAGATGCCTACCTTTTGGATAGGTGTAGTAATATCTATTTTATACATATTTCGCAGTAGAATGACGCGGTTTGACCGACATCAGCATATAGTTAAAGATATTTGCCACAAACTTATTGGCCATATAGGCGCGGTAACACATTTTTCTTAATAAATTCGAATGCTGAAAGTTGAAGTAAATTCCTGAAAATCATGACGTAATTCGCAACATCCCGTCGAGTCAGCTGGTATGTCATATGTCAAAATCTAGTCGAGCAGAGAGGTTAAGGGCTGATTTTTCAATAATCTGATAACTTGATTCGAGTAATAATTTTGAAATATTGACAGTTATTTCTTACAAAAACTGTCAAACGTCAATTTTATTCCTCGAATAAAAGTTATCTGGCGAATGGAAAAATCAGCCCTAAGACTGTTAACTTAGATATTATGTAACTATAAAAAAACCTAATTTCCTTGTTAATAGAAATATTTGAAGGAAGTTAGTCGTTCGCAACGTCATCATCATCTGCCCAGCCTTTGCCAACTAAGTATGTTGGGGCCGGCTTCCAGTCTAACCGGATGCAGCTGAATACCCGTATTCTACATGGAGCGACTGCCTACCTGACCTCCACAACCCAGTTACTGGGTAATACGATACCTCTTGGTAAGACTGGTTGTCAGACTTTCGGGCTTCTGACTACCCGTAACGACTGTCAAAGATCCACGAATGACAGCCGGGACCAAGGGCTTAAGTGCTTTCCGAGCCACGGAGGGGTCACGGTATGTAAAGATGGTCACCCATCCACAGACCAACCGCGGCAAGCGTAGCTTAACTTGATCGATCGACCTGTGTGGCTGTTATTATTTAGCCACGCGCCCCTATTTAATAAAATAATGTACTTTAAATAAAACAATCCACTTTTACCGCCAGTGTGCAAAAGACAAAATCAAACGGATCCAAAAGTGGCGGGACCTTTTTCCGTATTTTTTTTAAGAAGTAAAGAGGCATGGGTTACATATATATTATGTGTATTCAGCCAAGCCAGCCTAATATTTTTCATTAGTCTCCTATTATTAATTTTTAGTCTAGTACCTGTTTTTGAGAAACAGGAAAAATTTGTAGGTACTTGTAATTTTTACACTTGTAATTTTTAATTTTTAACTAATATACTAGTAAACTAATAGTTTCGAGAAATAGGGCCCTGGTGAGGCTATTATTTATGATGACATCAACGAACAATAATCCCTATCAAATCAATTAGCTGCCATTTATCGAGCTCGTTAAACTTCAATTATACGGCAGTGCCAGCAGTACATTACATACTCCTAGTGAGTAGATGTTGGTCTTGGAGTTTCTATTGTATTGAGATTTCCGCAACGTCATAGTGCGTAGGTAGTGTAGAGGTTATCTATGTAGGCCTACCTTTAGCAGTTCAGAATGGTAATAATTGCCGGTGTGTTCCATTTGTACACTCAAGCAACTGTCAAATATTCTAATAAGGTATTTTTGGTTTAGTAGAGGGAGTGCTAGAAATAACATGATATTGTAAAGTCGTAAATATATTTTAGCCAAGTCAAAGCTTTTTAATTATATTGTGATGCTCCCATCTGGAGTTTCACAGTAGTTTGTTGACACTTTTTAATCTTTGTAGGTACCTCTGTAGTATCATCAGAATCCGAATCAGAATTTTATTTGCTCTAAATGTAGGTAAAATGTAGAATAGTAGAATAGGTACAGGAAATGAGTATTTACTGTGCAAAGTTGGATTTTGCCTTGATTACTTGTTTTGTGAGAATATCTTATCTAGCTCGATCTTCCATAGAAAATACACTAAGGGCTGATTTTTCAATCATCTGATAACTTTATTCGAGGAATAATTTTGAAATTTTGACAGTTATTTCATACAAAAACTGTCAAACGTCAATTTTCTTCCTCGAATAAAAATTATCTGGCGATGGAAAAATCAGCCTTTAGGGTAATAAGTATTTAAGTGGGTTTTCTGTCCAAGGCATGACAACATGTATAAATCACAAGCTTCTGCCCGCGACTTTGTCTGCGTGAAATTTCTTGTACCCTCGATCCACCCTGTCCCATCGCATCACCTACCCACGCTGTCACTTCCTTTTTGCTTAGCGATCTTTCTGACTTTGTTCATTTTTGCTTGGCTCCTAAGGCCTTTCTCTAGAATTGGGCTCTCAAATGCAAAAATATTTTTTGTAAATCCGACTAGTAATTCCAGAGATTAGCGCGTTCAAACAAACACACCAACTCTTCGGCTTTATTATTAGTATAGATATGCATTCAATTTTTAAATTCACAGTACAGTTTTAGACACTCATGATACATCTATTTGTATCTATGGACAACGTGATTGTGTTCTTGACTAAAACCACTATTAGTAGGTAGAATTACTTTCGATTTTTTTTTTGCTTCATTTTATATAATATTTCAATTACAATTTTTGCAATTTAACACTAAAATATACATATTATATAGTATATATAAGTATATATATATATATATATATAAACAAAAGGTAAAGAAAAAGACAGGAACTCATTGGGCATCAAAAAATTCGTCCGCATCGCTGTCAATGGCACAAGAGCACAAAAGGCTGGCAGCATTACCATGTTGGATGGCAATGCTTATTCTTTAATATTATATTATATTATATTAAGAATTAATATTATTATACGAGTTTTCTTATTCTTTCGAAATTAACTTTAAAGGTCAAACAACTTTGTATCCGATTAATCTCAAAGCATTTTCACATGCCTGTAAGATATTAATCAAGTAGGTACCTCATCACAGGTTTTCAACAAGTTTCATAATAACTGTTTCAGCATATCAGAACATTTTCAAACAAACTTTAATATTATGTCATTTATTTATATAAATTGTTGAGGCTGAGCAGTAATTTATTACTCTCTTCTGTAACTAAATCCGGGATAAGTCTTAGGGCACTTTTCCACCAGAGATGTGCTATGCTACGTTGCTATGGATGCGATTGATATTCAATCAATTTATAATACATTATTATAAATAGATAATATTATTACAGAATAATATACAGGGTTATTGGTAAAACCTTAACATAAACGAAAAAAAAAATCAGCTGTTCCCTACAATTTGACGAGATAGACGAACATAAATGTAGTAAATGTAGGGAACAGCTTTTTTTTTTTTTTTTTTTTTTCGCCATTTCATGTTTGGTCTAAAAGTTGTTCATAATAATGAGTACAATGACCTCTTAAAAGGTTGTTAATGTTTTACCAATAACCCTGTATAATTAATTTATATATAATACTAGCTGTGCCCGCGACTTCGTCCGCGTGGAATAGTGACTTTTCGGGCAGCATATTTTAAATTACATATACCGTCTACAGACCGGGCATTTGCTGTCCGAACCCTCTGAGAACTCAGGCGAATTTCAGTGAAAGTCTCAGACTCTAGTGCTTGAGCTTCACGATCGGCAGTGAGACGTATTTCTCGTTCTTCCTGTGTTTCCTGAGACCGAACATTTGCTGTCCGAACCCTCTGAGAACTCAGACGAATTTCCCTATCAGTGAAAGTCTCAGACTCACGCGATAGTGTATGAGATTCACGATCGGCAGTGAGACGTATTTCCCGTTCGTCCTGTGTCTCCTGGGATCGAGCATTTGTTGTCCGTACTCTCTGGGAGCTCAGGCGGGTTTCCCTGACAGCAAAAGTCTCAGACTCACGCGATAGCGCGTGAGCTTCGCGATCGACAGATAAACGTGCCTTTCGTTGTTCCCCGTTTTCCCTATTTCGAGTTGTCATCATTCGAGAACGATTTGAACTCAGTCGAGATTCTCGCTGAGTCGAAGTTTCTGCAGCACGAAACCTAGCCTGGTGCAGAGAGCCTTTTGCCTCACGACCTTCCTCAGATTCCTGTGATCGAACTAATCTCATCCTTTTAGCATTTCTGCTACATTGGGAGAGGTTGGATCTTCTTCGAGGCATTCTTACAATAAAATAGTACTTACTACTGAACACACAGTTATTTAGTAAACACGTACTATCGTAAACAATTAAATTATAAATACTTACAGATTATTATACAGTCTGAAATTATCACAGTTTAAGTAATAAGTGTTAAGACGTGTAAACCAAACGTCATTATCATCATCATTTCAGCCGATAGACGTCCACTGCTGGACATAGGCCTCCCCCAATTTTGGGGGGGTTTGCCATAATCGCCACGCTTGGCAGGCGGGTTGGCGATCGCAGTATGGTATGGTGGTGGAATGCATAGAGAACGCTGCTGCCCATTCTCCGGCGAGACCCTTAGTCGCCTTTTACGACACCCACGGGAAGTAAGGGGTGGTGCTATTCTTCTACACAGACAAACGTAATAACTTTATAAAACAAAAGAATTGCTAGAAAAAATAATTACTAACCTAAGCTAATGAACTTATACTTAATAAAGAAAATCAAGAAAAGAAATGCCTAACCTATACCAAATACTTATAATATTTATATACAAACCCTACATACAAATTAAGATAAGTATACCGAAAATCAGGGAAAGAAATGCCTAACCAATAATAAATGCTTACAATATTTATTTACAAAACCCTAAATAAAAATTAAGATAAGTAAATACCCAAAAATCAAGGAAAGAACCGCCTAACCTATACCAAATACTTACAAAAATTTAAATAAAATTAAGAAAAAGAACCTAACCTACAAACCCTAAAATATAAATAAATGAAATATGCAAACAGTCAGTATTCAAGTGAATCGCAATAATCGAATCCAACTATTCGCCTATACTCTCCAGGATACGTGCGTTCGCTACGAATAACTGAATCCTTATGGCAGCGGCGCGTTTTCTTTTGAAATGGTCATCTCGCAGTTCAACCTGAGGGGTTGTCGACTGCTTAACCAGGCTTTCCTGTGGATGCCTCAATAAATTAAGGCCTCCAGCCAGGGCATAATACACAACTTAACTACACAATATAAAATTAAAAACGAAGCGACTACACGCTAAGGGCACCTTCTGTGGGGTACGGACCTCGGCTTAGGGCATCGCTGGGAGAGGGCAGCAAGGGACAGGCTGGATCGGAATTATGGCAGCGGCGCGGCTCTCAGCGCGCTTTATACAAGGTGTAACGGAAAGGGGGTATCAACCCTGAAGGAGGTGAATGTGCTCATGAAACTGAACAAATTTCCCCAAAGAACATAGGTCGAAATATGAAAAAAATTTTGGACCTCCCATAGTAATAGTAAATCATTGATGTGCTATTACTATGGGAGGTCCAAATTTTTCTTTTTCTTATTCATTCACCTCCTTCAGGGTTGATACCCCCTTTCCGTTACACCTTGTATATATAGCCACGGACGCGCAGGCGCGAGGCGTTTACGTACTCTGATAGAATACCTTAACAAATGTTCGCCGTGATTCTTTAAATTGACATAACTTTTTTATTTATGAACCGATTGACATGAAATAAACACTAAATGTTAAGTGAAGCTTACTACAATATATTAGTGAAAACCGCATCTAAATCGAATAAGCCGTTTCTGATATTAGCGTGCACAAACACAGCAGACAAACAGACAAACAGACAAACAGATAAACAGACAAACAGACAAAAAAAAATTTAATTACAATTTCGGGTTCGGCATCGATATAATAACAACCCCTGCTACTTTTTTTTAATATATTTCCATTGTACAGACACCACTTTTCTACAATTTTATTATATGTATAGATATAGATTTATACCAATCATATTCATTGATCCACATAGTATAGCACCGATGGAAACGGCTTCAACTAAGCTATGTTTTTTATACGGAAGGATGTGTGCCATGGATGGGAGCTATAGATGCGCGAGTGCAGAGCAGAGTAGGTACTCCCCGTGCCTTCCCTACTATCGATGCATCGCACAGCTCCAGCTGCGCAGCTTCCTCGCACAGCTACCCAACGGCGGCGCATCTTTATAGCACATCTAAGGGTGCTTGAAGACCAACTACACTCGATCGACGACTAGCGCTGCGGCGTAGTCGCCTAGTTGTGGCGTGTGTAGACTACTAGAAATAATCAAATAGTCCAATAGTCAAATGTCAGATAGTCTCGGAGACCAGACGTTCGTCTTCAACGAACAGGAAAAAGCGTGTTTTAGACTATTTGTTGCCAACTGCAACGACACAACAGGGCCTCAAGTCTGCTATTACAATAGTGTCAGAATGGTCTATCATTGATTTCATAATTGTTGATTTTGACAAGTTTGGTAATCTACTAATATAATGGCGTCATTATGACTTTCCAATGGTCAACCACTGACACTCCATTGAAAGAAATGGCATAGAATGGTAATCTCGTACATAATGAAAAATGAATTACTGACTTACGCGGTAATCTGCAAAAATTTTGACAGTTCCTTTGATCAGTGACCTACCATTAGAACGTCATTGTGCAGTCATTGCTTTTAATTCGTTACGAGTATCGTATAATTTCTGTGCCATTGACCGACTAATGATCAACCATTATGAACTTAGCAGATTACGAACTTTTAGCAAAATGACAATAGGATGGTGGTGGAATCGTGTTGGAATGACGAATTTATAAAAATAGCAGACTAGGGCCCCTGGGCGACGTCGGCGCCGCTAGGCGACGACGTCGTCGTCCACGGTCGTCAGCAAGGCGAGTACGCCGCAATTATTAATTAATTAATTTAATTCCTGCATTTGTGGAAACGGTCGCATAGTTTCGTAGCTTAGCTTTCACATCGTCGCAACATAGCTGTATAGCACATCTCTGGTGGAAAAGCAGCCTTAAGGTATTAAAATGCGGCAGAACTTCGCTGTTCAGTTTAAAGGGACAACAGAGCTGGCAGCCAATTTAATGTAGACACTAAACACCCTGGAAATGGTCCAAGAACTATGTTACGGTATACGAAACTTGTATAGTGTGTATGTGTATAGTTTTGATTTAGCTGTTCTTGATTGGGTAAAAATGAAAATACGTTGAATATTTTCTACAATAGGTAGGTATGTACGGTCAGCAACAAAAGTCGATTAGCACTTCAGTTTTTCAATCTTAATTATTCAGCAAAATATATGTTCAATATTGCAGCAGAAGTACAATGCAATTTCGCACAAATATTTTCCTCAATAACTGAGATAAAAAAAAACTTTTGTTGCTGACTATACCTAATGTCTGTTCAAAAATAATCTGATGATAGTGCAAACAAACCTTCAGGTTAATTATTACGCAGTCAATGACTAACGTGAATTTGTAACACATTCATCAAAAAAAAAATGTGTTTAAATGTGCGTGTGTATCTCACCATTTTTTAACAATTATTGTTAGAATAACATGATTAAATTGTAATTGAAGAACCATCGACGGTAATTGAGGTAAGTAAAAAAATAACCTCAATATTTTGTCTAATGAAAAGGTGATTTAAAATTAGAATTTCGGGTTAATTAAGGCGTTCTAATAATCAAACCAAAGCACCTACAATCCAACGGATGGCATAGGAACAAAACCATATCGCTCATGTGGCCGCGATTGCATATAACTTGATTGTAAACCTAAACTTTCAAACATAAAGTTTATTATCGTTTGCAATATATTTATTACTTTAACTAAAAAGTAAACTTAAGTATTTTTAAAATAAGACCAAAAATATTTATGAAAAAATAAAACATAATTTCTAAGCAATAAGATTGAAAACTA
The DNA here is from genome assembly GCA_916614155.1 of Mesoligia furuncula. Lineage (NCBI taxonomy): Eukaryota > Metazoa > Arthropoda > Insecta > Lepidoptera > Noctuidae > Mesoligia > Mesoligia furuncula. The sequence goes on from OU744796.1 coordinate 18,026,027, forward strand.
TGTTGCAAAAATAAGCCCACAACATTATTTATTTCTTATTTTTCCGGCCGTCTTTAGTGCGTTCGTCGGAATTCTTGCAATTTAAAAGGGGGCATTTTAACTGCACATCTATTTAGAAATTTAAGCAAACATTTCTCCACTAATAACCTAGGTACCTACTGCATATCAAATAAATGACTGTACTACAAATTAACTACACTACACACTAAACCAACATAATATACAAAGGTAACACATTTGTAATGACAACTTAGGATGCAAGAGCGAGCGAAGCGAGCTCGGGACTTTGGGCACCCCGACTCGGACAGGTTAGGTTCGAAGGGGATGACGGGGGCTCGTTCGCTCGCTTTGCTCGCTCACTCGAGCCCCCGTCATCCCCTTCGTGTTAGGTTCCTTTAAACCCTGTAGACAGAAATAGGGGGCTCCGTCGACTACGCCTAACTAAATATTTTTGTAGATAAAAAAAAAACTTTGGGATTTTTTTTCTCGGCCACTATGATTTACTTTTAGTTAACAGATAGTCATTCAGTAAAACAGTTAAGCTTTAAAGATCTAACAGTATAGTATAATTGATTTATTTGATGAGCAAATTTAGTGTGCAATTTAGTATTTTTGGTGGTAATTTCGAATATTTTGATTGAAAAAAGGGGATTTACAGTTAAAGTATTAAATACCACCCATTTAAAAGTGTCACTACAATCTAGCATTCCCAGGAATGGTTTCTGATATACATTTGTTTTCATTTTCATCTGATACTTTTGGATAAATACAGACTAAGTATCAGAAGGAAATCTTAAAAAAGAATCTATAGGTATCTGCCTAGCTGGCAGAGGAAGCGTGGAGGAAATGTTACTCTTACGAGTAGTAAAAGGGATATAGACAGATGAAGGTTCTTGTGTACGTTATACATTTTTGTTGTACATATATAGATTTGATGAAAACTTTTAAGGACGATTTGGTAGTTTTAAAAGGTGATCGATAATTTTGATTATAAGCTGAAGGGTTTGTTTGTTTGTTTGAATGCGCTAATCTCTGGAACTTCCAGACGGATTTGAAAAAATATTTTTGCATTTGATAGCTCAAATCTCGAAGAATGCCATAGGCTTACATCACGCTAGGACCCTTACGAGCCGAGCACAAGAAAAAAGGTCAGAAGTAACGCTAAGCAAAAACGAAGTAATAGCGCGGACGGGCGATGCGATGCGACGGGGTGGGTTGGGGAACAATCAATTTCAAGCGGACGAAGTCGCGGGCTAGTGCCCTTATATTTATGACTAGCTGCGCCCCGCGGTTTCACCCGCGTAAGTGTCGATCCCGTGGGAATATCGGGATAAAAAGTAACCTATATGTTAATCCAGCAGGGCTAGCATGGCCGGAGACATTTTATCCACGGGGAGAGGAGAAAATACTATTCCCCTCTGTCAATTTTGTCCACCCTCCGAGCATGGCGACATGGGTGGATAAACTATATTCACGGTGGCAGTAAGCACGAGACATTTTTATAGTACAATTAATTATATTTGCTCCAAGAGATATATTTAAACCCACCATCTAAAGACGAGGACAAATTTCTCCCTTTGTTATGTCAAAATATCTGTAATTTTTCTCTTCCACTAGTCGCCATGCTATAGACGGGGGGTGAGTATCCACGTCTAATGTCAAAAAGTGATATAATTCTCTTTCCCCCTGTTGCCGTGCTTTGGCAGGTGGATAAAATAATTTTATCCCTTGTCAGTGGAAATAACCGGTGGAGAAAAGTTTTATCCCCAGCCCATGCTAGCCCTGCAGGGTGTCAGCTATCTCCACACAAAATTGTATCAAATTTGGTCCAGCCGTTTGAGCGTGAAGAAGTAACAAACATATAAACACACATACACACTCACAAACTTTCGCCTTTTTAATATTAGTGTGATTATTCACATGGGGCCAAAAACTAAAATAAACCTAATATTCTTCTCATACTAAGATAAGTATAGAAGTACATTCCTCTGGGTACGTAGTTAAGCAAGTCTGAAATGCATCATCGGTGTAAACTTTCGCTTCAAGACTGAGTGGCTCTCAGCTATTTCTGTGGAAGTAGTTTCTGAGTAAAGACCTTCTAACTACTAAGACTGAAAGTACACAATGCTCATGAGAATACATATTATTATTCCGTCTGTAGTTTCACGCTGAGAGAAGTAATTAATCACGTGCGAAATAAAGCAAAAGAATTAGGTAGATAAATAAATTGTTCATTTGGAGAATACAAAAGACTTAGCACAACATACAAAAGCACGATTAAAGGCTCCGCTCGTTGCGCGACTTGCGGTGCATTTGTGTCGCGCGCGATTTTAACGCGTGTCGCGCCTGTTTGAAGGAGGCTTAAATAATAGAAAATGATCTACATGAGTATTTAGAAAATACCTACATGATGCTGATATAAGTACAAAAAAACAGAAAAAAAAAACGCGTTATTTTGGAGATACTATTGGGATTGGCTATGATACACTTTCAATGAAATAACGAACATGCAAAGTGCAGGTTGCACAACATGGGAGTCCAGTTTTGCATATGTCGGGCAAATATACCTACGTGATGTTGATATTCTCTGCTGGATCCCTGCAGTGACATATGGACGCCGAGCAGACGATTTAAATTAGTGAACTGATGGAGTTTGGCGTTGTAGCTTGTAGAGTAAACAAACTGAAGTGGCGGTGGGCTGGCCATGTCTGTCAAAGGACTGATTGCCGGTGGAGCAGACGAGTCCTGGAGTGGAGACCGCGTATCGGCAAGCGTAGTGTGGGATGCCCCCCCAGCTAGATGGATGGACGACCTAAAGAAGGTGGCTGAGGTAGAGTTGATGCGGAAGGCGGAGGACAGGGTTTTGTGGCGCAGTCTGGAAGAGGCCTATGTCCAGCAGTGGACTGCGATAGGCTAAGTTGATTTTGTATTGGCGTGGTAAAGAAGTGGTGGGTATGTGCGGAGTGAAATTATGTTAGTATACACCAGCAATTTAAAAGAGAATCAAGACCGTACCAACTTGCGAGGGAGCGGGTCACAACCAAATGTAGTTCAAAAAATTACTCCTATTTTTTAAATTAGATTTAGGTACTTATGTTTTTGTTACGAAAAAGATTCCCGGATTTCGGACATCAAAAATAAAAGTATTTTTATTTACTTTTGTACTTACGTATTTTCTCCTATGGCACTGATACCATTGCACTTAATTTCCGAATGTTGCTACATCTACGTAAACTATAAGGATTCCGTTTTTTGCCATTTGGCTACGGAACCCTAAAAATAAAGGTACCTGCCAACAAGCACTTAAATGAAGAAGGTAATTTGTAAGTACCTACCGACACCGATTTACTATTTACAATAATATTAGGTAGGTATATTTTTATGCGTGCATCTTTAGGTCACGCGTTGCATCTTATTAATTAAAATTATTATTTTGGAATACTTTCATTTTAAGCAGTTAAAGAAAAGAGGACCGATTCAAAAAAGAAAAAGAAAAGAAATCGTTTTTATTGTGACGTATTTCAATTGTTATGTTGCGCCATCACGGATGACGTTACTTTAAATATTGGTTTCATCTGAACCATTTAAAATAATTACAATCCTTATTAACGAAAACGTTCAGGTGCTTTTCCATAACGTAGTCTTTGTGTCCTTAGCGATGCCTCCATCATTCATCGTAATCTCAAAATACACACATCAAAAGTGTCTAGGGATCAAGCATTTTTATGCGGATTTCTTGAGATTGAGATGTGGCTTTGTAATAAATTTATGATTTTATAAATTTATATGGATCCTTTTTGGTGCATTTCATAATTTGAATCAGGAACTGTGAATCAAATTCGAGTAAAAGATGAAAATCAGCTGTCAATATTTTCCCTATAAAAACATACAACGCATTGAAGACATTATTAGTGCTACTGTTTCCCTACTACTGATTAAAACCAAAGTTATTATGGAGCGGCGACGTCATTTAAGCAGGGAAGAAATGCTCAGAGCCGTGGGAATGATAGAAGCTGGTTCCCGGCAACGTACTGTGGCTTTAGCTCTGAATACAAGTCAGAGTGTTATCAGTCGACTTTGGACACGTTACCGAAGCACTGGTACCGTGGCTGAGCGCCATGGAGGACGGTATCGCTGCACCACACGGAGACAAGACCGATACATTCAAATTTTAACTCGAAGAGCTCCAACAATAACCGCCATGATGTTAGCCGTGAGGCTTCATCACTCTTCAGGGAACTTAATTAGCGACCAAACAGTCAGAAACCGCTTGCATGAAGTGAACCTTCATTCCCGAAGACCGCTACGGGTACCACCTATAGCAATGCACAATCGTAGGATTCGATATCAATGGGCTCTTGAACACAGAAATTGGGCAGAAGAACAATGGCGTTTCGTGTGCTTTTCTGATGAGTCTCGTTTTGGTATGAGACCGGATACAAGACGTATACGACACTGGAGAACCCCTGGACGCCAACAGCGATTAAAATCCTGCCAGGAAGTCCATCCTTATAGTGGTGGAACCATCATGGTATGGGCGGGTATTTGGATCGGCGGAAGAACTGAGTTGATTTGGATCAGAGGCAACCTCAACGCTCAAATTTATGCTGAGACGATTGTATCAGACGTCATCGTTCCTCTACAAGTGCAAATCGGTCCCTTATTTCAGTTAATGCATGATAATGCACGACCGCACACCGCAAGAGTTGTAAGACAGACTCTCGCCGCAGCTAACATCAATGTCCTGCCCTGGCCTGCTCAGTCGCCAGACTTGAACCCGATTGAGCATGCATGGGATATGCTACAGAGAAGAGCTCTGCCGAATATGGAGGGTATCCAGTCGCAAGAAGACCTTTTTTTGTTGTTGCAACGAACATGGGCGGCCATTCCACAGCGTGATTTGGATGAACTCATTTTGAGTATGCCAAACCGATGTTCTTGTGTTGTTAGTGTTCGCGGTAGAAACACGGATTATTAATTGTTTAAGTTACCCAATAAAATTTTAAAGAAAACTGTTATTTCATGCTTTTTTTCGAACTTTTGTGTTAGTGGTTCAAATGTCAAAAATCCCTTTATTAGGAAAATGGCAAATTTCTTTATTAATGCAAAGGTGACTTGGTTTATCGTTACTGTGACAAACGAAAACACTTTATTTGATGAATCCTTAAAGAAAATTTTAATTAATATCAATCAGGAGAAAAGTTATTGCAAAAATATATGTTGATCCCTAGACACTTTTGATGTGTGTATTAAGTAGGTAAATGGCAAATAAATCCGAATTGCGAGAATCCATGTAAAAATAGTTAGAAATATAGGAAGGGCATTAAATTCTCCTCCAAATACACTTGGTTTGGTTGTGACAGCAGACTTTTCGTTTGGTACAGGGCGCCCTATATTTGACGGCATTCTCCTTTCAATACAAGTTCTGTATTGAAAATAGGTGACTGCGTTTTTACTTTCTTTTTAACCCCCGACGCAAAAACGACGGGGTGTTATAAGTTTGACGTGTCTGTGTGTGTATGTGTGTGTGTGTGTGTGTGTGTGTGTGTGTGTGTGTGTCTGTCTGTGGCATCGTAGCTCCCGAACGGATTAACCGATTTTGATTTTGTTTTTTTTGTTTGTAAGGTGAATTAGTCGGGAGTGTTCTTAGCTATGTTTGATGAAAATCGGTCCAAGATGGCCGCCACCACAAAATGGCGATTTACATTTTTTTTTTCACAACTCCCTCAATATGGGTATCAAATGAAAGGGCTTGACTAGTAGAATACTATACGCTATTACAAATTTCATAACCAAGATGGCCGCCACCACAAAATGGCGAATTATATTTTTTCTTCACAACTCCTTCAATACATATAGGTATCAAATGCAAGGGCTTGACAAGTAGAATAATGTGTACTATGTTGAAAGGGAATGAGAAATATTAACTAACGAAATGAAAACTAAAAACTTGAAAATATTTTTTTGTCTGATTAATGCTCTAGAATGATGAAGAAAGTGGAGTGATGACTCGTACCTACGACCACTAAGTTTGACTATTTTTATTACGAATGGAATTATCCTACTTAAAAAGCGTAAGTACCTAGGTATTTCTACATCAGATAGTGTCGCAGTCCCATTTTATAAACTAGATCTGAAATACCTAAGATATCTAATAGCTATGAAATACTTGTACGAAAGTTGAATAACTAAAGGAAGAATTAGAAAAAGGATATAATAAAGCAAAAAAATCTTGTTTAGTCTTAAAAATTATTCTTCAACTATATATTAATAATCATTTTTTGACGGATAAAAAACCTGATTAAACACAAAATTACCTAAATCTTAAAACGCAAGAAAATAAAAGAAATGAAATACAAAAATTAAGGAGTTCCTACAAAAAGCATGAAATAAAAAATTAAATTAAAAATTCAAAAAAACCCCCGACACAAAAAAATACCTAATAAAATTAAATGTAAGTAGGTAATTGGAAAAGGATCAAATAATTTAAAAACCCCCAACTTAAAGAATCTAGGTAACGAGACTAAAACAGATAAATTCATATGGAAGTCGGGGGACCGTTCTGTGGAACACCTTCTATTCTAAGAGGTCCCACGACTGCCATATGAATTTATCTGTTTTAGTCTCGTTACCTAGATTCTTTAAGTTGGGGGTTTTTTAATTATTTGATCCTTTTCCAATTACCTACTTACATTTAATTTTATTAGGTATTTTTTTGTGTCGGGGGTTTTTTAAATTTTTAATTTAATTTTTGTATAGGGCTTTCAAACTAATAGTTTGTATGGTTTTGAAGCCAGGTATTCGTTCGCGTAATGGAATTAAGGCACGCATGTCCGCCGTTCTGTACCGGCTTTACCGCAGAAGCTTGCCTCGGCTTTACAATTTACTCGGTCACATAAAATATTGTCTGGCTTCGATGTTTTGGTTCTAAAAGGGTGGCAAGCAGAAAAAATGTACGATAAACTTAGCAGAAAATATGTACGTACTTAGCAGATATGACATTATTTTATTATTATTTATTAATTATCAGCCATTTCTGTCCCACTGCGGGGCAAAGGCCTCCATTCCCTCCTTCTACCTAGATATGACATAAGAAAAGGTTTCCATTTTTAATGCATTATAGTTTTATCATGATTTTCCTACATTAATTTTTCTGTAATTTTCCAAAAAAGACACCAGAGCATAAATTAATAAAAAGCAAAATTAAAAGAATTTATGTAACGAGACTAAAACAGATAAATTCATATGGAAGTCGGGGAACCGTTTTTTTTTTTACGGATGGGAAATCATCAAATGACTCCTCCCGCTCTGGGTGGAGCGGAAGGGAGTGTCAGACTCTTACTGACTAAAACCCACCCGTGTTCCTTCCTTAGCGCTTTATGTCCCGGGCCAGCGGTAACCCTTTCGGACAATCCCGCTGAGTCGGGGGACCGTTCTGTGGAACACCTTCTATTCGACTTCCATATGAATTTATCTGTTTTGGTCTCGTTACATAAATTCTTTAAGTCGGGGGTTTTTAAATTATTTTATCCTTTTCCAATTAAGTACATTTAATCGTCGTGGGTTTTCTCAAAATTTTAATTTTGCTTTTTATTTCAAACTTTTTAAAGATCGTAGGTTCATTATACATAATATGTAGTATATGCAAACCGCATCCAAATCCGACTAGTAGTTTTGGTTTTGCACAAACAAATGTTTACTGCAGCGCCCCCTGGTGAGTTGTCACCGTAACACTTATCTAAGAACAAGCACCAATGAACCAGAACCCATCTCTGAATACCGCATCAAAATCGGTCTAGTAGTTTTGGAGATAAATGGCAACATTGGTTTGTACAAACAAATGTTTACTGCAGCGCCCCCTGGTGAGTTGTCACCGTAACACCTATCTAAGAACATGCACCAATCAAATCCAAACCCATCACTGAAAACCGCATCAAAATCCGACTAGTAGTTTTGGAGATAAATGGCAACTTTGGTTTGCACACAAATCCACTCACCCCAAACGCATATACCGTCTCCTTACCGTCGCGGGTAATATTTAAAACTTTATAAACAGCGTAGAAGATATGAAAACCGCATCAAAGTCGGACTAGTAGTTTTGGAGATAAATGGCAACATTGGTTTGCACACAAATCCTCTCACCGCAAACGCATACCTATACCGTCTCCTTACCGTCGCGGGTAATATTTCAAACTTTTTAAAGAGCATAGGTTCATTATACACATAAAGAGAAGAGAAAATATGAAAACTGCATAAAAATCCGACTAGTAGTTTTGGAGATAAATGGCAAATTTGCTTGTACAAACAAATGTTTACTGCAGCGCCCCCTGGTGAGTTGTTACCGTAACACCTATCTAAGAACACACAACAATCAAATCCAAACCCATCACTGAAAACCGCATCAAAATCGGACTAGTAGTTTTGGAGATAAATGGCAACATTGGTTTGCACACACATCCTCTCACCCCAAACGCATATACCGTCTCCATACCGTCGCGGTTAAAAAATACAAAACGAGGTAGCGTCGTGTTTCTTTTATTTGTATTTAAATTTTTTCTTAAATCAAAAGTAAAAAGTTGTCCTGAAAACTTCGTCTCACGATTTCCGACGCAAACAAACCCAGTTCCAACAACTTCTGACACCATTACTGACGCATTGATATCCATTGTCTTACTGTATCCAACTCGCCCCCCACGATTATTTTTCTAAGACGGTGGTGCGACTTTGACGGCACTCAACAAATATCTGGTTTCAATTTTCTCTCAATTAACTTCAGGTTACGTTGAATTCGACAAGTGGCACTTAGTTGTAATGGGTCTATGTGGCGAGGGGCTCTTGGGACCCTTCGTATTTACCGTTATATTGGAAGGGTTGTCCCATTGTGTCGCGGCTCACGGTCCCACCGACCGTGGTTTTCTGAACTTTACCGTCCGCTTGTCAAGTTAGTTGAAAGGGTACATTGTGGTGGTGTCATTCGTTCGGCTTCTTATTATTTGTTATTTAATAGATATAGGAAGTTTGGAGATTGTTTAGTGAATTGGAAAGTAGTAATTGAACAGACACTAAAGACACGCTGGTGTGTCTTTAGATAAAACTTGTAACAACCTACGTTTGGCATAGATTTTTAGAAGCCTTGATTTTCGACCAATGTCATTCCAATATGTGTGTTCTTGAGAAGAATAAAATAAGCTTACAATGATACAGAGCTGTTAGTTCTGTAGGATTTATTTCGCCCAGAAATTTTGACTGTAATGTATGAATAGTGCATAAGTGTATGCGCAGATACATGTACACTCCCTCTTCCGTCACTCTCATAGTCCGATGGGACGACAATCCGACACGACCTGAGACAGATCAGGCGTAGGCCCATCAACGGCTTAACGTGCTTTCCGAGTCACGGGGGTATCACACCGCCAACTTCTAAACTCCGGGCTATTACTGAATCATCCCTAATGGAAAAACCTAATAACACTTTACCCGACCCGGGACTCGAACCCAGGGCCCGCGCTCGGCAGTCACGCTAGCGACCACGAGACCAACGGACCGACTGTCATGTGCCATGTATAAGTACAAAGTATGAGCTTAAAATAATACTTATACTCACACAAAACTTTTGAGCTTGTTTACTCCTCTAATCCGATTGACATGACTCCGCCGTCCTCACTCATGTCCTAATGGACAAACTGTATAAAACAAACTTCAGACAAGGATCCCTTTTTGCCGGGAAACGTGGGGGAGTGCAGCTAGTACTGGCCAGAAATAAATATAGAAAGTGTATGAGACAGTAAATTTAAAGATAGTGAGTGAATGCGCCTTTTATTATAGCGGGCTGAGAATGTTTTGGCCACTGAGTACCAGATTTTATGAGAAACTAGAATTCCACCCCTACTTTGCAAAGGTGCAGTGACGACATGTCAAAACATCGAGATTTCTGTTCTAAATCTACGTTTTGTGTCATTCCGGAATAAATTCTAAAATAGTACCTAACGAAGTCGTAACAGTATAATAATTGAATATTTTTGAAAATAAGTAATTGCTACGAAGGGTGACGAATCTGATGCCGAAAACACAGTTTCTAGATTTTTTGTTCGTTTGTCTGAATGTATGTTGGCGCAAAACCGGCTAGACGGATTTGGATGAAATGGATTAACATAATTATAGGGTACTTTTCATCCCGGTAGCACCTACGTTCCCCTGGGTGGTTTTTCGACCACCACGCGGGCGAAGCCGCGGGAATAAGCTAGTTTATAATAAATTATTATGTATACATGTTGTATACCTTTATGGCGATTTCTAACTCTGAAGGTGTGTACCGCTGAACGTGAAGTTGTTATTACGTCTTGATAGATGCTTTAGCCATCTCATATTATTATTACAAAAGATTAAATAATAAATCAGTAAAAGAAATGCAATATTTTCGTTAACACAGAAAGCACAAGTTAATAAATGACGAACATCACCCCCGCTGCACGTGTCGAAACATCGATCACCGCTCTTAGACGAAAACTGGGGTTCTCACCCTATTCCAAACATTTTCTCATTTTCTATTATCCTGCATGACTCTGTTACGTTATAACGTTACGTGAATAGTTCCTTTGATATTGATATTTCGAATATTATGGAGTTTGAAGACGCAGCTTAACTTTAACAAATATAGATGTTGGAAATGTTGGTTGGTAACGTTATTTCAGTTAGAAAACCTGTTTAAGTATATAGGGTGGCATCGGCAACGATACGCAACCTATCACCAGGAATTCGGTACATGATTCTAATCTGCATTCGCGATTTATTTGCCAAAAAAGTAAACAAATATGAGTTTATGGAAAAATAACTTTAAATCCTACACAATAAAATTCAGTTTACGCTACAACTTCAAACGTTTTTATAACTTTTTCAATAGTGCTAGTTACTCTGAAATCAACCACTAATATTATAAAGGCTAAAGTTTGTGTGTGTGTGAGTATTTATATGTTTGTGACTTCTTCACGCTCAAACGGCTAGACCAATTTTGTTAAAATTTTGTATGGAGGTAGCTGACACCCTGGATTAACATATAGGCTACTTTTTATCCCGATATTCCTACGGGATCGACATTTACGTGGGTGAAACCGCGGGGCGCAGCTAGTTGTCAATAAAATAAAATTGATATTAGTCTAACTTGAAATTAGAAAATGGCGTCGAAAAACTCATCCGCATCGCTGTCGACAGGTAATGTACCCAAGAGACTGGTGGCATTACCACGTTGTATGGCGATGCTTAGCCCTGGCCAAGGTAAAAGCCAGCCCTTGAGTCACGGGAAGTGTCAACCAGCCGTTTTGAAATTTCTTTAAAAATACCATGAGCACTCGGACCCCACGGCCCGAGGGTTAACGTGGTAATGCCGCCAGTCTCTTGGGTACATTACCTGTCGACAGCGATGCGGATGAGTTTTTCGACGCCATTTTCTAGTTTCTGTGTAGATAGTTTTAGTTAAGTTAGAATTTTATTTTGTTATTTTTACCTGTCTAAATAAATAAAAACTTGAAATAATATTAATTTGAAACATAAGTTTGAATAGACTTTAGACGCCCCTGCGTTGAAATTTTTCGTCGGTAATTTAAAAAAGTTTAGGTTGTCCATACATTTTCACCGCGTAGGTATTGCAATTTTCTATGTAACAGCATATTTTTTTTTTCCTAAATAATAACAGCCGCACAGGTCGATAGATCAGGTTAAGGTACGCTTGCCGCGGTTGGTCTGCGGATGGGTGACCATCTTTAAATACCGTGACCCCTCCGTGCCTCGGAAAGCACGTTAAGCCTTGGGGCCCGGCTGTCATTCGTGGATCTTTGACAGTCGTTACGGGTAGTCGGAAGCCTGAAAGTCTGACAACCAGTCTTATCAAGGGGTATCGTATTACCCAGTAATTGGGTTGTGGAGGTCAGATAGGCAGTCGCTCCATGAAAAAAAACTGGTATTCAGCTGCATCCGGTTAGACTGGAAGCCGACCCCAACATAGTTGGGAAAAGGCTAGGCAGATGAATCATTTGCTGCCATTAATTCATGTTTACAATTTGCGCGTGGATGTTCCTGCCAACTTGTATTCAACGAATTGCAATAGACGAAAAGAAAAAGTCAAAGGTAAGGGAAGGTTAGTCTGTGGGCTTGCAGAGAACGAGCAATGGGCAGCTTGCCGTCCGGTAAGGACCAGGCCCGGGTCGACGGCGCGTTGTGTTCCACGCGCGCCTCAAAGCTATCTCAGCAGTCAGCACTAACTGACGGGGTCCGCTAGGGCCGATGCCTGCCAGGGTCACGGATTGTTCGAGAGAGAGATACCGTGGCCCCTGGCACAGGCAAACTGAAGGAACACGGGTGGCATAGCTCAACGAGATGAAAAACGTGGCCAATGAGTATCTAAGCTTCATTGATGTAGCGTAACGTGGTGTGTTATAAATGTGTTTCCGCCTTTATTGATTTTTTCTATCGGGTTTTTTTTTTGGCAAAAGGCTCGCCCCCTACAGGGGACTTAATCATAACGTGCGAAATGTGGGTGTACTTTATGTCACCTCAGCCTAACCCTTCGGGGATTACAGGCGTGATTTTATGCTATGTGTAAAAAAATACAAATTAAAAACCGAATAAAAACAGCTAAACACCAAAAAGGTTTGACATAAGTGCATGACACTCCACTGATTTTCCCAAAGCTCTCTGCAGAAAATTACCTCGTACATTTTCATGTCATTGGCCGTTGGCCAGAGAGTTATAATTTAGTTATGGCCGTACATCGTTAATCACTGCGGTCAAACAACGCTCACCGTAGTCCCAGATTGATGACCGTTTAAATGCGTTGATCGCTACTAGATTTTCTTGTTGTATTCTGTGGCACGTGCGTTTGTTAATTAGTGTGTGCATGCCTTTATTTGTGTGACTGTGGTTCGGTTTAGTTGGAACGAGGTTTAGAGTGTTACGGAATTAGGAGTTACTAACATGGATTTGGGTGAAAAAGTGAAGCCTAGTTTACCAACTTTATATTATTTTTGTGTTTATTTATTTAACCATTTATGTACACACATAATTATATAAACAGAAAAGAACAGACAAATAGGTACAAGGTGATGCTTAATGGTTTAGTAAATGCGTAGCGTAGGTAGTTGAAGGGGTAATAAGAAACTAGCCATGTGCATCACCCGATGTTATAAAATATAAAAAAAGAAGTAGGTAATACAGTCTACGAAATCTAAAACCAAAGTAACAGCAGGTTTAACCTGTGGTTTTCCTCAACGGAATGGCAGTAGGGTGTGGATGTGTGTCGCAAACTGTGCTGCTCCAGGAGGTGGAGCACAATTTAGTGTGTAGTAGCAATGGCTTTAATTTTGACAGTTCAACAACATTCATTGCGTTATTGAGCAGACAAATTTTTTAAACACATGATGCAATGGATTAGCGGTATCCTTCATAATGATTCAGATGGAGATTGATAGTGTGTTATTAGGGTGCTGCCCTCTGTGTCCCAAAACATGCAGTCAAAGTGACCTCTGCGCTGCCACAGACGATGTCGTGGAAGTGGCGATGTTTTGGGCCAACAAGATCTGAAATACAGTCGTTCCAGCGACACGAAGAAAAAGAAGACCCTTAGTGTCTAAACACACTATGCCGATGTTACGCGACCGAAGTTCGGCATGATTACGCCTGCAATGCTATTTGAATTACTGACGACACGTTATGCCGAAATTACGTTGCGTTAAATAGCATTGCGGGCGTAATCTTGCCGAACTTCGGTCGCGTAACTTCGGCATAGTGTGTTTAGACACTTAGGTTTAAATAATTTATTTTAAAAAGTTTTTTAAAAATAAGTATGTAGTTTCTTTGACTAATTGCTGCTTTTCAAAGCATACCTTTAACAAAGTGCCAGATAGTATAATTATACAACTATAACAATCTTTTCATTCCTCCTACCGTTATCTCGCGATCCTTTGTAGTCTTTGACACTCAATGAAAGAAAATTTTAAACCAGTCACTGAGAAAATAATTACTTGAGGCGCTTTGGGTAATCTGCCTAGGAAAGAAAAAATTAAGAAAGGGAAGGACTAGGGACTTATATTCGGAGAGAGGGCGACCAACCGAAAAATTTACTTCGAAAGGAGACCATAATTTTTTTCTTCTTAGTTTTTGCTACGTTATTCGGGTATTACAGTGCCTAAAGGACATTGGGCTTTGAAACAGTCAGCGGAGCGAGGAACGTTATCTATTTCGGAATAATTAGTTTGAGATATTTTTATGAAGGCGTGAGTAATTACTTCCTGAATATTTTAGCTATAAATTCGGGCTGTCTTTTGTAGTTAAATGCCTAGTTTTTAGGGTTCCATACCAAAAGGGTGCCAACGGAACGTCCGTCCGTCCGTCCGTCTGTCTGCGGGTTGTATCTCCTAAGCCGTAATAGGTAGACATTTGAAATTTTCACAGTGTGTAAGTATTTCTATTGCCGCTATAATTTTTATATTTTTTAGCTCTTAGTACCTACCGATTTAAAGTAAGACACTCTAGCACGGTATTTTGTAAACGTCTTGACGATCAGTAAGTCAGTACCTACAGTAAGTACCTACTCAGTGTTGTTAGTACGTGATAAGAAAAACTTTGCTAACTAATTAGAAAAAGTTTCAGAAACTAACTCCATCAAGAGTTTCACCGTTTAAGCCCCAAATGAAAATGATCTTCAATAAATTCCAATGGACTAAAAACCAGTCACTTGAAATTCCGAGTCTCATTCAAAAATTGCAGTGACCAGTTCCCGGCAGACTTATCACATATCACCCGAAACTAAGCTCCTTAATTTAGCGAATAGAGGTGAACTCTGCGAACAAAGGTGAACTGCGAATTCGCTTTTGCCATTTGGTGAGTCTGTCGCATCCGTCACTACAGTAAGCCGATTTGTCTTAATTCGGAAACAGGCCGATATTCATTTCCCTCGGTAAACTCTATTTTGTAACACATTTGAGTGATTGCCGGTTTAGGGGCTTCGTTGGCGCGAATTTTGTTGAAGTAGGTAACTGTTTTCGAGAAAATTAGATTTTGGTTGATTTGCTTTTGGCTGAGTGGTGTTTGATTGGTTCTACATAAGGGAATTATTCAATCTAATTACCGACATTGTGTGTTGAAAAGGGGACAAAATCATGTAATAAAAAAAATGTTGTTCTTAGATAAGCGCGTCACTTGAGAACGGCTGGACCGAAATGGTTATTTTTGTTTAAAATTGTCCGTAACAGTCCGAATTAGGTTTTATAGAAAGAAAAATTGAAAATGTATCGCGGTTAACTTTCAAATTTGGGAAAACTGGACGTCCTTTTACTATGAAATGTTTGTTTGAATTATTTAAAATTGGACAGGACAACGTCTGTCGGTTCAGCTAGTATTAAAACATAGATATACCTAGTTAAAACTTAGATGCGTCTAATCAGCCAATTTTCGTTCCAAATACATTTATTCCCTTACAATAATGTAGCTGAACCCACAAGTTAAAGTAAGCGGAAAATCCATCAAACTAAGCGGTAACCGTAACAAGTAAAACCAAAACTTTTTATCGAACTTCAAAAATATGCTAAAATCGGTGTCCTGATTTGTAAACAGGAATGTTTTAATGAAATCAAATGGGATCCTTTTATGTGCATATTTATGGTTCGCATTTAAAATATAAATTCAGCGCGGCAGCTGGAGAGGCCGTCGTCGACATATTGCGTACATGTGATACGAGCAAAAAAACTCCAAATGGCGCAAAAGTTACTTTTATTCCCACTGTTTCACTTCATAATACGTATTTTGTCGGACAAAGTTAAATGTTGTCGCTTAAACTTCCAGTGTTTACAGGGATAGTGGCTGAATAATGGTTGGCTATTTTTAGGAGGAATCATTGCGACCTTTTCTGAATTTGCCTTTTTAACTGACAAAGAATTAATCTATATTTAAGTTCTAGGGCTGATGGGTGACACTAATGAAATGAGGGTAATATATGGGTGTAATATTCTGTGAATTAAGATCATAATTCACAGAATTTTAGATTTTTAAGTAAGTATTAGCTGTAAGTTCATTTTTCATTTTATTTTGTGTGCAAACCACTATTGTATTGGGGTCATCCTGTAAAGATAGTGTGTGTAAGTTTAATAATAAATAAATAAAAATAAATAAATAATAAACGTCCATTTTCGGTAGCAAAAAGTGTGGAAAAGTTTATGGCCTTTCGTACACGGCACGGTTTCATTACCGGCGTATAAACCGCACCTTAGAAAAAACGTGTCCGTGTACAAGCATCCATAGTGATCCATACAACACTGACAAACCGTACCTACACACGGCGAATAAACCGTACTTTTTCACGGTTAGAAAAAAGTGTTGTACAAAGGGCCTAACGGTGACCGAATTTATCCCCCATTTTTGTGAGATTTAGCAAAGTTTCGAAAGACATTACGAAACTGCAACCTCCTAACTCATATTAATAATACCATAGAACGTTAATTCCCACTTTAACTCGACAATTTTTTGAAATAAATCTCTTTGTCGAGACCTCGTTTTCACACATCATAAAGCGCGGGGCCGTAATTTTGAAACACTCTCTACGTCTGGGTATGAAAGGCCTCCCTCACCGTGACTCCGTCGCAGTGTACAATTTGCCCCTGCTTTCTCGTTTCGAGGGCGTTTGACGACTGGCTTGTAACAATGATCTTTTGACTGGCGCCAGAGCCAGCCAGGTGCGAACTTTAAAACTATGCGACTTTTTAAAGTGCCCGTTTACAGCTGCAGAAAATTAGACGACGAAATAATAGAGCGTCGGCGGGAACAGCGAGCGGCAGTTCTCTTTTCCGTCCGTTTATTTTTCTGTCTTTACAATAAACTCCGCGCTTTTATATTGCAAAAAATATTCATATTGTTGGCGGAAACAGCGTGAAATGAACGAGTTCGCGACAAAATCTCAGTCAAAGTACATTTTTATTAAGTTCTTTATTAGATTCATGTTAGATAGAGAAGACTTCACATTTATAATTGTGATGCTGTACGCCCTTTTTCTACAGTTGTAGAACAAAGTATACGTACTGTATTTCTAACTACTTATGTAATGAACAATTTTAGCTCACCTTACATTTTTGTAGGAACTGTAAGATTGAAATATTCGTGTACTTTCTCTACCTAGGTTTCAAAACCCATTTAAATGTCTTTGTGAATACAGTAGCTTTCACGAGCACTGAAACAAACAAATAATGATTTAATCTTGGCAAAAACACCGTCAATATTTCCGTTTATTGCCACAGCAATCCGTTTCACTTGCACTCTCTTCAGTAAATAAAGGAGATTACATTCTTCTTGCGGTTATAAAATGGGTATAATAAAACATTATGCGTCCCTACCGCCGTTATTTGTGGCTGCACTCCACCGGGGCGCGGCAATAAGGCAAGAACACACCAGCGGTGTCGCAATAATGTTCCTCAGAGTTACGATGTGACAGATACTTTACGCCTGTGGTTATTTCGGAGACGCTATCGCACAATGCGGCTTGTTAGGTCGATATCTCGGATACACGGATGCGTCTAGTGTGTACGCGACTTTACTGCAAGGGGGAGCAAATGAACTCGGTCTGTACTCTGGCTATGATATTTGCAAATCTTTAATATTAAATGCAGAGTTAGGGGAGCCGCTTGTATTTTGTTATCTGTGGCTAGCAGCCTAGCATTAACGTTGGGCCACGTCATCAGGTTAGTTATTTTATTACTTTTCCATGCATTTATGCTAATTGTTTGGAACAATCATAAATATACTTACAGTACATGGGTATAGGTACCCGTAAGCTCTTGTTATGTTGCGAATTAGTAATAGGCAGTGGTAGGCAGTGCACAGTTCAAGTGAAAGCAATAGATTCTCCAGCCATAATACAGAGTGTCAGGGCATCGACGTGCAATTAGTTACCTACCATGGATGCAGTAAGTACAGATGCCAGCACGTCAAGCTACTACAATCTGTCAAATTTCTTTAATCGATTTTCAACTTTATCGCTAAAGCATTAGGTTCAAAAATGATGGGGATTTGACAAATTCGGGTAGCTTGATGTGCTGGCGTCTGTACATGATTCTGAACACACAAAACCTCGGCAGAGCTTTTTCGTCAGTTATTAAAAAAAAACTATTCCATACGTTTTGCCCGCATAGGCATTGCACTTATATATGAAACAGCAGATACTGGCAATATTAATTGGATAGGTAGGTACTCAATAAGATCAAAACTCAAACTCAAACTCAAACCATTTATTTCAATTAAACCATTTACAGGCACTTTTGAATTGTCAAGAAGTCGGTCAGTCAGAAAATATGAAGCTAGTTGCCCATTCAAAAGCGTAGGTACCTATGGAGAAGAACGGGCAAGAAACTCCATGGATCCAGAAACGAAGCGCCAGTCGGCGGCTTGGCTATTTCAAAACGAATCAACGCTTACCAAAGTGAAGCGATCTAGAAGCGGGGGGAAGATTTTGATCGCGAGCTTTTTCAATTTGACTGGCTACTTGGTGTCAATTCCTTTACAGAACCAAAGAAGCATCAACGCTGAATGGTATACTACCAAATGCTTGTCAGAAGTTTTCTCTGTTGTGAGCAGCAAGCGACCTAAGAAAAGGCTTTAGTCACATTACAGGTGCTAAGAATTATTTGAAAAACTCCAAAACAAAACCACGCAATCATTGACTTTTAATGCCAAATTGAATTTACAGACGACAAAACACAAATAACATAATTTTACGCGACGACGCCTTTCCTTTGGGTGACGTGATTAAATTAAAGAAAACGCAGTAATTACGCAGCGGCGTCGTTATCCAAAGTTCGCAGGTTTACGAGACGCGCGGCCCACCGCAATCAAAACGTTCCCACTGTCGCTTACGCTGACTTAGAGTTTATGGAAATGACGTTTGAACGTCTCTCAGTAATTAAGTATTTAGTGATTTTGGCAGTGTTCATGCGTTATGCGTGTTCCTCTTCAAGATGTGGTTGTGGTTCAGAGTAAAAAAACTTCTTGGTGACTCCAGAACAGAAAATGATTTATTGCTCTTGAGTTAGTGATTTGTACAATATTGACTCGTCAGAACTTAAAGTTTTAGAACTAAGTTATACAGAGCAAGGTCGATTTGAATGTGTTAGTATTGAAGGAATACCGAGCGGTTTTAACGTTCCGCGAAGGAGCACTCGGAAGTCTTCGTCGACTGCTTCTATTGGTGCTTCTTTAGTGACCTCTTTGAGGACCTCTCATTGGCCGTCGGAAGATGATATGATAATTTTGATTGTCGCATGTCGGTGCGTAAGTACCCCAAAGAAAAAGCGCCTAAAGTTTGTGTGATAGCAACATGCAGGTTGACAACATCATGCGTGAACAGGCAGAATTCAATGAGTGTTTTGTTGCCTAAAAAAATACAGTTTTTATTAATCAATGCTTTGGTAATTCAGTAAGTAAATATGAGTACCTACCCATGTGTTAAGAGTCTACCACCATTGCAATGTTATCATGGTCCAAAAAAGAAATAACAATAAGTAGATAAAAAAAACATGTGAAACATGACATGACAACATAACATGTGTGACATGTGACATCTACCAACCCACACTGGGCCAGCGTGGTGGATTATGGCCCACTCCCTCTCACCGAGAGGAGGCTTGTGTCCCAGCAGTGGGAACATTAGAGGTTGATGTGTTAGATACAAAAAAACTGTCAACTAATTGTTGACAGTTTTTTGTCAGTTTGTTTTTAGTTCAAAAGTGAAAATTCAGGTAGTCATTTAGTTGGCTGAATACAATGAGTGCTTTTAGCCTAAACAAATTGCTTTTTGTTAAAAATACTTTGGTAATTCAGTGAGCAAACTTGAGAATCAAGTGTTAAGAGTCCAGTGCCATTGAAATTTTATTCAATTCCCAAACGGAATTATCAATACAAATAAAAGAAAAATCAATCAGTTCTGTTTGTTTCAGGCTTTACAAACAAAAGTGAAAATTCCAAAAAATAAACCCGCTGACAAAAATAACAGCGTACTTATCGCGTTCACATTTATAAGTAAAAGCTTATCGTATACTATTGACTCTTACGAGCGGGTAAATGCTGTTAACGTGGCGCCGTAAAAGCCATTAACACCGTTTTTATTTCTATGTATTTATCGGAAAACACGACTCACTTGATACCCCTTACATGATATTACAAAGTTATTAAAATACACGACTTTTTGGTTCGATTTGATAGAAATATTGTTACGAAATTGAATGGAAATGACTACGAATAACGCTAGAAAATAAATAGAAATTAATTTCTAGCGTTATTATAGGTACCTACACGGAAGTGACGCTAAATGACGGTTGCAAATAAAAACAAATTAATAGAACAAGTTAAACAAGTTATTAGACACTAACTTCTCCGACTTCGTCCGCGTGAAATTTCTCGTTTTAACATAAAGTATAATATATACTACGACACTCGGCAATACTGTAGCTTTCCATTAGAGAAAGAATTTTCGGAATCGGATCAGTAGTTCCGAAGATTGCCTCCTACATAAAAACTCACAATACCTCACCTCTTTATAATAATGGTAGGTATAGATTTACATGAAAGTGAAGATAGGCACTAATGAAAAAAAACAACCGACTTCCTCCTCCTTACTTTACTTTACTTTACTCCTTACCTTACTCCTTTTATTTTTCACTTTTTAGTGGGCCATCTGTGGTCTTCTTCATCAGCTCCACTTTACCAAATGATGATTTCCGAGAGCAAATGCTGAAGTTATTTTAAAAAATACCCAAATCGTTATAGCTTTGCCTATAAAATTTGAGGGTTTCCCTCGATTTCCATGGGATCCTCTCATCAGATTCCAATTTGATGATAATGGGACCACCTCGAGAGTATACCCTTTCAAACAAAAAAAGAATTTTGAAAATCGGTCCACAATTGGCGGAGTAATCGCGTAACAAACACACAAAAAAAAAAAAACATACCGTCGAATTGAGAACCTCCTCCTTTTTGAAGTCGGTTAAAAAAAAGATTCTTTATTAACTTCAGCTGTACAAAAACACTTATCTAAACACTATGCAGCGTAACAACTAAGGGATAGAGTGATTTCGATGAACTCTGGCACCCAAAGTAAGATTTAACTTTTGTTTAGGGTGTCAGCGTCCTCGCCTATAATTGAACATAGTATATCAGTAGTTGTAGGACGAGCACAGTATTATTATTATATTGGTATGATAGCTACTTACTAGTAAATGCATAGACGTGGCCTATTAAAGTACCTATGTGTATGTGTAATGGAAATGACGCTAGGATCAACAATAGGAAAACAGCAATAGAAATTACGGTTGAAATTAAAATGAAATGACGTTTACCATTGACTGAAAATTTTACTAAGCATTGAGTAGAAATTCTGGTTGGAATTTAACGTGCCAAATGGTTTATGCAACGGTAGAACAGGCCACAATGGGTTTTCTATTGTGTCTCCAACGTTCAATAGTTTAATTAAAATGTCCTATATTTGGTGTGTATGGTCTGTTGTTGTTGTATCTGAATAATTATGAACATGTAAATAATGAAAAAATGAAAAAAAAAAAATAACAAATGAATCGGAAAACGTATCTGTGGATGCCAATTTGCAGTGCCAGAAATTGGGTGTTTTGATTTGATTCTTTTTTGACTACATAAACCCGCAATTCAATTTTAAATCACCATAAAAATATTTTTCGTTTCGTCGATGATTTGTCATTTAAAATTTAATCATTTATTAAGCAATAACTTACGAGTTGTAACTCGTAGGTTCGAACCCAGATAGGCGCTTTATTTTGTGTAAATTATTTCATCATCACTGCTCTCAAAACAATGAAGGAAAACCTCGTGAGAAAATCATGGCATGTCCTAGAACCAAAAATTCATAGACAAATGTGACATTTTCCAACCCGCACTGGGCCTGCGTGGTGGATTACGGCCCACTCCCTCTCACCGAGAGGAGGCCTGTGTCCCAGGAGTAGGAACATTATAGGCTGCATTATGCATATGCCGTCGTTCGTCGTTTCAGCCGATAGACGTCCACTGCTGGACATAGGCCTCCCCCAATTTTGGGAGGGTTTGCCATAATCGCCACGCTTGGCAGGCGGGTTGGCGATCGCAGTATGGTATGATGGTGGAATACATAGAGAACGCTGCTGCCCATTCTCCGGTACGATCATTAATCGCCTTTTACGACACCCACGGGAAGTAAGGGGTGGTGGTATTCTTTAAGTCCGGCACCACACAGACTATGCATATGCATTTGTTCTTAAATCTTCTAAATAGATATGAATGTGTTACTAATTCTCTTTAGCAAATGATTGCGTTAGGAGTTAACCTGAACAGGGTTTGTTTACACATTCATTAGATACTTTTGGAACAGACTGTAGGTATTTATTTTGTGGATTAAACACCGCCCGATTAAGGTATTTCCTTTCCGATCGTGTAAGGTACATGCATTGACGATGTTAAGGTAATTGCGTAAAGGTGTGTCCAGACACCCGTCCAGAATGCTAATGAAGCTTGTATAAAATTAATTGCTGCCAATAAGGGATGCATATGTTAGAAGGTGAAGGGCTTGCGGGTATTTTTGCTGTTGGTAGATAATGTTTAGTAAATTTAATATATTATAAGTACCTATATATTATAGTCAATAGTATGTAGGTATGTGTATAAATAACCTATTTATGTATTTGTGTACCTAGTTTTAATTTTTTTTTTTAAATCATTGTTCCTCTCAACCAAAGCACCTGCCATCCAATATCTTCACCATCCTTGGTTGACTGTTAGAGAATGCCCAAGGCATTAAGTCCGCCTTTGTACCTTTTTGTGCGAAAAGTTTAAATAAATAAATAATAAATAATTTAGGTAATGTAAATAGTATTGATTAATACAGTAGGTATTACTTACATACTAGTATTCTACTATTAGTTTATTGTATTACTTAATTACAGTTTTTATGTTGAATTAAAATAATAATTCGTGTTTTCCTTTCTCTTAGTCATATAGCAAAGGAAGGAGCTAACGCGCGGTAGGGTTCTTCATAATTTTTGTTTTCACCGTAAAGTAATATGTGTGTAAGATTTATTCAAGAAATGTTTTTGAAAACGAAAAGGTACTTGCCAAGTTCGAACCTACAAACCGGGTTTTTAAACCTCAAGGATCACCGCTCAAAAAATTTGCAAGTAGTTTGTTTTTGGTTTAGGTGGTATTATTGTTAATTTTTATTTAAATGGGTATTTCGTAAAATAAAGTAAAAATTAATTACTTAACTAAAAGTATCTTAAAGTTAAAGTAATGATTAGTGTTAAACGTCTCTTAAGCAGCGTTTTTAAATAAACAATGTAATGTCAAAAGTTAAATTAGATAAATATTAAAGTAGTCTAAGAATTACAAGTCTAAAGTACAGCCTACAAGTTACCTCATCCAGAATCTCTCCATCACTGTAGTAGAAACGTTTTCACTAGTAAGTTCAGAGAGATGGATGGATCCATTCCAAAGTACATGCCTAATTGTAAGTTGAGGAAAGTCATGGCGCCCGGAAGGGTGACTATGGATAGCGTAATAGCCGCTGACAAATTTCCACTACTGCGGGAACGGATTGAGAATTAATATAATTACGAAAATGTCGTCATCTGCCTAGCCTTTTCCCAACTATGTTGGGGTCGGCTACCAGTCTAACTGGATACAGCTTAATACCAGTATTTTTCATAGAGCGATTGCCTATCTAACCTCAACAACCTAGTTACTGGGTAATACGATACCCCTTGGTAAGATTGGTTGTCAGATTTTCGGGCTTCTGACGACCCGTAACGACTGTCAAAGATCCACGAATGACAGCCGGGACCATACGTGCTGTCCGAGGCACGGAGGGGTCTCGGTATGTAAAGATGGTCACCCATCCACAGACCAACCGCGGCAAGCGTAGCTTAACCTGATCTATCGACCTGTGCGGCTATTATTATTTAGCCACGGGCCCCTCAATTATGAAAATGTATGCAGGTAATAACATAAAATCACGCCTGCATTCCCCGAAGGGGCTGGCAGAGGTGCACATAACGTGATTCTCATTTTTTTTTGTACCGGACCATACCTGGGTAACTTCTGGTTACGGAGATATTGAAGGTCAAAGTTCCAACTTTTACTAAAGTTTTTTTTACGAAAACCAGTTTTTAATGTTTTAAACTTATAACTCAACTTTATATACCTCCACGACCCCTGTTGCATCAACCGTAAGCACAATGTTTTGGGTGTGTTACATTTCGCACTACCGCAAACACACGAAAAATAAAAGTCGTCTCCCAGCAACTATTTATGTGCAATGTTAATTTGATGTACAGAATACCTACGTAGTTGACGGCTATGTGATGGGGCTTTTTACACCTTGTATCCAAGTGTAATAGAGGGCACACTATTGCCACCAACCGGGCATAAATCCAGAATCCAGCTACTTAAGTATTGAGAAGTTTCAAATGGAAAAAACAAATACACTTTGCCAAACCCGGTAATGTAACCCAGGAGCTCATGCTCAGAAGCGGCGCTATGCGTGCGCATAATAAGTAAAAGTGAAATTATACCATTCACCCACCCTACGACGCATCTGTAGGAAATTATAAAGCCTGAAAACTTGAAATAAGGAATCTTATAATTATGACTAATAAGGACGTAAAACTTCTTCTAAAAACATAATTTTCAAAACTCCGCTTCTGGAAACATAATTATGTGTTAATTAACAAAAGCCTGTAGAGAAACAATACAAATTAATTGAAAAACAAGCGCGATCACTTGTCTAAATGTTTGTCTGATCGCATTCCTGGAAATAATTCTCATCATTTAGTTTGGTAATGTGATGTTAGATGTTGTAATTAAAGCTTCTCTGAAAGTCTTTCGAATGAATGAATGCCTAGCTTGAGTTTCCTACTTTTTATTTGAAACGCAATATTAAACAGACTATAGTAACGGAATTTGTAGCAACAGAAAGAAAATAGTAGATTGTTATACAAGGGTCGGAAGGAATCAATTCCCATACGAGGCATTTAGACGCCCGAGCGCAGCGAGGGCGGCTATAGTCCGAGTGGGAATTGATGACTTCACCCGCGTTAAACACTCTACTTTTCATTTCGAATTTAAGGAAAGTAAAAAATAGTAGTTTTTCTAAAATATTTATTGATAATAATTACATGAATAATAGGTAGGTACCTATTCATTAGTCTTTTTTAAATTTGAAGTATGGAACACACCACGTCACCGCCACATGAGTAGATTCTGTGTCACCACCGCAGGCCGTTCCGCTTACTAGGGCCCGTATTATTATCATTCTGTCTGCATTCTTACCTTTACCATTTTTCACAAATTACTTAGAAAACACGATAATCTTAATAAAAATTAAAAAAAATTGTGTTGCGACGTGACACTTTTTAGTGCTGACCCAACTTTCTTATTTCGATTAAAAACTTGCATACAGCCTAATCGATACTCGCAATAAAAAAATGAAAAAAATTTGTAGAAACTGAATAAAAACTCTTTAAACTAACAAAATGTATTGAAATGTAAAGTGTTTGCAGAATAACCAATCTATAGAATTAATTAATTATCATCATTCTCAAAAAAACATCTGGTAAGCCTACCTAAAAAAATGTTTACTGGGAATTCTGTAGTAAACTATTAAGAAAGTATCAAAAATAAAAGCCACAATAAATAATTGTCCAATAAATTAAAATAATTTTAAACAGCGATCGCATTCCGAATATAAATTCAATTATAGAAGCATTTCGGCGCGAAATTCAGTAAATGAGGTACCTATTGGCCTGTCTGTTATTGACATGATATTAGAAGAGATTGAAATGATATTAGAAAAGCATAAATAATTATTATAAACAATGCTTATTGTATTTATTGCTTAAAATTATTTTATTTTATTTTCAAATATCGATTACATTTGTCATATTAATTACTCGAGTCAATCGAAATTTAAAAAAAAATTGTTTGAAATAATCGCTTTCACACATCACTGCAATAAAAAAAAAACAATAATGGTCGGCGATTTTGAACACAAATTGAGTAGTGGTGATGATTAATACGTATTATTGAACCTGTGTTTGAATATTACGTTAAAACCTGGGCATTTTCGTGTTGTTTATAATATTATTTACACTTTGAGAATTGGTGCGCGAGACGTGCGTAAATTTGTTCCGTCTAAATAATTTACAAAACCCGGTAAATAGTAAGTGCTGTGTACTGATTCTTATAAAGTTTAATAGCATCAAGTCTAATACATGTGAAACGTTCTATACTTTGTGATAAATACCCATAATAATTAAGTAAAGTCTAAAAACAATTAGTCAGTGACTTTATTCTACCGCCATTAAATTAAATTAACTGTGAGAACTAACTTAATGAGCGCAACGCGTAAGTGACTTGGTATCCACGGCGCTTACGTCCTTCTTCTCGCCAACTTACGCATCGACAGCTCGTCGTCAGGCGTGAGCCTTTATTAGCGTGCGATTTATTAGTGTGCATAAAATTATTGATTATTTAACTTTGAGTAAATTTCAAACAAAGTCGCACCATTATGAATTGCGACTGTTGTTCGGAAGGCATAGCTGAAGGAAGTGCTTTGGTTAAATGCACATCGTGCCAGAGATCCTACCACCATTCCTGTCTCACGCAGCTGGGTTGTGACTTCCAACTAACTGAATCGCAAAATTGGATGTGTCCGACCTGCAAGCCGAAGAAGCGAAACGCAGATAACACCCCCGTGCGCAACAGCCAGGCGAGTGATCCTAATGTAACACATAGAAAGAAAGAGACTTCGGTAACTGTCATCAACGATGGAGCTCCTGTTACGTCTGACGAAGTTTCTCGTATTATGAAAAAACAGATAGACGAACTCATGCGGCATCTCAACCAAACTTTGGCGAACTATGTTAACACGCAGATGAAGGCGATTACGGACAAATTAGAAGGGCTTAACACATCAATGGAATTCATGAACGTAAAGTTTGAGGAAATGAAGTCTGAGTTTTCCTTAAACACCAAAGTCGTTAATGATCTTAAAAAGGAAAACGAGCAGCTCAAAACTATTGTTCAAGACCTAGGTGTGAGGCTAACCCAGATGGAACAACAAGCACGTTCTACGAATGTAGAAATTCAATGTCTGCCAGAGCACAATAATGAAAATCTTGTGTCAACCGTATTGAATATTAGTAAGGTGATATCTGGCGATTTAACTGAGAATAACATACATCATGTTACAAGAATCGCAAAACAAACCCCAACTAGTAACCGTCCGAAGTCTATCGTTGTTCAATTCAGCAGTCCACGGGTTCGCGACCACTTTTTGGCGGCTTCTATCAACTTTAATAAAAATAAAACTTCTGAAGAGAAGCTCAATACCGCTCTTCTTGGGATTGGCGGTAAAAAGGAAAATGTCTATATAGTAGAACACTTGTCACCAACAAACAAGGCGCTGCATGCTGCGACCAGGATTAAAGCGAAGAGTTTAGGCTACAAGTATGTGTGGGTCCGTGGCGGTAAGATTTTTGTTAGAAAACATGATGGTGCAGATTATAAATATATCAGAGATACCGGCTCGTTGGACAAATTACAGTAAGCAATAAAAAAAAAAATGTTTAGGATAAGGTATAAGATTGTTAAAGATTAAAATTCGATCAGTTAAAAATTTACTACCAGAATGTAAGGGGTATTAGGACAAAGCTGAGTGACATTTACCAAAAAGTTGCATGCTGTTCATACGATGTTATAATGTTTACTGAAACTTGGCTACTGGATGGCATCTTTGACTCAGAAATCATGGATGGGCGTTACGCTATCTATAGGCGAGATAGATCCAATAATATGTTGAATAATAAAACCAACGGTGGTGGCGTTCTTATCGCTGTTTCTACAAAACTAGAATCACAGAGATTGATCAAATTCGAAAGTTCTTGCGATGATCTCTGGGTCAAGTTGTCACTTAAAGGGGGTAAGAAAGCTAAAGAAATTTATATCTGTACCGTATACCTGCCGTCGCCGATACAGCCCAGAGTACTGGAACACTTTGTTGATAATACAAACAATGTCTTGGAACATGCCAATGAATGCTTGATTATTGGTGACTTTAATATGAAAACTATTAACTGGCTGGGGACGGGTGGCGATGTGATAAGAGCTCCTCAAAATATTTGCACAGGCTTAGAACAGACTCTTTGGGATTTTGTCTTGCTTAACAACTTAAGACAGTGTAATTATCTATGTAATCAAAATAATAGAATTCTTGATTTAGTCCTAACCAACTCGGATCTTGTTGTGGTAAGTGCACCAGTAGACGTACTTTCTAAAATAGATGTGCACCATCCACCTTTACTGTGTGAGCTCTCATTTAACAGTTTTAAAAAGCCACAAAATTGTAATAATAGAACTAAGTTGAATTATTTTAAGGCAGATTACGTGGCAATTAATGCAGCACTGCAGCAGGTCAATTGGTCATCAGAGCTAGATCCTTGCATGACTATAGATCAAATGGTAGATTATTTTTACAATATATTGTATGGATTAATTAAGCGCTACGTTCCACAAGTACCAATAAAAGATACTAAATATCCATACTGGTTCTCTAGACAGCTTATTAAAAGACTAAACGAAAAGAACCGCCTACGACGTAGAGTTAAAAAATACAATAATCCTTTGGACATTATTGCACTGAATTTACTTGGGAAAAGATGTGACCGAATGGCTGCGACTTGTTATAATGCTCACATCGCTAATATAGAGGAAAAAATTACTTCAAATCCAAAATATTTCTGGAGTTACTTAAAAATGAAGAGAGGCGGTACCAGTAACTACCCCAGCACCATGACAGATGGTAAAAATACCTCTGATAATATTAATGAAATATGTAATTATTTCGCATCCCATTTCTCTAAGGTATATAGTAGTGATAGGAATGATGCGCATGCAGGCGCAGGTGACTTCGATAGCTGCATAAGCAATAGCATGTTAGGCCAAATAACTATATCACAAGATCAGATCCGCAAAGAATTAAAAAACTTAGACGTCTACAAGGGGGCTGGCCCTGACAGTGTACCTGCTTTGCTTTTAAATAAGCTGGCAGATGTTCTGTCACTGCCATTAAGTATTATATTTAATTATTCTGTGCTTCGGGGTACTTTTCCGACCATCTGGAAGGAAACCAAAATTATGCCTATTTTCAAAAACGGGGATCAGTCCGATGTGAGCAATTACAGGCCCATCGCTATTCTTTCCATACTTGCAAAGGTATTTGAGGCCCTCATATGCCCTGTGCTAGCTAGACATTTATCACAGCTAATAATAGACAGCCAATATGGATTTATGAAGGGGAAATCGACAGCTACCAATTTGGTGACTTATGTTGAGAGCATTGTTGAGGCGGTTGATGCGCGTGTCCAGGTTGACGCAGTCTACACCGACTTCAGCAAGGCTTTTGACACAGTAGACCATGATATACTCGTCAAGAAGCTTAAAATGTATGGCGTTTCGGACCCTCTCTTAAGTTGGTTCCAATCATATCTGACTGGACGGATTCTCAAGGTTGTGGTAAATGGCTGCTCTTCAGATGCGTACATTGCAACATCAGGAATCCCTCAGGGATCTCATGTGGGTCCGCATTTATTCATTCTTTTCATAAATGATATTTATAAATGCTTCCCGAACTCGAATATATTCTTATTCGCTGACGACCTCAAAGCCATAAAGTCTATAAGAAATCCTGCGGACTCGGTACTATTCCAAAGTGATTTGGACCGGCTGACTAAGTGGTGTGAGCACAACAAAATGTCTTTAAACGTAAAAAAATGCCATCATATCAAATTTACCAAAAAAAAAAATCCATTACAGTCAGTTTATAAATTGAATGGTGAGCGGCTTGAGGAAGTCGAAACTATACGAGACCTAGGCGTTCAGTTCGATAAAAAGCTAAGTTTTGTCGAACATATTGACAAAACAATATTAAAAACATCAAAGATGCTTGGCTTCGTAATGAGAGAGTGTAAAATCTTCAAAAAACACAACGTTAAAAAAATTATGTATAACTCGCTAGTTAGAAGCCATCTCGAGTATTGCAGTGTGGTTTGGTCACCTGAGTATAGGGTCCACATCAAGCGGATTGAACGACTGCAAAAACGGTTCTTATGGCATCTTACATATAACAATAATATGGGAAAAAAGCTCAACTCATACAAAGAGAGACTGAAGTATTTTAATATGGTGTCGCTGGAGAAACGCAGGAATATGCTGGATTTGGTTTTCCTTAAGAAGTTAGTAACGGGCTCTCTGAACTGTCCTGATTTGCTTAATAGGGTCTTATTCCATGTGCCACGTAATCTGCCAAGAAGTTCTAATAGGAGACTTTTCTGCATGCCAAGATGTCATACCAACTTAAGGCAATACTGTCCACTGTCTAGAATGTATGCTGCATACAATGAGAACGAAGTGGACATTGACCTCTTTCACTCATCAGTACCTGCCCTAAAAAAAGTTGCGCTTGCCTTCTAATGGGTTTCTCTAGTCTAAAATCAAATATTATCCTAACCTTATATAAAAAATTTCAAAAATAGAATCTAATTTAATCTATGTTATTTAATTCATTGTAATCAATTATGCTTTAACAGTTTATTATTATTATTTTTTTTTTTTTTCAAATTTCATATTATGTATTAATTGTTTTATTTAATTAATTGAGTTATTATCTGCGCATAATGTAGTGCATGCTGTGCTTTTCTGTAAGTGATGAGGCGCTTAGACTTAAGTTTGCAATGTACAAATTATAAAGTAACAGTGTACTCATTGTTGAAAAGCCTAATAAATAAATAAATAAAAATAAATAAAATTATCAATAACATTTGTCACATTTTAAATCTTATCTACATCTGTGTGTGTGAAATTTGTGAAAAGTAAAAATGTAAACACATACGATTGGCGCGAAACTTCGACATTAGATATCAAAAAAAGTTCATTACCACTACTTATTTACCTTAAACTATGGATAAATTCGTCAAATAATTAAATGATGTATATTCACAGCCCCATTATGGTAAAGTCAGGATGTTCGAAATCCCCAATTTTTATGTTTTTTAGCCTCGACCACAACTGACATCAAAATGGTGATTATCGTACCTATGTATGTTGAATTTATTCAAGGTAATTTATTAACTTGTGCGCTAAATCTGAAAGATTTAATGGCGTTAACATATGAGCTTTTTATCCAACTCTCATAATTAACGCACATTCATAAGATTTGATGGGTAGCATAATAAATATTTACATAATCAATTAAGGGTGTCGTATGTCTGACTAAGCTGACTACCTAACTAAATGTACTTCTATTTTTAAATTTCATTCCCGCCCTAGGGAGGGAAGCAATTACTATGAGACTTTCCCGCCCAAGGGTGGGAAGCAGCGTTTTCCACCCGCTATTCGAATCAAGCAAACACTACTTTCCGAGTATGAGAGATGAAAACAATTTTTTGTTCATTTAACTACGCGCTTATACGAGATCAAACTAGCTTCCGCCAACGTGTTATGTCTATAAAAAGTATGCTTATGTCCTTTCCCGGGGTTCAAAGTATCCCCATACCAAATTGCATCAAAATCGGTACAATTTACGTATTATATCGTCACCTTTTTGCAAGACGTCATTATGTGACATATTCACTATTCTGAGATAAACGGTATTTTAGTTCGATTTAGTTAGTGGTTATGTTGATTTGCCCATATTATCCTAAATATAATTACGGTGACGAAAAATTTAATGTTTTCGATTAGTTTAATATGTTTTTGTCTTTTGTAGAATGTGTCAAAAAAAGTCCACTATAGATAAAAACGTATTTAGTGATTTTTTGCAGTTAATGAGTTCTTGCAATAAGCCGACGATATTATCATAATAAAAAGCTGTTATTTTGACATTACAAACAGGCACTTCAATTTTATTTTACTTAAATTTTATTTTATTTATTCAATTACTTATTTGTATCTAATTTAACAGACAATGTTACAGTGCAAACTGACAGAGTTTGTATTCGTTCATTATACTCCAAGGTTACTCAAGTCCTTGAGTACTAAAATAAACCCTACCTGAAGTTATTAACCACTTTAATCCTATACTTAAAGTACCTTCACAAACAGTAAACACGTCTTCACAGGACCTAGGACTTACCCCTGCAGTATCCAAGGCGTTTATAATTAAGCAATGTTCTAAATTAAACGCAAACAGGGCAACAGCAGGCTAGGGTCAACAATTGACCCATGTTTGTCTCTATAATGCGACTGTTTAGGATGTGTTAAGGGTCCTTGCAACCAGGGTGGCTGCTAGAAGTCTTGTAAGATTTATGTTCGGACCCTGGTCATAAACAACGCCCCGGAGACCTATGTTTAGAGGGAATAGTACAAATCTTAAGGTACATGCGTCTCAGATTGTGCCGCAAACTGTACTTAGCTTAAGTTATTGCAAGCGTTAGATTATTAATTGAAGTAAGGGACGTGGTTTTTGAGGGTAGTGAACTGACTTGGAATGATAGTTTAGTTATTCGTAAATACGACTAAGGAGACTTAAATAAGAAAAATAAAAAACCGCACACTAAGGGTTCCGTACCATACGGCAAAAACGCCAAACATTTTTGTTGTATGAGAGCCCCCCTTAAATATTTATTTTATTCCGTTTTTAGTATTTTCTGTTATAGCGGCAATAGTAATACATCATCTGTGAAAATTTCAACTGTCTAGCTATCACGGTTCATGAGATACAGCCTGGTGACAGACGGACAGTGGAGCCTTAGTAATAGGGTCCCGGTTTTACCCCGTGGGTACGGAACCCTAAAAAACTAAACTACTTAAATAAGTAGCATAATCACGTTCGTCACGTACGTTCTCTCTGCTGGAACATTGAGACAAGCCATGATATCTTCATACTTCGTAAACTTACAAAGACAACTTTTATTAAGTACAGCATAATTAGCATATAATGTTCCCAATACTGGGACATGGCCTCTTCAGTGCGGGTTGGTAGATTTCACATGTCTTCCATTTTTTGTTCTAGGACATGCTGGTTTCCTACGACGTTTTCCGTCACCGTTTTGGGAGCAGTGGTGATGAAATAATTTATACTTATTAAAGCACCTGAATGGGTTTGAACCTATGACCTAAGTTACA
The DNA here is from genome assembly GCA_916614155.1 of Mesoligia furuncula. Lineage (NCBI taxonomy): Eukaryota > Metazoa > Arthropoda > Insecta > Lepidoptera > Noctuidae > Mesoligia > Mesoligia furuncula. The sequence goes on from OU744796.1 coordinate 18,059,231, forward strand.
ACTGGTAAGTCGCGGCCGTTACCACAGGGGCCACGGGTAAATTTTCTGTCAAAGACTATCAACTTAATATTTCGCACAAACTTTACGCAGCTACAAATACTTCAGACTTCTTCTTTATCTTTATTATGGTGCTATTGCAAATGTTAATACGGTATGGCAGGGACACCAAGGCACTAACTGAAATCATGAATTCAACTCATGACCCCCTAGGATACAAATTTTTCGGCGGATTACAAAAACAAAATTTGCTGTTTCGTAAAAAAAACTGCAATACCTACGCGGTCAAAATGTATGGAACAGCTAAAAACTAAAAATCAACTTAAAATTTCCACGTCCTGTCGATTATTAGGGTTCAGAATCGTGCAACCACAGATATAGATAACGCAAGAGCAACTACTTCGCGTGCCCAGCTTACGTACATAAATCGTAAGCCGCCACTTTCGCGCTCAGTCCTGATACTGCTGGCTGGGTGAGCGTAAGCGCTGGTGCTAGGCCCCGGGGGTGGCGCGAGACGGGTGCCGCACGCGGCGTCTTTGAATCGATTTGATTATCTCATCACTAAATAATAAAAAATAAAATTCATTTAATTCAGACTATTTTGCATGTCCATATGAGGTTAGTATTATGGAACTTAAAAACTATGTTAGTCAAACTAATTAAAATTCAAAAATACCAATGTCAATACCAATATCAATGTCAATATTAAATTCATAAATTCCTAAATTATTACAATCTTTTTAAGTATTCCTACCTATATGCAGTTTTATAAACCTATCCCACACAGCTGACTCTGGACTTTCAGCGATCATCTTTAGGATTCCGTTTCCATTACTCCTAATTCGATGCATCAGGGAGGCTGACTTTTTGCGCATTATTGCGTAAAAGTCATCCACACCCGCGTCTGCAAACATCCCCGAGGCACTGCAGAATCGAGGAAGTCGCACAAGAACCCTAAATGCCTGTGACGTCATAGTAGGTTATCAAAAAATGGCGCGCTTGGTTTTCATACAGATCGTGATACTTGCGTTATTTAGGTATATCTATATCAGTGGTGGTAACAGGTTGCGCGTCTGTCCCTGCCACCTGCCACCCTGTAGTTTTACAAACCTGAATAAATTATGTCTATAAGATCGCTTTTCTTTTAACGTTTCCTGTTATAAATCGAATGCGCCAAATCTCATCTCTGAATACATTACACGTATAGTTTCAGTATACTTCAGGATTTGTAGCAGCCATACACATTCAAATATCATTAGTTTCCACAGAGTACGTGACACCGAACATTTGTTTCCAATTCTCCCGAGGATTTTACTGACATTTACATTGTATATTTTTACATAAAGCCCAGTTCACATTATCGTGGTGTGAGGTTCTTTATTTTACCGCCTAAAGTTACTTGCTTTGAAATAGCTGGAGCTGGAACTTTGTAGTTATTTGCAAGTTTAAAGTCATCATTACAAATAGTGTCAACATAAACCCAGCTGCGGGTTAATTGTGTAACACAGTAAAAGTAGCAATGGCTTTCATTTTGACAGTTCAACCATATTCATTGCGTCACTTACGTTGTCGAGCAGACAATTTTTTCGAACATACAGGGTTACTTTTCAAAGACCATCCAAATTTTTACATGGTGTTCTACCCATGAATATAAACAACTTTCACTATGGGACTAACTCTGAAATCACGAAAGTGAAAGTTGTTTGGCTTAAGATTACCAGAAACACTTTTCTGATTACCTCCATAATTTAAAAAGTTGCTTCACTGATGCATCGAGTGCGGGTCAGTAACAATAGTATCCTGAAAGCAGTGGCGGAGAGTCGTTACTCCCTGTTTTGAGGCATTTTGTGGAGAGGATTGTCAGCTAGGAAGCTAAGATGGATTGTATTGTTGCCCGAAACTGAATAAATAAATAAATGATTTCTTTAAAGCATCTTACAAAACTAGATAGTAGGTAAGTAACTACCAGTAGATAATCGAGTCTACTAATTTAATATCACAGTTCAAATTACACGCAACACCGCCAAACTTCCACTGATGACACTATCATTAAGCCAGTTCCACAACTTCAGTACAAGCAGATTTAATCAAGTCACACGTGATACCAGCAACAGTGTAGACACGTCATTACACAAGCCATCACGACAAAGTTGGCGTCGGCTGGCGGGTGTGAAATCGCAAAGTTAGCTCCATCTGCGTCATACAGATCCTTAACTATTCGGTACCAACGATGCGGTACCCGGTACTGAATAGTTGCAGGCATACCTCGCTGTACTAGTTACTCTCATATCTAGCGTAACACATTAGGTATTGGATAGCAGGTGCTTAGATGCTTATTTGTATGTGGGTAGTTAGATAATTGTTTTTATGTTTGACGTGTAATGAAATGGAATTCAAGGTATAATTTTGCGAGTTGCTAAGGGACTGTTGTAATTTTAATTGAAGGGGAAAGGTCATTGGAAAATAGAAACACGCGACGCGACCGTTGTGTCTATCATTAAAGAAGAAAATTTCATTGAAGAACAGCAACTTTCTTATAATAAAGAGTAGATATATAGTATATTTGGAGTTACTACTGATTTCTCATTAGTGTCTATAACAGAAAATTAAACCATATACTGTGGTATATGGTTTAATTTTCTGTTCTGACACGGAGTTTCACAAAACTCCAGATGGGAGCTTCACAATAATAATAATAATAATAAGTATTTATTTCTCACCACAATAAACATTACAGACATTGTTACACTTATTATATATTATTTGGTTTAGTTTACTGTGGGAGACTGGTGCCTAAGATAGGCTTTAAGGGCCTGTGTTTCAGGTCACCAGGTCTCCACCCTCTAGCAGTTCGATACATCAATAAATAAAATAGCAGTAGCTTTGACTTTGATCTAATGTATTTATAGGAAGAATTTACATTGCTATCTTATTTCTAGCACTGACTCTATTAAACAAAAATACCTTATGAGAGTATTTGACACTTGCTTGAACTTTCGAATGGAACACGTTCAGCCTGTACTGCTAAAGGTAGAGCTACAAAGATAGCCTCTACAGTACTTAACTGAATTTTTACTTTAAAGATTTTGATACCTACACCGAATTATTTCTAAAGATTTTAATAAATAATAAAACAAACACATAACCCTCCTTTTGGGCTTCGCCGCAGTCGGGTAAAAAATTACTTTACTTCAGACCTTGATCCATATGATGTTAGCAAAACACACTTAAATGTAGTGCAGTGTATAAAATCACCTTACATTTTTAACCTTGGATTCAGTACATGATTCTGAATTTTTCGTCGGTTATTTAAAAAAAAAAACTACTGTTCCATACATTTCGACCGCGTAGGTCAAGGGTTAGGGATGCTACTTTTGTACGAAACAGGTAATTTTTTTTTTGATAACCGACGAAAACTTTCTACGCTTTATGAATCTAGTATCATGTGCTGAATTCATGATTTCAGGGGGCCTAAAAAGGCTACATTGGCAAAATCATAAAAGGATAACATTATGAATCACAATATGGCGAAGAGAGTCCCTGTTTTTTTTTTTTTCGCTGCACTACGTAGGTACAATCAAAGAGATTTGGATTGGATTGATTGGTATTTTAGCACAGAAAAAAAATACTGAAAAATCATTCACCAGTGGGATTTGATACGATTAAGTTAACAGTTAACTGTCCATTATGATTCGTAATGTTATCCTTTTATGATTCTGCCAAAGGTGCCTTTTTAGGCCCCTAGTTTGCTCGTCGTAATGCCAGCCACCCTGTATATTAAGTTTAGTTTTAGAAATAAATAGAAGTAACAGTTAGAGCCAGACGTGGTCGAGGTAGACCACGGTAAAGGTGGCGTGACGAACTTTTTGTTTCATTGAATTGTTTTTGTCTCTCGCCCAAATTGTGATTTAGTGCCCAGTTACTTACCAGCAAGAGTTATTGCCACAATATATCTTTAACTTGATCCATGTCTTAGTTTCAGACCGGCCTAAGCCCTACCTTTTTTTGTCTACAATGTGTAATTTCGCCCTTTATGTGTTTTATATTACACACTTTATTGAAAAAGAAAGACTACATCGTGGGTTGCAAGATAAGATAAAAGCTGCTCCTAATTCTGGCCACGACTTTGTTGACATTTCTGCGAAAGTGAAATGCCCATTTCTATTAGACGTACTTACACTTTGTATGAAGTTACACATAGCAGCGAATTCCATACTTCGCCTTGTCGCAGAGTCGCGATGTTTGGGGAAGCCTTAATTTTGTACAGACAAGTGAGATAACTATGCAGTTATTAAGTTACCTGCGTTATGAAGCTTCCATCTAAGCACAGGTTGAACACGGTATTTCGTAAAGTAGAAATTCTCTGAACCAAACAGTAAGTTTGAGAAAATTCCGTGTTTATTTTCTAAAATCAAGCGATAATTTTTTTTAAATATTCAACGTCCCGTCCATTAACACGCCATCCCAGTAATTAACGTCCATTAACACCCAATAAATCCCTAAAAATAAAATGTTAAACGCTTTATCCGGATTCGCGTACAAGGTCCATTACTGCGATAAGGGATTACGCGTAGTGCCTTAATAAGATCTAACTTAACATAAACAAAAGGCTAACCGGAGCGAGCTGTAATTTAGCTCAGCTTACAGCTAAGCAGTTAATTTCCCGGCTAAAGCTAGTGGCAACTTTATTGTCTCGGGGGATAATATTTCCAGTTGCATTTGCTCAAAAGCGGTGGATCGTTTACAAGTCAGCGCCGGACGCGGCGCAGGCGGCGAAACGAGCAGATTGACTCGCGACTTCCGTAACTTTAATCTTTAGGGAAAATACTCAAGTCGCCCCTTCAACTTCTAACGTCTCGTGGCAGTGTGCGCTATTTGAATACGGCTGACGCAATTTGACGGGTTCGTTTTGTTTTATTCGATTGGAAATGTCGAGTTTTTCTTTTGTTTTCCTTTTATTTGCGATTGGGGAAATAAAAGTGTTGGTATATCTTGTGAGGTGTGAAAACATGTGATAGAAATAAGGATTGCTCTGTGCATGCTGCAGTACTTAGTTCTCGATATGTATCATAAAGAATGAAACAAACTGAAAGCGTAAAATAATCTGTTTTCCATCCAATTTATGCAATAGGTAATTCATAAAAATCCTCGATCTCCGTCGATGTCCATTATACTAAAAAAACATGTGTCATTAGCAACACAAAAAACCTTATTAACAACAACAGTAATATAAATATATCGATGAATAACGAACTACGAATAAATAAACTCATTAAAAATTTTCATAAGCCAACCAGGGTTAGGTGTAAATATAAAACCGTCACATATTTTGTCCTCAAATGATTTTATTCGTCGTTCTGTTCATGAATATATTCAACTAGCTTCTATATAATTTCCCCTGTGATTCGCTGCATCGTTAACTTCTATTCACGTAAAGTGGCAAGCTATTGAAAAACTGTTCCAATCAGTGTGTTTTCACTTAAATTGCAAAGGATGAGCCGCGACAGGAAATGTGTTTAGAAAACACTTTGTGTCATTGTTTGAAAAGGAAAAAACACACTGTTTCCTTTGCTGATAATAGTTGAAATAAGATTTAAAGGTACAAAAAAATAATAAAGAAAAAGTAAGAAAAAGCGACTGTTTAACCATACACTATTGACGTTTAAACGTTTCAACGTTTATAAACAAACCCCATTCACCATAAAATTTATTTATGGTAAATATTAATTACATAAAAACAATCTGTATATTCATATCCCACAGCGAAAAAAGTGGACGACGAGGGCACACATTTAGCTATCTATATCAGTTTACGGTTTGGCACAATATTGACACACATGTCAAAAGCCACGCAAAAAGCGTTCCATATCAAACGAAACCAGGAAAAAAAATATTTCTTTGATAAATTATGTACCTCCTGTTCCCTGGTAGTTAGGAATTTGGACGCAAATCGCATCGCATACATTTTCCTAAATACTGAATTTATCAAAGACGTACGACATTCGATGTCAAAGAGTTGTAGAATGGTACCGCCACGCCGAAGGGCCCGTGAGGGTTCGTATTTCGCAGTTCGCTTGGAATCCCTGTGATGTCGCACAACACTGCGCCACTAAAACTATCATCTAGAATTCTATTAAGAAATTCTTACTGTCTACGGCGCGTCGTGTTAGACAATTTCAGAGACTCTGAATTCTGAATTGTGAGGCTTTTTGTTTGTTTTTTGTTTGGCTGACTGCTATTTCTAGCCTATAGTCTGCGGGAATTATCTTATAGTAAATATTTTCATCAATAAAATGGTACAGTTAACGGAGAATTTTTACTTTAGTAATTAAAAAAAAATAGCAATGTAAAACACTCTAACCATTACTTCTATTTATTTCTGACTAGCTGCGCCCAGCGGTTTCATCAATGTAAGTGTCAATCCCGTGGGAATATCGGGATAAAAAATAGCCTACGTTAACACATAGGCTAATTTTTATCCTGCTAGCTGACACCCTGCCTTAACATCCAGGGTGTCAGCTACCTCCTTACTAAATTTAAAAAAAAATAGTCCAGCCGTTTGTGCGTGAAGAAGTAATAAACATACACTCCCAAACTTTCGCCTTTATAATATTACTAGCTGCGCTCCGCGGCTTCACCCGCATAAGCGTCGATCCCGTGGAAATATCGAGATAAAAATAACCTACATGTTAATACAGGGTGTCAGCTACCTCCTTACAAAATTTTATCAAAATTGGTTTAGCTGTTTGAGCGTGAAGAAGTGACAAACATATATGTATAATATCGCCTTTATAATATTAGTGTGATAGTGTAAAAATAAACTTAATATACAGTGGCAGGACATCGACGCGCAAATTGTAACCATGCAACCAGCACATGATTCTAGACCATCTCTATTCTCTAGCGTAGAAACTTTTACGTTAGCGTAGAAATTTTTATTAGGTTATAAAAAAAACAACTCAGGGCGGTTCAAAATCATGTACTGAATCTATGGAACAGGGGACCCAAAAAGCCCATTTTGACAGAATCATAAAAGGATAACATTATGAATCATAATGGACAGTTAACTGTTAAGTTAATCGTATCAAATCCCATTGGTGAAGGATTTTTCAGTAATTTTTTTTTGTCTGTGCTAAAATACCAATTAATTCAATTCAAATCCAATCCCAATCTCTTTGATTATACCTACGTAGTGCAGCGGAAAAAAGAAAAACACGGACTGTCTTCGCCATATTCTGCCAAAGTGGCCTTTTTAGGCCCCCAGGTTGCGCGTCAATGTCGTTGCCACCCTGTATTTTTATTTATGAAAAGTTGTATGTAGAATAAACAAGATGTTTGTTGCGTTTAGATACTTTTGAATAAAGTACACAAATAAATATTAAGCTTCCAAAACGCCTGAAAGCAAAGCATACATGAAGAAATTTCTCGAGCCGCGTACAATATACGTTCGAGGAATGTTCCACTCGCATATTTCTTAACACACAACGAGCTAAACATTAATTTTATTTCTTTTCAAGCTTATAAGGCTGGAAATAGTGAGTGTGCCAGGAAATTAGCTACGTTAGCTTCGTAATCTGTTTAGTACATAATTTCCTTTCGTACCTCGCTGGATGCTTCCTCTATATACCTAAATACGATTTCCTTTAGAGTGGTTATTGTTTCGTACGGATTTAGAATGGGTTTTGCTGTTTTGTTTTGAAATAGGTATTAATGTTATGTTATATTTTTTCCTTTCTCTTATATACAACATTATTATTTGTCTAGTATTTCTATGTAAAGAATCTATGTACAAAATTTCGAAACTGTATCATGAAAAATCACAAAGTTATAAGCTTGTTAAGTTAACTGTTTGTCCGTACAAAAATATGTTCACCCTCGCCGCTCGCGCTGCGCCCTCTTGAGCTCATTGATAATAGTACCTAGGTACCTAACCGTTCGGGGCGTTCGGCGCGGAGATTGGATAACCTCACTCGCTCGGTCGCTCGGTGTCCAACTTTTAACCTTTTGTAAATATTTTTGGGACAAAATATAACATGGGGTAAAAACTATTGGAATCGATTCAGTTACTTATTCTGAACAAACTTTATTCAGGTTTCGCTGTTTCGCATATACTAAAAATAACGTTGTATATCTATAGCTTTGGACGGCCTCCTACAAGGTGGACCGATGACCTGGTGAATGCCGCAATAATCCGCTGCATACGAGTAGCACAGAACCAGTCGAAGTGGCGGTGCTTGGAGGCGTATGTGCAGCAGTGGACGTTTTTTCGACTGAAATGATGACGGTGATATTGGTTTTTACCGTCTTGATGAAATTCTTAAATTCATTCATTCATTCACTGACAGACAACGCGTCTATATGCACGAGAGTTCCTTTTATTTTATAACGAAAGTGCACTAAGAAAGAATTTTTGAAAAGTCATCCCCTAAAGAGATTAAATAGGTTGAATGTATTTTGTATTAAAGTTCGTCATTTTTTGCCGATGGGAAATTCTATCACATGGATTATCTACCAAATAAAAATAGTAAATTCATTCATTCATTTACTGACAGATAACGCATAGCCTTAAACACCGGATCTAGAAGCATGAAATTTCGCACAAGAGTTCTCTAAATAATCAAAGTTGGTGTTAAGGAAGGATTTTTGTAAATCCATCTTCCTAAAGGGGTAAAATAGGGGATGAAAGTTTGTATAAAAGTACGTAATTTTTGCCGATGAGAAATTTGATCTGGTACACGGCCTATTTTTGAAGAAATTAATATCTATCAATAAAATGAAATCAATCGGTTATGAAGACGGAAGCCAACACAAAAATTAAAACACGCCAGAAGTAATAACAACAACATGACCCAGTTTCAACAACAACATCATTATAGAAACAATTATTCGCCAAGCGGTCCGGAACTCAGTACACTACAGAGCAAATCCATTTAACATAAGTATTAATATTCATAAGTTGAGCTATTGGTTCATTAGTGCATTTCGCACGTTTCGCACGCTGCACCGGCCGAGGGCAATTCCTAATTAGATAACGAATTAACGTCTTCACAGCGAAGCGCTGTTTGTTTTCCTCATCACGAGTGCCTTTGCACAGCGTTTGGGAAGCATTTTGAAAGCTGATCCGTGGCGATGTTGACGCCATCGCTGTAATTACGTTGTGTGTACTCAGCGTACTCGCACTCGTCGTGACGCTAAGATGTTTTGTGGACAGTGTACGTTTCTTTTTAATTAGAAGCTTGTGTAATTATGGCGGGCTTTAAAACCGTGTTTACGATACACGGTTTTAACAGCTACGGGAATGTTTGTTTGGTTTGACTGTGGTTTTAATTTTGCTGCGGTAGTTTGTCTACTCATACTGTTTTTTTAGCTTATGTGATAGTGAAGATAGTGCGAGTTAAATTAGAAGGTAATTTAAATTCTTTTAAAGTAATGGAGTCGTAGAGTGTCGTAGCACTCGTAGCAACCGAAGCGGCTACGCTCGCTACGCCGTAGTAAATGATTGGGTAGTGAACTTTCTTTTCGTAGCTCCTTGCTAATCATAGTTTTTCTCATTTGGAGTTCTTTTTCGCATTTTTTAGAGGCAACCCGTTGCGGTGTTGACGTTCAAAATGACAAAGGTTGCCCCAAATAAGAGAGAAGATCCTTTGATTTGCACCTTGAGACACTGTTGTCTCAGCCTGTGTGGTTGGTCTGGAAAAAAAATACAAACGAAACAAGTTTAAAAGCATTCAAAATCTAGTCGCAATTTCATCTCAAAAAATTGCCAAAACTCTAAGTAAATTAGAGATATTTTTACAAGTTGAAACTGAGATTAGAATGCGAAACCTACGAGGCAATTCTCGTAGGAGTTACACAAATGTTCTTAAAAAACATAATCTATGTCACAATGTGTATTTGCGGATTTGTTCCTTTTAACAATGCTTAAGCTTACAGTAGTTTAGGAATTATGTCACACAGTAGTAGTAGTGGTGTATGTCTAAAACAATCTTGTTATCTACTAGTGGAACTAATTTGCTCGCTCAGTTAGGCCGCACAACTTGGCTCTATGTCGTGTAATTAGCAACGTTCAGCAACAAATGGGAAGAGACGCTGAGATTTATATTTTCGGAACTACTTATTTTTATTTTATACTTTGTTTCGAAGTTTATCACGCGTATATTCCGCACACTTGGTGAAAGGCACTTCGTTCCAATCGGGTGGGTGACAAAACCTCCCGACTATTTTTTTATACTTTGCTTTGTTGGTCTTGTCGTCGCAAAAGCGATTGTTGACCGTTGGGTTTTTGATTCGATCTCCGGGTCGGGCAGCATTTTGTCTTTTTCCTCAATTACCTTGGTCTTACAAGACTGAAACTGACTGAAACACGTGTAACCTGTGTGGTTACGCGTTGATGCCACCCTGTATAGTAATACAGGGTGGCATCGAAGCGTAACCTGTACCATGGATTCAGTCACGATTCTGGATCCCCCAGGATTGAAAGCTTCCGTCAGTTATTTGAAAAAACTAGCTGTTCTATACATTTTCACTTTTGAAGGAAACAGCTTATCTCTTCATTTCTGCTCAACATCAGAAATGAAGAGATCCGCTGGAGAACCAAGGTAACCGACATAGCCCGAAAAATTACAAAACTTAAGTGGCAGAGGGGCAGGGCACATTGCTCGCAGAATAGATGACCGATGGGGCAAAAGGTTCTGGAGTGGTGACCACGTTTTGGAAGTAGGAACCACGTAGGAACCCGTTGGACGCGAGAAGCACAGAACCAGTCGAAGTGAAGGTGCTTAGGGGAGGCCTATGTCCAGCAGTGGACGTCTTTCGGCTGAAATGATCATGATGATGACCCTACTACACAGGGTGGCATCGACGTGTAACCTGTTACCATGGGTTCAGTCACGATTCTGGACCCCCCAGGGTGGACAGTTATTAAAAAAAAATTGCTGTTCTACAATACATTTTCACTTTTGTAGGAAACAGCTGTTTTTTTTTCTATCCGCCGAAAAAATTCAACTTTTTTAGCACCCTAATCGCGTAACACACTATCAATCGGAATCTAAATCAGTTTGAAGCAAATTGCTAATCCATTGCTTCATAGGTTCGACAAATTTGTCTGCTCAACACGTATGTAACGCAATGAATGTTGTTGAACTATCTAAATGAAATCTATTCCGATTGATAATGTGTTACGGAATTGCCCCGCTGGATCATGTGGGTACTGAACCCTTGGTAACAGGTTGTGCGTCGATGTGACGACACCCTGTATACAGAAATCTTTATAGGCGCGATGTTGTTTATATTGTTTATTTCACTTACAAGTCTTATTCAACTCCGTTGGGATTTGTTCGGAAGCCTTTGAAGGTATTTTTTCTATCTTGTATCGTAAAAAGTTTTAGCGTAGAAACACAAGTTTTTTTTTCGTAATTTCACGTCGGCAGAACATTTTCCGTAGAGAAGCCCTACATATTTTAGCAAGAAATATATATTCTATTTTTAGAATAGTGTAGCGTTTAAGTTGTATGAAACATTGTTGTTTATGTAAGTATATAGATACTTTTTAATACCTAATATACGTAATATGATCAAGATGTATACATAAATTAAATTTAAATTAATTTACTTTTAACGACTTTTGATCTTTTCATTAGTATGGCTTCCGGTATTTAATTTTGGATACATCAAATAAATTCCACAAAAAGACGTCCTCCCACGAAAATATATTAAAGGTAAATTCCTTACAGACGAAAATCAGGAAGAAGCCTTACTGCGTGAGGTAATAAAGATTTATAATAAATCTGGGTGTAAGCGCTATGTCTAGACACGTCTGAGTCCCGCCAGGCCTGCTCGCTATAAGGATTTGTCGCGCGAACACGGTTTCTTAGACTTTCCACCACCCACACCACAGTCGTAATCCCACATAATATTAGGCACACAATGCAAGCCTCGTTCCGTTGACGCACAGTGGGGACCAACAGCCCTGCAGTAAAGATCGCCGAACAATGGGCTTCAATAGAAAGTAAGATTACGGCGTCTGGATCTCTAAGCTCCTTGATACTTTGCCTAACAAAAGGTCAGACATGTTCTCCCGACCCTAAACAAGCAATGGCCAGCACTAAAACCTTAACGTGCTTCCAGAACACGAACTTAAAGTTACGGTCGCCAACTAAACAACCGGATCTAACAATCAAAGATGGCTTCTATAAAAGCGACTGTTCGATCGCTGACGGTGACAAACAAACATTTTTATCCCCCACAAGAAAAAGTCTTCAGTACCTATTCGAACTTGTTGATACTGGTTTGAACGTTTTGATATTTTTCATCCTGTCCTCACCGTCAGGTGCGACTGACGATGATTTATGTCCTCACAGAAATGGCAGAATTCAATGAGTTTTGGCTTGATTCCGTGAAATTTATTTCTTTCAAAGTGTTAATATATTACGACAGATATATTTTGTTACAAGAGTTTCCTTGAGGAAAATCTTGTCTTGATTTTGTTTTCAGTAAATTGAACATCAAGTTTGGTTGTACGATTTCCAGGAAAATAATGTTCTTTCCACAGGAAACATGACCGTCTCGTAAATTGGTTATAAAGGTAATTCGATCAACATCATCATCATTATATTTCTTCGGTCCTGTTTCATGTTTATTATTATATAAATGTATTTATTTAGATTAGTATAATATACTTTATGTATGTATATATTGTATTATGTAAATGGTACATCACAGACTACCTATAGTATTTATCTCTCGTTCCCCTTTTTAATCCATCCAAAGGTTGTCTTTAAAAGATCGCTCTTAGCGATAAGACCGCCTATTGTATCACCCTTTGTAAAGTTTATATATTTTTGTCTGTAATTTATATGGTGTACATAATAAAGAGTTTTCTATGCTATTCTATTCTCGATCTTCGAAATTAAAACACAAAAGCGATTGAATATCGTAACGTGTCTACATAGATTTGAGAGGCGCGGGCGTGTTATTAACGGGGGTGACGAGTATCTCGACTTAACACACGTGCTGCGATGCGCTTAACATCAATCATTCCATTCACTCATCCCTACTTTTCGTACGGACCTATTGAATTCATTCACTAATTTATCACAAGTTTCCGAGTCCATCCTGTCTTATCTTTTCTCATCTGCAATCAAAAAAGTTTGTAAAAAACGAACTGCATTCACGGCTCGAATTAAGAGAGAAAATGGAATTTTTAAAACGTCCTTTTGTGTTAAAGGAGATGAAAAGCATGTCGTTATGGAGGAGTTTAAAATAGCTAATTACGTTGGAGAAAAACCCGGCTGCGAAGTATCCTGAAAACTTCTCGGCGTGCGTTTAACTGTCACCATTAAAACTTAAGTACCTACTCGTATCAGCTGTTTCACTAGTTTCATAGTACTTAATTTTTAGGGTTCCGTATCCAAAGGATGCCAACGGTACCCTATTACTAAGACTTCGATGTCCGGAGGTCTGTCACAGGGCTGTAACTTTTGAACCGTAATAGGTAGACACTTGAAATTCTCACAGTGTGATATGTGTACTACTATGGCCTTATAACAGCAAATAATAAAAATTAAATAAAGTTTAAGATAAAAGGGGGTCGCCGTACAAAAATTGTATTTTTTTTATTAGGGTATTTAAAAAAATATATGTAAGTATTGTTCAATATTGTACGGAAACCTTTCATGTGTAAGTCCGACACGTACTTGGATGCTTTTTTTTTTGTATAAAAATTCATACAAAATCAAAAAGCATAACTGCACAACGATGATCATTATAGGTAGTTCTGTTCTTCTTATTCACTCTAGTTTCTTCATCTGCTTGACGTGATTAATCCCAGTTTGCTAGGGGACCGACTTCCGGCTCAATTTTCCCCGCGTCCGGTTTTCGACACCAGTCATATATCATTCGATAATTGTGTTTTACAGTTTCAGAGTTTTCACGAGCTCTTCTGCGGTTGAGCCGGTTAATTAATTCTTTGTAATCGTTAAAACCATTTTGGATCGGATTTCAGAAATGAAATATTTTATAACGTAATCTATGATCTTGTTTGTGGCTTTAGATTGATGTCGGAACGTTGTATTCATATATATGTATATGTATGCTACGCACGCGGTAAACTCTGCTTGCGCGATGCAGGATCTTGCGTGACGTCATTGTGACACGTAGTTGGTATAGATGGGGTACCATGGACAATAAAAATATATTTAATAAGAAGATTGTTATTCAGGGGGTTCCACGGGCAAAAATATTTATTCGTGGTACCCCAAGGGGGACTAGACAGGGAGACCACGGGCCGATGTAGACGTCGCCACAAGCTCAAGGTCTAAGGTCTAACGTTTCTAAGATCTTCCCTAGAGTCTTCTAGACTTTTAAGATAAGAAAATAACAAGGTTCGGAATGGTTCATTTATCATTTCCTCATTCATTACCAAAACAAAAAAAAAAAACTACAAAGACAATATATTCCTGGATGTCTTAATGATAATAATTATACGCTCAATAAACAGATACATATTTACTAGAAGATAACTAATAACATTCTCACGCATTTCGCACATCACACAGCGATCCTTCAGATTGTTTCTTCCAGAGCATTTAATTCTGCGTACCCGACCAGTTACCGTTGACCCCCACAGTTCTTTCCCACCACCAATTAATCTAGGGACAGGTGAGGTCACAATAAACGGACACATTGTATTAGGAGCAAGACATTGCACCCTGGTTAATGGTCTACTTCTAAATTGTCCGTTTGTTCAACTTCCACTCAAGTTCTGCAATTACTTTTTATTTTTCTTCGTTATCTTTAGCCGTAAACATGAATATAAAAGTGAGTCATAAAATAATGTAACGAGATATTCTCATATATTTACGTTACTGTGAAAAATGATAATACGATGTCGGGGTTGTATTGAGATGCGTTCGTGCAAACTTATTAAATTACAACCTCGCGTTACCAATTAGTCTGTGAAGCCGTAGACAATGATAAACACGGAAAAAGCTTGCGATGGAATACAAAAGCTTTCATGTTTTATATAAAAAGTTTTTAGTAATGTAAGAATACAGGAAATATCCTAACATTTATGAAATTGGCGTTTTTTCGAACTCGTCACTTTGGTCTCAAATATCTGGCGTTTGCTTAGGAATTCCAAATTTAAATTGATTTCAAATTTAGACTTGTAGGTATATTTGTGTTTCAAATTTAGTGATCCATTTGTTTTCGCGCCATTTTTTTTGACGTCGTTCTGTTCACTTTAGGGAAAATTTAAAATATCGCGTTATATACGAATACGAGTTCCACCGTGGCACCCAGCGCTGCAGAAAAAGCTCGAAGGATTAATGATAATTATGTATGGGGAAGAAACTGTAAAAGAAAACACTGTACGTTTTTGGTCCCAACTTGGAAATTTTGACCTACAGAACATACACCGTGGACGGCTGGAGACCCTAGTCACAAAATACAGATAGTACAGAAGACAATCTACATACAAAGTGCGCTCGAGCAACGCACACATAGACACCGCTCACGGACACGTTATCTCGGACGGGTTGGGAGTAGTGCGAACGCGGGTGCCATCCGCTTGAGACGGAAGGCACATCACACATCCCTGTGAAGTGCAAAAATGAAGCAACAAAAAAATGCCTATCTAAGCTCGATTTATATAATAGTTTCCTATTTTGAATCAGTATAAACAAAGTAACTTTTTCGTAAGGTAAATTCATGCCACCAACTATTACGTAAGTTAAAAACATGATTTTTTGTTTGTGTAGATATTGTGTTGTTTTTAGTGTCAATTGATAGGTTTAGGTCTAAAACGGACAGGGCAAAATAAATTGTGTAAATAGGGTTATCCGTTTTGAAGTTATTAGGGATTTTCGATAGTGAAAATTGACAAATGTAAAATTTTATATGTTTTAGTTCTGTAAACTTTTTGTAAGTATTGTAATACTATGTTTATTGTTTTAGTTTTAGTCTCGACATAATCTTGGTCAGATCATGTGAAGACCATGTAGATCGCTGTCTAAGCTGGTCTTTTGAGGAAAGAACCACACAGATTGAGTGGATCCATAGTGGACCTGTCCAGTCAGTGCACGCATTTGTCAGAAATCGTACAGCTCAACTCAAAACTTAAGGAGCTCAACGATTCGACGAACAATACCATTTGGGTAGGCCACATAAATTACTCAAACTGCCAGACCATGACAAACACTAACAGAACAGAGGAAAAAAATGACCCACTTAGTCTTCACATTCACAATAATTAAAATTATATAATACTAGCTTCCGCCCGCGACTCCGTCCGCGCGGATGTCGGTCTTCGCGTGGATGGTTTATTTCTCAATTTTGAGTAACTCTGACAATGATATCTTATAAATATCTATTGGACCCAAATACGGCTAAGCCTATAATAATTAAGGAGATCCCTCTATTGAGCTACTGCTGTTGAGCTCGCGTTCTGTAGTAAGTTTTTTTTTCATAGTAATTCCGACCTTGATAAGTAGCATGTAGCAGTAAATTACTGACAGTGACGAAAAGTTTGCAATAATAAAAAAGTGATCGTGACAATGCGACAGAAAGTTATTTGAGAGCTTCAGCATACACAACATTGTTAGTGAGCTCGTTCGGAATATGAACATGAAGATTTCTTGGACTGCTCACACGGGAAAGAGCTACGTAAAGTTGCCCGTGTGAAAAACAACTCGCGGTAAGATCTACGCCAGCAACTCCTAGGGTCTGACCTTGAGCCTTATTTATTGTCATGGCGTAACATAAAGCTACAGGAAACTGTATTCTCTTAAATTGAAATGGAAAATTATCCACTACGGGTAATGCAACGTGTGTTCGCGGTTCTACAGAACAACGACTATGAATAAAACCGAAAAATAAGATTTTTTTTCTACGTATTTTTCCAGAATAAAAAGTATCCTATTTTATGCCCAGGATAATAAGGTATAATTATACCAAGTTTCATCGAAATCGAACCGCCAGTTTTTACGTGATGCCTGCATATACAGACAGACAGACAGACAGACAGACAGACAAAAATTTTTTTAATCACATATTTGGGTTTGGTATCGATCCAGCAACACCCCCCGCTATTTATTCTTTCAATATTTTCAATGTACAGAATTGACCCTTCTACAGATTTATTATATGTATAGATTACTAGAAAAACAACTTGTGTTACTAAGTAAAGTGCCAGTAGATATTTTATAAATTGTGTTAGTAAACCATTCCTTTCAATGTCAAAGTGCTTTATGTCTATTCACGTGGAGCGTAGTACACTCACAAGTAAAGAGATAGCACTTCCTGCTTGAATGTAATGACAGCCGGTGAAACCTCTGCGTTTATTTGAATAGTAAATATTATTATGTTCGCGTAATAAAAACAGATGTGAGAATAATGTATGGTTAATGTTTAAGCAAGTTATTTCTGGGATGGACTTTCAGTTTAACATTACTTATTATTCATCTTATGACTGCATCAGGGAGCGGAGTCCGCGCAGCTGGATTTTGGGCCAAAAACGTCGAAATTTTTGCTTTTAATAAGAATATGTTTTTCATTGGTAAAGTTTATAAGTTAAGTTTTGGAGAGCAGTGATGGCACAGTGGCAACGGCCGTGACTTTCGAGACATGCGCTTTACTTTGTATAAAGTGTTTTATCTCCGCTGTCCTCAAAATAGTGAAGAAAATATCGTAAGAAAACCGCCATGTACTAGAACCAAAAATTGAAAGAAAAGAAAGAAGAAAGAAAAAGTATTTATTGCGACTCGTACAGAAAGATCACAAGCTAAACTAAACACAGTAAAATAAGAAAAAATAAAAAATCCAAGTTATATTATAAAAAAAGGTAACAAAAGTAAAAAGAAACAGAAAGTCCTATTCGAGCCCAAAAGGCTCCTATCTCAGCATGATGCTGCGACATTTAAAAAAATAAATGTCACAGCGCTGGTATTCTAATAGGGCCCGCTGTGATGTCTCGGGGCACACAGACTAAGAAGAGAAGCTCGGGCAGTTACAGAAACAGAAATAAGTACTTTAAAAATAAAATATAAAAAATAAATAAAAACAAATAGGGTTGGGGCTGGGTTTGTATATAATATTATAATTATTATTTTATTTTAAGAAGACATATGACATCCACCAACCCGCACTGCCTTACGACCCACTCCATCTCACAGAGGAGGCCTGTGTGATGTGTTCCAGCAGTGGGAACGTTAAAGGCTGATTATGTAAAGTATTTAATACCGAAAATACAAATAAAAACTACTAACTACTCGTAAATACAAATTAATCTTTTCATCAGTTTTAGCTGGCCATTCGGGTGGCTCTCGTTAAAGAAGTTTGAAGCACGTAGTCGCTTTTTCGCATAAAAATTTTTGGCGAGTAACAAAAAGAAATTATATTTTTTACGCCATCATAACTTTATTGGTACTAGTTGCATCCGAATAGATTTTGTTAGTGGGTTATCAGAATTTCAGATACGATTTTTATCGTTGTGCAAAGTGTTATTTGAACATTCAAGGGATTTTCAGTTAACGTATTACAGAGCTTGTATTTCAGACCTCACCACCGATGATATGAAATTCAATACTGACAATGTCTGCAGCGTACCATCCACACTTGGTTGACATCCCGACTAGTCATACTCAACGCTTTTCCTCCACTTTTATTATATTCACACCCAAGGTGTGGATTTCTCTGCCAGCTGTTTCTGTTTGTTTCTGTGCTCCCTCATCCATCGCTTTTCAGGACGCAATTACAAACTCGATACTGCTACTGGAGTTTTTTTTTATTCATTTTTTATTGGTGACTGTGATGACGGTAATGTGTGACTGCCCAGGATGCGCCGAGCACTCGTTTCAGTTGAGTAACTGGCGGAACAAACTGCGCTACACGAGGAGGCTTCATGCATCCGAAAACAAAAAAGAAAAGTTTCCTAATGGAAAGCCAAACACGCAGCCTGATCTGGGTATTCTGTATAACCCAGGCCTGCTACTCTCACGTTCAGCAGTCGTACTTGCGCCCACTGGAACAAGGAGGCAGTCAGTGTACAGAACATGGCATCGCGCCTGTAATTTCTAAAGGATTAAGCAGACTTATAGTAACACTCACATTCCGCCATTTGTGTTTGTAAGTCCTATGTAATAGGGGGTGAGCCTATTGTTATGAACCGGGCACAGATCCAGAATTCGGGCTGCTACTGAGAAATTCCAGATGGAAAACTAAATAATACTTTGCCCGACCTTGAAATCGAATCCAGGACCTCATTGTCAGTAGTAACGCTTGCGACTACTAGACCAATGAGGCAGTCAGTATCTGCCTCGTTGATCTATCACTAGACCATTGAGGCAGTCAGTATCTGCCTCGTTGATCTACCACTAGACCAATGAGGCAGTCAGTATCTGCGTCGTTGATCTACCACTAGACCACTGAGGCAGTCAGTATCTGCCTCGTTGATCTACCACTAGACCACTGAGGCAATCAGTATCTGCCTCCTTGATCTACCACTAGACCACTGAGGCAGTCAGTATCTGCCTCGTTGATCTACCACTAGACCACTGAGGCAGTCAGTATCTGCCTCGTTGATCTACCACTAGACCACTGAGGCAGTCAGTATCTGCCTCGTTGAACTACCACTAGACCACTGAGGCAGTCAGTATCTGCCTCCTTGATCTACCACTAGACCACTGAGGCAGTCAGTACCTGCCTCGTTGATCTACCACTAGACCACTGAGGCAGTCAGTATCTGCCTCGGTGATCTACCACTAGACCACTGAGGCAGTCAATATCTGCCTCGTTGATCTACCACTAGACCACTGAGGCAGTCAGTATCTGCCTCGTTGATCTACCACTAGACCAATGAGGCAGTCAGTATCTGCCTCGTTGATCTACCACTAGACCAATGAGGCAGTCAGTATCTGCCTCGTTGATCTACCACTAGACCACTGAGGCAGTCAGTATCTGCCTCGTTGATCTACCACTAGACCACTGAGGCAGTCAGTATCTGCCTCGTTGATCTACCACTAGACCACTGATGCAGTCAGTATCTGCCTCGTTGATCTACCAATAGACCACTGAGGCAGTCAGCAGCTGCCTCGATGATCTACCACTAGACCACTAAGGCAGGCAGTATCTGCCTCGTTGATCTACCAATAGACCACTGAGGCAGTCAGCAGCTGCCTCGATGATCTACCACTAGACCACTGAGGCAGGCAGTATCTGCCTCGTTGATCTAGAGGTCGCAAGCGTACTGAGTATGATGAGTGAGGTCCAGCGGAAAAATTGCGTATAACAAACTATCTATAGCAATGGAATTCATTTTGACAGTTCAACAACTTTCATTGCGTTATTTACGTTGTTGAGCAGACACATTTTTCGAACATATGAAGCAATGGATTAGCTTTTTTTCAATTTCATCCTTCAAAGTGATTCATATTGAGATTTATAGTGAATTACGCAATTAGGGTGCTAAGTTTGTATAATGATATATTTTTAATCCTGTATCACAATTTATTCAAAGCGAGGGTAATAAAGGCACAATAAACACATTTCCCGCGGCAATTACCCCTCGTCTTAATGCGCACACGTTCTTTGTTAGTTTGCTTCACAAAATTCTGTCATAACACTCCGCCCGTCATTAGTAGAGAGTGGAGCCTCTCGTTATATTTTACGACCATTCCGGCGACTGTTAGTAACCCTTTAAATGCAACGGTCTTAATATGGAATGATAAACTTTTATCATCTTACAACCGATTGTGTGTTAATAGAAATCTATGTCGTGGTTTGGTATGGAAAATTGATATTTGATTCGTCTTCATGAATTATCAAAAAATTAAGTAAGACGCGGCAATTCTCAAGTTAACTACTGTATACTTAGCTAAATAAATCACCTGACATAAGATTTCACAATTTTAAGGTTTTAGTTCAAGAGTTTCCATACGTTTTCATTGAGTTCTTTTTTTTTTATTAGAAGCTACATATATTAAGTTCGTAGGTACTTACTTATTGATGCCAGTCTTACCAAGGGGTATCGTATTACCCAGTAACTGGGTTGTGGAGGTCAGATAAGTAGTCGCTCCATGTAAAATACTGGTATTCAGCTGCATCCGGTTAGACTAGAAGTCGACCCCAACATAGTTGGGAAAAAGCTTAGGGAGTGTGGAACCTAAGATAGAAACACGCTTGTACGATACGACTACATACAGAAAGCAAAGCTCATAGAAATCTCTATTCCTAGACAGCACGTCTCGCCGAAAACTTTGTTGATAGAAAACATTGTTTGTAGATATCTCGGTCCATAGGAAGCACTGTTGACAGAGATCTCTGTTCATAGATAGCACTTCTTGCCGAAAACTTTTTTCATAGAAACCATTGTTTCCAGGTACCTTGGTTCACAGAAACCAATTAGATAATTATTTTTAAGTGAGTTGTATTCCCATTCGCTCGCTCTTGCATCCTATGTCGACGGGGCCCCGCTGCGCGGGGCTCCTATTTCTGTGTAAGGGGCTTAAAGTAACCTAACCAAACCTAACCTCGGGGTGCCCTTTGCTCGCTCTTGCATCCTACTTTGCGCTTTCTGTGTAACCAAGGGAAACAGTGGTTTCTATGAATAAAGTTTACGGCAAGAAGTGCTATCTATGAACAGAGATCTCTGTCAACAGTGCTTCCTATGGACCGAGATATCTACGAACAACAACAGTTTTCGGCGAAACGTGCTGTCTAGGAATAGAGATTTCTATGAGCTTTGCTTTCTTTATGTAGTTGTATAGTACACGCGTGTTTCTATCTTATGTTCCACACCGAAGCTTAGGCAGATGATGATGACTTAACTTATTGGTGGGAAAAGTTGGATGTAGGCAGCATCCTTTCTTTATTAAGCTCGACCTTATGAATTGAATAATTGGTTTGTAAAGTTCGTCATTATGATTACCTACGATGTTTGCCAAACGTGGTGATTATGGCAACATCCTTTAGAATCATAAATGGCATCACTCCATGAGGACTTCCATGTTATGAAGTGGATGTTAATGTCACATGAATATGCTGCAGCTGTTACGTACAGACGCCAGCACTCAAGCTACTACAATCTTTAATAGAGTTCAACTTTATCGGTAAAGCATAAGGTTCAAAGTTGATTGGAACAATTTGATAATTTCGGGTAGGTTGATGTGCTGGCGTTTGTACATTTCAAATTGCCAAATGAATATTAAAAACGTTGTGGTAAAATACAGGTGAAATGAAAAATGTATTAATTGACAAATTGAATGCTCGCAATTTGGTGGCCGAATCGGTAAAAATATTTGTTATGCCCTACAGATATTTGTTCAGTTCGTATTTTTGTGTGTTCACGCCATGCAAACGGCATCGCAGGGTTCATACATTATGCACGGTACACTTAAACGCATGAATTAACTGCGGTTTATTTAGCGAATACATTACTCATTCTGTTTCCCAGATATTCTGCACTTGCAGTGCAAAATGACCAGTGTAAGTAAACGATTACCACTATAATAAATTTCGCTGTTTGTTCAGCAATTCGTTCAGTAGCTACGGGTAGGTACAAATGTCGGGTTTCAGCGTTCTGTTACAAGCACCCTGTAGTAGATGAAGGCTATTTGCTGCATTCTACTTTAACGAATTTTGCGTCAGTGTGTGAGTAATTTTGAGTATGTCATTTAAAAGTTAATTGTAACTTTTACAATATTTAAAACTATTTACACTAAGTAGGTACTAAATTAAATACTAACTAAGTACACAAATAAATACAAAAAGAAAAGGACTTAGGCGTCGAAGTACTCGTCCGCATCGCTATCACCCGAAAACGTACCCGGAAGACTGGCAGCATTGCCACGTTGAATGACAAAGCTATTTCTTTGGCCAAAGAACGACCCAGCCCTCTCTTTGATTTGCTTTTTTTTTTTCCAGAAAATAATGTCCTGTTTTACGAGCTTGTGTTAACTTTAGCCCGTCCTGCTCCGCGATTATGATTTGCATTCTCTTATAGGAAAGTTTAAAATATTCGGTTGCCTCTAAGCCCCGTAAAATCAGAAGGCCTCCTCTCGACGTCTATGAATTGTGTCGTCAATGAGATTACAAATTAAATTAAGTTCAAATAAAATTAAACTCAAAGAAAGGGTGGAGACATGGGGTTTTAGTCAGTAAGAGTCTGACACTCCCTTCCGCTCCACCCAGAGCGGGAAGGGTCATTTGATGATTTCCCATCCTGAAAAAAAAACATGAGAGGAGAATGTAGCTAAAATAATTACCTAAGTACTAGTTTGCTCAGGCAGTAGAAATCAATACTTTCCTCTAACAATCATATATGGTAGGCAGGTTTAAACATAAAATAAACTCTAATATACAAATAAATAAAATATAAGTGTCTGTTTGTAATTTCAAAATAACAACTTTTTACTAAATTGTTTAACTTATGCGTAAATATAAAAAAAAAGCATTTTTTTTTTTTTTTCAGCTTATTTCCGAAACAGCTGGACTGATTTTGACAGGACTTTCACTGGCAGATAGTCAGATAGCTGATGTTATAAGGAGTATCTTAAACTATTTAATTTATAAAAAAAAAACCAAAAGGTATTAATGTCACGCAAACGAAGTCGCACACAGCATTTAAGAATAAGAACAACTAAAAAAAAAATGGAGTAACTTCAAATAGCCCCAAAAAATAAAACATTTAACACCAAACTTGTCGAGATTTAAGTTAAGATGCTAAAATACAACTGTTTTAGGAGTTAGCTTAAAAATTTCATATTCCGCTGTAAAACTCGGTAATAGCTTACGAAAAGTATGGGTAGTCGAAACAAAAATCTGAGAAAGCTTTTAGTATACGTGTTTGAGACCCGAATGATGTAAATTTCGGCACTTGGAGTATAGAAACAAGTGACTTGCAAAGTTTTCTAAATAAATCTAAAAGGCGCTCCAATTTTATATTTTACATAAATACTTTAGTTGGAAAACAAAACTTGTTCACTAGTTTGTTGCTAATATTTATTGTTTCCAAGAGCTGCCAGGAGAAGTAAACTATTCAATATTTTTCTACAGATCCGTGGTCTAATGGATTAACAATATTTAGCTCAGCACGATTTTCATCATTATAGACTTTTTTCAACCATCACCGTCAATCACAATCCAAGGGTTTTGTAGGAAATTTATAATCCATTGCTTCATAGGTTTGAAAACATCGTCTTTTCAATAACGTAAATATTTAACGCATCTCATTTTGACATTTCAACCACCTTCGTAAAAACATTTGTTCAAAATTACAGCTTCTAAGTACAATGCAAATTTGAATAAATATTTTGCTCAATAACTGAGATTAAAAAGACTGAAGTGTTAATATTTTGCTCAATAACAGAGATTAAAAAAAACTGAAGTGTTAATCGACTTTTGTTGCTGACTGTACCGTAGCTGAACTGTCAAAATAAAAAACATTGCGATCAATTGTCATTTTATGTGTGTTACGCAGTTACCCTACAGATGACAATGTACCGAAATAGTAAAAATCCTAGCATCTGCAGGCAGGATCAGGATTAGAAGAAGGGAATTTAAATAAACATTCAACTGAAAAAAATGTTTTTCATTATCCATTAATTTGTAACTTCTTAACAGATAAGAAAGCTTTCAACGAGATTTACATAATAATATCCTAAATTCATTTGACCCTCACAACTTATGCGGAATGACAAGTGGTCGACATCTTTTAAATATTCCTCTTCATACCGACGAGGATGAAAATCTCATTATAGGAAATGACATTTTCCTCACTGTCAAATAGGCACCGAGTTTTCACGTGCCGTCCCAATCTCAATACGTAACACTAAAGAGGTCACGCGAAGCCTTTTTTGTAAAAAAAGCCTTTGTATAAACTGAACATATATTTTACATTATTCTCTCTCGCCACTGAGACAACGGCTCCTCTATACGCGGACACTTTTCCCCTAGAGGGGACTCTTGAAGTTTATTGACATTTACTTTCCGAGGGTAAACACAGCGACAGGGTTGTCTGTCTCGATTTGACTCGCCGCATAATGCGTCTCTTCCATACCACCTACTTACAGACACGGGGTATTATTTATCACCAATTCATTCTTCCAATATTCCTTAGGCCCATAAACGATAGGGTAACGCGACCCACATTGAGTTTTTGCATATACTCCACGCATGGGAAAAGCTATATTATAAAGAGCTCCAGTTTCGTTTATCATGTTATATACTTTGCCGTGTATTGCTTATCGTTATCTACTATTTTTACTGCTGTATTATATTACAGATTTTAGTGCTTTTTTGGGAACAGGTCTGAAAATAGAACCTTTTCCCGGATTTCCCAATTTTCTTTTATGGAGCAGAACGGAAGTAAGCAAGGTGATACTATTGCGTAGGTAGATAAAATGGTATGAGTTCAAGGAGCAAAAATAAATGAGAAATAAATATTCCATATAAAAATATGCATTTTGTTATCAAAACATATATTCCACGGCAAAACTTTTCCATTTTTCCGCGGATTGTGTCTTAAGAAACTAATTAAAAATTTCGCTTCACTTAAAACTTACCGCTGCCGCCGCTATCCTGATTCGCAACTTCCTTGAATTGATAAAAAAACTTTCTGTTGATCCTCCGTGTTATTCGAACGACGGCGAAGATTTCCTCGTCGGATTTCTCCGCAGAATGGAGGGCTAAAACAATATGTTGGGATCAAACTAGCTCGAGACGGAGGCTAATGCAATATGTATCAGCTCTCAAGTGGAGACCAACACTAGCCGAAGGCCAAAGTAGCCTTCGTGAAGTAACTACTTTTTATTTATCTGAAGTAGCTATTGAATTCACCCGACACGCAGGTAAAGTTCCAGAGTTTGTTTTGCTTGACCGCAGTTCAAATACATAGTTTGGGCGCTACGCCTATTGAGTTTTTGATGATAATAGAGAACCCTGAGGATACTTATATGTATGTAAAAGTACCTATCACATTCAGACATCGACAAGCAAAATAGACGTTACACATTTCGTATCCATATATCCATACGTCGTCTGTGCGTCCACTGAGTAAGGCGCAGATCTATTACGTTTGAGTTATCCGTAATGTAACGAGACGCTGACTTAGCAGTATACATTGCTATTCCGCTATTCGGCCTCGTAACGTACCTATTCGGAATGTATTTGGCTCCTGAGCATCGCTTGGCTCGAGCACAAGTGGGACAATAACAAACGGAGCCGCCATAAAGTGGCAATGTCAATTCCAACTTGTGCGCTTTTTCAGTAGTCTAGACACATTAACTAGCCATTGTGTAACATTTTTACATTAATGTGCTGAATCCACCGCAGTTTGTACAGAAAAGAGATAAGCATGAAAGTTGCAACAATGTTTTTGATGGGTTCCTACTTAATCTACTCCCTGTTTAAAAGGTTCAACTTCGTTGTATTCATTCCACTTTATTCAGTGTAGGTAATAAACTAGATTGTTTGTTGTTACGTAACGCTACGATACTCCCGAAGTCGGATAGAAATGGTAACATTATCAGCACCACCAATATACCTTAGCCAACTGCGAAAACTTTTCTCTCCAGCGTATTCCGAACGTAACTGAGGGTAAAACTTTTTGTGGGTACAAAACATGATTTGACAGATTGAAATCTATAACACCGCTGGGGCTGTCGACGGCTGATGTACCTACCTAACCGTGCGGGAGATGATTGAGATCGAATCAAATGATTGACACGCCACTCACTTTTCCTCATTTTGCTATTCTTTCGTCTGTTTCGATTTCGGTTTGAATGCTGTCACGGTGTCACCTACGATACAATATTTCCAAAGCAGGAAAATTGGATTTGGGCGTCGAAAACGGAAAACGGTAACATAATTTCAGCTCTTTGTATTTGCGTACAAAACATTTAACCATTTAACCGACGAGCAGCCAGTAAAATCCATTGTTTATATGCGACAGAATATTTTTGATTCATAAAATTTCATTACCAATATTTCGACGGAGCTAACTGGGACAGAATGGCGTTCATTAAGCGTCCATTTAAACATAAATTAGGCCACCGGAACTAAAATATCGGTCTATGTTGCGTAGGCCGTGCGGGTTGGCATCGAATTGTGATAGAGGCTGGTTTCGTTGCCAAATTGCCCTGTCCGCTTATCATCTGGCTTACGTATAGCGCGCCAGTAGCACCGTGTGCCGAGTTACATTTTAAAAATTTGAATATAGACGAGATTTTGAGACGAACGCCTTAATTTTCGGATGTGTTGTCTAGTCCTGTTGATGTTGGGGTGTAAGCTTACATTCGTGTTAGATGCTTAGAAAAGATTCGGTGACACTGTTGCGTTGTTATGTAATGTGGGTAACTAGGTCAAATGTCATTATCGTGCCAATTTTGAAACAGCTGTACGTACAGCAGAGAGACAAAATGGAGCCTGCAATGTTACGCCACATTTCTAAAAAACACCTAAACCCTAACTTTTCTATTCACTCTACTAAAGCCACCGCAAGGATTCAAAATCAAAACTTCAATCAATTACGGAAACAATCAGCTAAAGCGAAGTTTGATCCTCCAATTTTGATATCAAGGTTTTCTATTGCAGTGGGATTAAACTGAAATCCCGGATGCGCCGCGCCGGTGACGCGTGGCCTAGCCATGCATTTATAAAGTCACTGCAATTTTTTTATACAAAATTGTGGAAATTTCCAGGCCACGGAGCTTAAGGGAGCCGATGACTTGGAAAGCATTGGTCTCCTCGCTCGATTTGCACTACAAATTGTTTTTTATGTGGGCCGGGAAGATTCCTCTGTTTGTTTGTCATGTTGCGCTATTCATCAACTGGCTATTGTTGGTGCAATTTGTCGTTAGGGGATAGAAATGGTTTGTTAGGTGCAGATAAAAAAAAAGTGCTGCTGCAAATATTTTCATTTGTTTTGAGTTGTACATTCGTGTACCTATTTATGTGTGTATTGTGTAATCAAGTTTTATCTTCTGACAAAACTGTGTTACACGACTGACTCCTGACTGACTTCTGACTTTTTCCTAAAGTAGGAAATCATCAAATGACCGGCCCCGCTCTGAGTGGAGCGGAAGGGAGTGTCAGACTCTTACTGACTAAAACCCACCCGTGTTCCTTCCTTAGCCCTTTATGTTCCGGGCCAGCGGTAACCATTTCGGACAACCCCGCTGACCCGGCAAAGTATTGCAGTGCTTACCTCTATACTTTCAGAAAAACTAGTGATGTAATAACAATCACTAACTAAAATAAACAGAACGTAAACGCTTGTAATACGACGAAAAATAAGTCGTTTGCAAAAAAACCTGGACCACATACTCGCTTACCTCCATATTATTATGTTAACAAAGATTTCGCCTTTAAGTCTGGATTGCTGCGCTCCTTTTGAAGGGCCACAGCGGGTCGAGCTTCCGCCGGTGGCACATAATCGCAGCCGCTTTTTGCGCTTTACTCAGCTGCTTTACAAAGAAAAATGTAAGTAAACGCCGTGCTCTTTAGTACCAAACGTAGGCGTTTCTCTATAGCGGTTTAATACTCCATATCTCCTGTGAGTTACTTGCTCAGGTGTTTTACCGTAGTATGCATATTTTACGTTCCTTTGAGTACAGTTTAATTAAGGGCTGATTTTTCTATCGCCAGATAACTTTTATTCGAGGAATAAAATTTATGTTTGACAGTTTTTGTATGAAACAACTGTCAAAATTTCAAAATTATTCCTCGAATAAAGTTATCAAATTATTGAAACATCAACCCTTAGCGGAATACTGATGTTCGATGAATTTTTGAGGTTGCAGTTGCCTTATTAATCTTTCTGCCAACGGTAGATAAAATTAATTTTATACTCATGAGTCTTCAAATATAATACTGCAGCTTATGGAATTTAATACCAGTAGGGTACATTTTGTAATCAACTTATGCGTAAGCAAATTAGTTATTGTATGGTTTCTGGAGTTTGGTATGTAAGGCAACATACTCGTAGGTACCTACTTTAGTAGGTAGTAGGTATGCTACCTTTTGGAATGGGCAACTAGAATCAGTTATATTTTATTGTTGACGTTCAAAGGTGCCTTTCATGTCCCTACTTCAAATAAATCATTTGACGTTGACTTTATGCAGACATATACATATTTTAACGGAGTTATGATTTTAATAACTAGCCAAGACTTTGTCATTGTTAGAAAATTTTGAACAAACAGACTCTTCTAATAGTTCATGCGTAGAGTTAGTAGGAATTCGTTGCTAGACAGCAATTAATTCTTTAAGTTATAAATTAATTTAATTTAATTTTTTTTTTTAATATTGTACAGGGTTATTGGTAAAACATTAACAACCTCTTAAGAGGTCAAAGTACTCATCATTATGAACAACTTTTAATAAGGGACCAAAAAGGAAATCGCGAAAAAAAAACAGCTGTTCCTTACATTTTGACGAGTTATACGAACATAAATGTAGGGAACAGCAGATTTTTTTTTCGCGATTTCAGATTTGGTCCCATAGTAAAAGTTGTTCATAATGATGAATAACCACAATATCTTCGTACAATGACCTCTAAGAGGTTGTGAATGTTTTACCAATAACCCAGATTTTACACCATTTTACAAGAAAGAAGTTTTGTTGTAAACAACTGTATTTACGAGTACGTACCTACATATTACATTACCTACGTTTATCGACATATTGTTCTATCAACGCAGTCGGCCGTCGACTTGACAGAAGATTGATTTACGATGCGCAGCCCTCCCCGTAGTCCCTGTCTTTGGCTAGGAAATTAACACTTTGGTGCAGGTGGCTACAGGTGGTGTTAAGTGTTGACTTTAGTTTTAGTTTTCAGTATCAATAGAAATAAAAAGAATTAGTCTTCTTCTTCGTGTCGCTGGTAAGACAGTTACTAAAAAAAGGTTGGCCCAATACTTCGCCAATACCACGGTATATCGGTGGCAGCGCAATTTTCAATTCAATTTCAAGTCAATTTGGCTGCATGCTTTTGGGCACAAAGGAGCATAGTTTTTGACACAGATCCACATCCACAACCTGTTCTCATTCCGTCAAGGTACGGACTTTAGGAGGTGAAGAAGAAGGTGTAGTTCACTTCATTCTGTATTTTTGTTTCTGCTGCATGTATTGTATAGTTATTAAATTCTAAATCCTTAATTGGCTGTAAGACCAGCTCATATATTTTAAGATAAAATTTCAAAGAGCTGTGGATTTTGTAAATAATAAATAAATAAGTTATAATTTCATAAATTTTATATTTATATGTTCTCCAATCGTGGACATAAAATATGTGATACTTAAAGTCGCCTTGATGGCAAAAGAGGCGCCCTCCTGTCAGCTAATACCAACACCCTGTGATTAGTAATCCGCCTGCCAAGCATGGTGATTACGGCCTCTTAAATTGAGAGATCCTTTGCTATGCTTTGTATAATTTACTAGCTTCTGCCCGAGGCTTCGTCCGCGTCAAACTTCTTGTTCCCCCGACCCAGCCCGTTCCATCGCATCGTTTAGCAATATTTCTGAGTTTTTTTCTTTTTGCTCGGCTCGTGTGAGTCCTACGGATAGCCTTAGGGCGCGTTCACACGAGCGCGATTTTTACGCGTGCACGTCGCTTACCCTTCGCTCCCTCTTTAGAAAAACATTGGAATTACATGCGTGTCTTTTGAGGGAGCGATGCGTACGCGACGCGCGCGCGAAAAAAAATCTCGCTCGTGTGAACGTAAGGTAACCTGCCTCAAGAATTGGGCTATCAAATTAATGCAAAAAATATTTTTTCAAATTTGACTGTTAGTTCTAGACATTAGCGCTTTCAAACAAAATTTGTAAGCTTTATTATTATACTTAGTATAGATAAAGATAATACTTACTTTGTTTACAGCTCACGCTAACCTACTAACTTGTCCGAAATAGGTTGGACTTTCAATCATCCTTACCATGATTGTTATCGAAACATTAAAGCCCCTTAAATCCCCTTTGAGATAAGCTTAACTAGGTAAGCCCAAGATTTATACCCACTATATCCTCCAGCTATAATAAAACAGTCCCTCAACCATCGGATGTGAACGCCACGAAAAAGGCTTTTACTTCCTTGAACCTTATTCGTATAATTTGACGGCAGGAGTGTCTCAGGAACATAACATATCGACGGAATATTTCTCGACGAGACAGCGACGTCGGATCATTTCCGGCGATCCCCTTGGGGACGGGAAACGCAATAAATCATCGGTCATTGTCGCGTGGGGCCAATTGAACGTTGATTTTTATTTTGCGACAAACTGCTCGAGTCCACGAGTCGTGCCTTGATTTAATTTTCTCGGAGCCATATTTTTCTGTGATGCGATGAGAGTAATAGCGTCAAATAGAGGTGGTCTTTCAATTGTTTCAAGTTTTACGACATCTACGGGGAGTAATTAAATTATAGTCTTGACCGTTTGTCTACTCATGTGTCTTGACTGTATTCTGGCTGACTACATTGGATTTTGTTTATGAGAGCCTGTAAAAGTAGTTAATCTAAATTGTAACCCTTTTTTAAAATAAAACAAAGATTCGAATTTGGTAGATGTTAAGAGGAAATGCGGGTTGTCGTTTTTTCATAGAAACGGTCTCGCCCGTTTTCTTTCTGGTTAATGACCATAAAGCAATGATTTTTTACAGAAAAAAAAGTATTTACTACTTGTATGTTACTCCCTATGTTTTCCTTTTTGATGATACATTATTTTTATAGTTGCGGAAACCAGCCCGTAGTACCTATTACCTATTAAGCACTAGAACCCTCAAAAAATGCCGATTTAAACCGCTGTCAACAGAGGCCTAGTGTACAAATTTGACAATTCTTAATGAAAAAAGAAAAACATAGAGACAGTATAATTATATCCTTCTTATTCAGTTTATGAAATATTTTTTAAATTGGTCCAATATTGGAGGAGGCAATAGGCGAGAGCCAAACCTCGAAATATTACTCTTTTTACTTAGGCTTTTTCAAAAGTCTCACCGACCACCTTTCCTCTTAATACCTTACCATACCTTTGCTGATACATATTTATTATTTTCTTAGGTAATTCTTTGGGTTCATAAAGGAAACTAAAATTAAGATTATTGTAAAAAATTGTGATATATTTCTTTGTTAGACTATGAATATTTAACTGTACAAAATACATGGTGTTTCTAATTTACAATTAATATTAATTAACAAAATAATATAATTATATTATATTATACGCATATAAAACATTACTCGATGGCCGGCGACGAGCGGTCATTTGTTAGCGCTTTCCTTAACTTTACCGTTGCAAATTGTTGGGGCCTGCGGGAGAAATGGAAAATTTACTACTTACTTTTAAAATATTTTCTATTCAGGGAAATACATTGATTTTAAATGTAGCGCAGAAAATAAAACTGAATTTTGTTTGCTTTGTTCAATCGAAGACTCGTTATAATTTTACAGTTGCATTGTTATTTTAAAAAACGTTTTGTAAAATAACCTATTGAAGATTTTAGTATAATTCATCAGAGTAATGACAGTTCTAAATACGTGACACAAAAATACAAAACGCAGAGATCTAGACAAAAAGCAGCAAACAAAAAGATTAAATATCGTGCCTACAAAAGTAAAAGTAAACAAAAGAATGTCAGTAAGTAATTAAAAACAAACCTCCTTCATATTACTTGTAGACGGCTGTTTCGCGTCCCCATAAATCATACCAGGGTCCAAAAGTATGGCCGTCCTCTGGCAACAACTCGCTTCCTTCCGAAGGTCTCTTCAGTAACTTGGTTCGAGGAAGCAACTGCGGTCGCTGTTGCTTCAAGGCTTCGTTGAACTTTTGGTCATCTGATTCACTGTATGGGCCCTCACTCCGACGGTCGACTAAACGCCTCTGCTCAAGTCTGGCCTCCTCTTGACGAATCTTTGACTTTTCGGCTTTCTTAGAATCCGTTTCGTAGTCATACCGAGACGATCTCCGCTCTTGGTCACTGAAGTACGATATGTTTGACTCGTAGTACCTTTCTTCTCTGCGTCCATTATGTGGTAAAGAGCTGTCGTCATAACTTCTGTTCGTTCTGTTCTTCTTTGGATCCCTGCCCCTTGTATCAGTGAATTCTTTCCTTGTTTGGCGTCTGTCTAGCGAGTAGTCTATTCTTGGTTCACGATTGGGTTCATATGATCTGCCGTCTTTCTTCTGGTTTCTTGTTTCGGCTTGAGGATACTCTTTTTTATGATTCTTTCCATTTTCGAAATTGTTTGGTGGTTGATGATTCTTCTCTTCATTACTTGAGCGTTTTTTATATTTCAGGGTTCCTTCATCGTGTCCATTATAAATTTCCTCATTACGAACGTCGTTATTGTTTCGTTCCATTGGGATTCCATAACGGTCAGTGTGTTGTTCGTTGTCTTTGTACTTGAGAGTTTCAGATGACGCGGAAAATGTTTTAATTTCTTTCGAGCTGTCTTTGAAAGTTTTAAATTCCATAGTTTTCGGCGGACTGCGCTCATGAGTAGAGTTTTTAGTTTTTTCTGAAGGGATTGTGGCACGAACGTGTGGCTTGATCGGAGTTACCTCTATTTCTTCAAATTCTGGTGGCATGTATGCGTTTTCTTTGCGTTTCTTGACATCTTGTTCGATCATTTGCGTCTGCCGACGTCTATCCATTTCTTGCTGCTTCCGTGATTTCATATGATCATCTACAATTATACAGTCATACGGATCAGTGCTCGAAGCAACAGAATTAACGTCAGAGCTGCTGTCATTGTCATACTTTTGCAGTATTTCTCTTCGCTTAACAGTTTTCATAACAAAGCCTTCTCCGTTCTCATCGTTATAGAAACTGTTTTCAAAGTTCGTTTTGATTGTACTCGTGTTTGTTAAGTCCGAGTGCCTTGACTCATTTCGTGGTATAAAATCTTCATGTTTTTCTTCAATTATCGATTTCTCAGACATACTTTTTTTATTCATAGATTGAGTTTGTTGGTAGCCATCCATTGCCTTGCGACCTTTTTCTATTCTTTCTTCACTTTGGATGGATCCCAGGCTCTTGGCTTGGCGAATGCCGTTAACAGCCTTCAGGTCTTTTCTGTCAATAGTTTCTCTTAGACGCGGCGGCTGTCCGTTTTCAGTGGGAATAGTTTTTTCTGGACTAGCTTGTTTTGGAATATCTGGTGCAGGGCGCAATTCTTTCTTCATCTTTTCGAAAAGCTTTTTCTTATACTCTGGAACGGTGTCAACAATATCACGATGTTGCCAGAGCGACATTCCTTCCATGATCTCTTCAGCAGTAGTGCGTCCAAATTTCCAGAATGATTTAGTCCTTTTCACTTTTTGGGAGTCCTTGTCCATATCCAACATATTGCGTAACATCAATTGTTGATCGTCTGTCATATATCCATTGGCGGTGTTATTGGATTTAGGACCTCGCCTCAAGCTTTGAGTTTTAAGCAAGTACGCTCTATTATTGATGTTTTGTTGAGCAGATTTACTACAAAAATAAATAAAAGGAAGAGTGAATGGTACTAGCTTAACTACATAAAAGCAACGAAAAAAGTCAAGCATACAATTGTTGTAAATGAACACATGCTAAAATAACATAAAAAGTTTGGGGCTGTATGAATACCTGATGGGCACACGGAGTCGTTGAGCTTCTTCATCACTGTAGTCTACGTCGGGCTGTGGTGGTGGCTCATTGGAGAAGCCTGAATCATTGGAGCTATGCAGTGACACATTTCCTACAGCACCTACTGCACTAACTACGGTTTTAACTGGTCCTGCTTTATTCTGAGCCACCTGCAGAATTAAGAGATAGAAATCAATTTTTGAAATCTGGAAGACATGGTGTTGTTTTTATATTGGGAAGTCTGACAATAGTTACCTGAGAGCGCATAGGTAATGTCTGTGGCCCAAAACTCCTTGTTTCTATAACAGCATGAGTAGTGAAGCTGGCTGCTGATGTGGAGTTCTTGATAGCATTTGTAGCACCTGCGGCCGGAGTGGACGCGTGGAATGTGGCGCTGGCTGAGGTGCTTAGAGCACTAGGCGATGGCGCTGGTAAAGTCGGCGGGAGTCCTGGCGAGCCGCTTCCAAGACGACCCTACGATTAAATGTGGTGGCTGAGTGTGTATTTAACAAAAATCTTGCTACTAATAGGCATAGATAGAAAACATAATTTAGCTCGTTGTCCGTCCATCTATGGGCTGCATGTAAAGGAACTGTTAACTTTATTAGAAGTATTTAGTTTACCTTGGTAACATGATGAGCAGTGACTGTATCTCCGAACATGCGAGCAGGTGGGTGTGAGTGCGTGTGCACTGCACCTGAAGGCGTTGTCTGTGCGTGTGCCATTGGCGCCGGTGGTGGCGCCTCTGAAGGTGTCTGTACGACGCTCCACCGAGCAGGCGAACTTCTGCGAAAATTATCAAGAATTTAGTACCTATGTGGAAATAGTGAAAATAAAATCATTATTATGGACACAAAGTCAATTTGCCAAGGATAACTTTTGTAATTTTTTTTTGCCATAGTGGTAGGTTCTTTTTACTCATGGAGGTAGGTATTGATTTCTTTTTTTTTTAAGTAATAGTGGTCTCGCAAAGCCACCGTGTATTATTTTTGACCATTATTTTGATCTTGTCATTGTTTACATGAAAATGTATCTAACAATCGCAGGAATGTTTTTGAGATGTGAAATTCCAGCTTTGATGTTGTTGTTTGTATTCCTGTGTAAGTCTTTTTGGCCACGGAGGAGTCGGGCTCGTGCGGTCGCTCACCTCGTAAACATAGGTACGTGAAGTTGAATATCAATAGAACAGTACAAAATAAAAACTCACCCAGTTTCATCAAGAGGGATCGGTTCAGTATAAGCAAGGGGGAACCAGCCAGCATGATGAGACCGTAAATTCTCGCCATATTGCCATCCTTTAGTCCTTTCTCCTAGGAGGGCCAGTACATCTCCTTGTTGGAAGCTCAGCTGGTTGTCGCCGGCAGCTGCGTATGCGTATAAAGCTCGAGCCAATGGCGGGTCTCGTGTAGTGCAGGTCGGTGGGGCAAGAGATGAGGGACGGGTTGCTGTGCGGGTGTCAGTCACTGCAAAGAAATTGGGAACATTTATAGTCAGTTCTAGAGTAGACACTAGTAGTCATAAACAAATAGGAAGTTACGCGTTACGTATCACAATGTTAAAGATGAATTCCAAATTATTAATATTAATAATTATTATTATTCATCATCATATTAATAAATAATAATAATTATTATTATTATTTGCAAAAACATCATTGTGGATCAGGCAAAACAAGTATGGAATCATAATTAATGTATTGACACACATTGACATTAACAACCATTAGGACAAGTTAATAAGAATGTTTCTCATTAGTTTGAACCTTACCTTGATCTTCATTATTTGAGGTGGCTTGAAGATTAAAATCCGATTTGGCTCTCGACAATCCTTGAGCTGGTGACCCTAGGTCTCCGATAGACCTGACGTCAAGACATGAAGCATCCACTGATCTGGTTTTACGTAAAGCGGATCCGACGGAAGCTCGATCATCATCATCGCCGATGCGAGGACTTGCGTATACGTCTTCATCAGCCCAGAATGACACTTGCTGTAAACAAAAGCCAAGTTATGTATTTTACTTTATGACTTTCAAGTATGTAGATTCTGATCTGTAATTAAGATGAAGCTGTGCCTTGAGCCAGTCTAGAATTGAGTTCAGGGCTTTAAAAGCCATAAAGCTTTAACAGGATCAGATAAACAACCATAAACGAAACATCTTATTTGTTAGATGTTGTACAATAGAAGATACAATTCCTATTGAAGCATTATGTTATTTAACATTTTACTTTTCCGATTCTATTCGTCATTTTGAAGGAATACGACCGTTTAATCGGGCTGTTTAGCAAGTAAGAGCCCATAAAATAATTTTACGTTAGTGGAGACAGATTTTTATGACGTCACAAGGTAGGACTCGGAAGTCGAGACACGGCATTATGTTGGAGTCGTGAAAATATTTTTTTGCTTGCTTTTATATACGATTTGAGTTGGGACGTACCCAATGATGTTGAAATGTCAACTACCTCTCCGTATTTTGGGCTACTAATTGACGCATTTAAAGCGAGATTTTATATTAAAATGTTAATTAATGTGGTTAATTTTTGTATTACCTACGTTTACCACTGCGTTGCTGGTGGAAGTGACTCTCATTTGACTAAACTTAATATTAACATTTTTATGGTTGTTTATCATATTTGTTTCACTCCTTTTTATAAGAAATACAAGAAATACGATTATTTTCTGCAGCTGTGAAATGTCACTTCTCTTTTTCATAAAGTGAAGCCACATTTTAAAACTAAAGCCATATTGTGAACTTTATTAAACGTCAAGTTGATTCAAAAGAATAAGCACCTACTTTGAATAAATAAATTGCAGCTATTTACTGTTTTACCCTTGAGGGTAAGTAAATAAATTAATGTTTTAATTCGCTCTATTTTAAACTAGCAAAATTGTGAGCTTAAAAATATGAAGGTTTTTTTTGTGCCCAAGAACAGGCTTGCCTACTTTGGGGCCAACGTGAACCCTTTTTAATCTGGTAAAAAAAAACAAAAAAAAAAACAAGTTCTTTTGCGGTAAAAAGGTAACTTCTCTTCTTAGTCTGTGGCGGTAAAGATGACGCAGAAAAAGAACACAATACAAAAATAATAACTTGGGGGCAAAATATGTGTCACATCCACGCAAAACGGCCATCGCTCAGCATAATGCTACGACCATATGTCAGACCTCTGTCTGACATAGGGTTTTCAGCGACCACAGCGCTGTTTTCAGCGACAGCGCGCGTTGACTTGATGACGTCAACCCGTGCACCATACGATAAGATAAAAATACGAAATAAATAAATACACAATACCTAGTTCATTTGACGTAGTTTAGTATGTAGCAATAAAGTTTTATTATTTATTTATTTTGTTTTAGGTACTCACCCTCATTCTGCTGACGAACATGGCTTCAACATTGGGAGGCAGGAATTCGCGGGTCCTGGACACTTCGAGCCACTCTTCGAGTCCTGAGTTGTAGGCAGCAGCTCCAGCGGTGTGGTAAGCCAACCAGTGTTTAGCCAGGGAGCATTGTCGTTCTAGGACAAAGCCGTACCGACGACGCTCCTGTGTCATGGCCTGGGAGAGAAGAAAAGTGTAAACACATCGTATTTTTAGAAGGTATGGAAGGGGTACCTACATGATGTATTATCTCATGAACTACAGGTTGAAATGGAAAACATGCGATAAACCGAAATGGAAGATTGTACTCATCATTATGAACAACTTTTACTAAGGGACCAAAGCTGCAATCGCGAAAAAAAATTCAACTGTTCCCTACATTTTGACGAGCTATAGATACGAACATAAATGTAGGGAAAAGCTGATTTAGTTTTCGCGATTTCAGGTTTGGTCCCTAAGTAAAAGTTATTCATAATGTTATCAATATCGACATGCACAACACAAATCGAAATCGAAACTTCCATTTCGATTTGTCGCATGTTTTCAATTTCACCCTGTATAGCTTAGCTAACGGTTGCTAAACGTGGCCTCTAACAAAAGAAAACAAAAATATTGGAAGCATGTTAACACAACATACTCGTAGAAAGGAGCATGCTAAATGAAAAAAGACAAAGTAAATCTTAGTCTTATAAGATGAATAAGAACGTAGCCGACGTGACTTACTTACATAAGCAGAGGTAAAAACGGAAATTGAGCCAAAGAAGTTACAGAATGGTATCCCAGAGAAGGAAAGAGGAAGACCATTTCAAAGATGGGAAGACGACTTAAAACTACTACGGAAGGACATGGAGGAGAATAACTCACGACCGTGAGCTATGGAAAACCTGGGGAGGCCTATGCTACAGAGCAAAGCAATCTGGAGATTTCTTACGTGTGATTTGTGTTGCTGATTTCTGTCGTGTGTGTGTGTGTTTCTGTTTCTGATGTCTGTGTGTGTGTGTGGGGGGGGGGGGTGTGACTGTGTGTGTTTTCTGATGTGTGTATGTATGTGTGTGTGTGGTGGTTTCAGATGTGGTGATTTGTGTGATTTGTGATGACTTTTAATATAAATAAATTGTAAAACTAGTTTTTAAATTGCTAATAAAGGTTATTTGAAAACTGCTATCCTTCTCAAATTCAAATTCAAATTCAAAGCATTTATTTCAATTAGACCTTGTACAGGCACTTTTGAATTGTTAAAATTAAATAGTCTGTCAGTTAGTCCGCAAGTTGAAGCTAGTTGCCCATTCCAAAACGTAGATCTCTATGGAGAAGAACGGGCAAGAAACTCCATGGACACTCTTTTAAATCAAGTTATTACAAAATCCTGGGTACATTATTCTTGTTGCTTCTATATGTGAGAACAATGTAAAAAAAAAGACAAATGAAGAAACAATTCAAAATATAAGATTAAAAATAAGCCTTGGCAGTTAAGAGATGACCAGTCTCAACCGACGGCACCCGTTCACGAACATGACGCGTGGATCAGCACCACCCAGCTCAACCATTTTGTAAGGAACCGAATAATCCAACACACGCGCCACCATCGGTGAGACATTTAAGTAAGCATGACACGTTCTCAACTGCCATGCTCTTTCAAGTCAACAACAAAAAAAATTATAATAAACGGAAACATGGTTCTTACATTTACAAAAATTTAAAAAAATGCTTCTAAATTATACAAAACTATAGTTTGCAATTTATTTAAGATGTTAATATAATTTACTACCAATCACGAAGAGGTATCTAATATTGCAGTATTCAACAATTAAAACTGGATTGAATAAAATAAAAAAGTTATGTTTGTAATGTCAGAAATATTGAAAAAGAAAAAGGGAAGCACCTCTTCCAAATATTGAAATTTTAAATAGTGAGCCCAAGTGCCTGTGGAGCAGGACCAGCATTAAGCCAAGCATTTTTATCTACGATGTAATCATCCAACTTGTAATATGCTTGTCTACATAGTGTGCGTTTAATGCATGTTTTAAATTTCTTCTCATTTAATTGAAGAATATCGAATGGTATTTTATTATAACATTTTACACAGTAACCCATAAAAGAAGTTTTTACTTTAGACAATCTGAAACTCGGTTGATCTAATTTGTCCCTATTTCTAGTGTTAAAATTATGCCTGTCACTTATCTTACTAAAAAGATGTAGATTTTTTCGAACGTACATAATGTTTTCATATATATATTGACAAGGAACCGTCATGATGTTAATTTCTTTAAACAGTTCTCGTAGAGAATCGCGTCTGCTGAGCTTGTAGATGGCTCTGACAGCCCTCTTTTGCAAAATGAAGATAGAATCAATATCTGCAGCCCGTCCCCACAACAAAATACCGTAAGACATGATGCTATGAAAGTAACTAAAATAGACCAGTCTCGCGGTATCCACGTCTGTTAATTGGCGAATTTTCCAAACAGCGTAAGCGGCCGAACTTAGCCGCCCTGCAAGTGATGTTAAGTGCGGACCCCACTGTAGCTTTGAGTCAAGCGCGATCCCCAGAAAAACCGTATTTTCGACGAATTCAAGTGTCTCCCTATTCAATACAACATGACATTCATTACTTCTAACATTCGGTAAAGCGAATCTAATGCATTTAGTTTTTTTCTCATTTAATACCAAATTATTCACAGTAAACCAATTATGGACCACATGCATAGCGTTATTTACGTCGTCAAGCTCCTGTGCACGTCTGCTTACTTTAAAAATCAGTGATGTGTCATCAGCAAATAACACCATTTGTGGTTGGTTTTTCAGTAAATGAGGTAAATCATTTATATATACTAAAAATAGGAATGGCCCCAATATTGAGCCCTGCGGTGCTCCCATTTTGACTTTTAAGCCCGATGAATTCACACCGTTAATTTGAACTTGCTGAAATCTATCATTTAAATATGATTCTATTAAGCTAAGAGCAAGTTTACCTAGTCCGTAATGCTCAAGTTTCAAGAGCAGTGTTTCGTAATTCACGCAATCAAATGCCTTGGATAGGTCACAAAAAATGCCTATAGCATCTTGTGCCTCTTCCCATGCGTTAAAGATGTGTTTTAATAAGGTGACACCGGCGTCGGTTGTACAACGTCCTTTGGTGAAACCATACTGTTGATCGTGTAAGATGTTATTACGATTAAAATGATTGAGCATTTGATTTAACATTACTTTTTCGAACACCTTGCTAAAAAACCGGCAAAACCGATACGGGTCTATAATTATTAGTGTCTTTGCTGTCCCCAGATTTGAAAAGTGGAATAACTTTACTGAACTTCATTAAATCCGGGAAAACCTCTTGATCTACACACAAATTAAATATTAAGGCTAAATAGGGTGCAATTGTCTCAATAAAGGATTGACAAACTTTAGTGGACATGCCCCACAGATCTTCGGTAATTTTGATCTTAAGTTGCTTAAATGCCTTTATAATGACTATGGGGTTTATATGTTTAAATTTAAATTCCACAGGACAGGCTGAGACATTCGCTCTTAATAATTCAATAGCTAGTGCGGGCGAGGAATTTAAAGTTTCTGTTGTTTTAATTGGGATATTGGTAAAGAAAGTTGCAAATCGATGTTATCGCTAATGAGACCGCGGGAAGTGTCCAGTGTGTAATCAGTATTATGTTTTTTGTTCCTGTTCGTTTCATTGTTTATAATTTTCCAAACTGTCTTTATTTTGTTGTCTGCGGATTTAACTTTGTTACTAATGAAAGAAGCTTTAGCTGCTTTGCAGATATTTTTAAAAATTTTAGAATAAGTAGCAACATACTTATTAAAAGTATCCGTGTTTATATACGGCTTAAGGCCATACAGTTCAAATAATCTTTCCCTACTTTTCCTGATTCCTTTAGTTGCCCAGTCACTGAATAAAAACTTAGGGCAAATAGTTTTAGATTTCTTCTTAAAGGAATTATTGAACTCTGTTTGCACTAATGAAAAGAATTCTTTATACAAAATATTACCATTCGCCATACTTAGGCCTTGAGCATTTAACTTGCTAATTAAAGTGTTATTAAACTTATTCAAATTACCCGATGTTATTGGTCTAGTTTGAATCTGCACTTTTTGTATCGGTGTGTTGCACTCAAAAGACACGGTTTGACCACTGTGATCCGAAGGGAGATAATTTACAATGGCTTTATCTAAATATTCACAGCAACAAAAAACATTATCAATACATGTAGCAGTTCCAAAAATACATTTGACAGATTGAATGATTTGAAGAGGCTTAACAATCTACTGCTATTTGAATTATTTTCCAAAATATTAACATTAAAGTCACCACAAATAATTACTGATTTATTACCAGTTGCAAGTTTTCCTAAGACATCTTCCATTACTGACTCAAATATAGAGTAGTTTTGATAGTTTGGAGGTCTGTAAACGCACACTATAAAATGCTTATCTAGCTCAACACAGGACAGTTCGATGCTATGTTCCACCGATAGTTCCACTATGTCTTTACGAGTCTTGTATTTTACACAATTTTTAATTAATATTAATGATCCACCACAGCCCAGTTACTGGGTAACACGATACCCCTTGGTTATACTGGTTGTCAGACTGTCGAGCTTCTGACTACCCGTAACGACTGTCAGAAGTCTAAGAATGACAGCCAGGACCGTGCTTTCCGAGGTATGGAGGGATCCCGATATGTACCTAATGGATGGTCATCCATCCACGAACCGACCACGGCACGTGTTTACCTCTCGATCGATCCGTGCGGTAGTTCTCATTTAGCCACGAACACCTACGCCGTACGGCATTTCACCAATTTTCAAGCCCTTATTTTTCGAAATAAATGAACCGATTTTAATGAAACTTCATACGCATGCAGGATACAAAGGTCTAAAAAGCTAGTAGAGAACATTTTCGAAATGACTTATTTAAAAAAAAAAAGTTAAGTGGAAATCTCTGTTTCTATGGATAATTTAAATTCGGTCTAATTTGGCTGTAACACTATTTTTCGAACATGTTCTCTACTAACTTTTTAGACCTTTGTATCCTGCTTATGCGTATGAAGTTTCATTAAAATCGGTTCATTCATTTAAAAAAATAGAAAACGGTAGACACGGTCACCATTGTTCGTAAACATTGAATGAACTGCAGTATGGCGCGTTGACAATATTGATATGCCTAACTAATTAAGTCGTCTGCAGCAATGTTCATTATATTTTTAATTAAATTAATTATTGTCTGAAGCGGTCCTGAACAATGCATTTACAGATCTGTCCCCGGTCTGCGATTGAATGAATGAATGAATGAATAAAACTAACTGAATGTAGTTTTGCTAAGATCAATAAAAGTAGAGTATTGTTCGTTTTCCTTTGTACGGGTATTGTGGTAGGAGATACAATTCGACGTTCGTTGTTACAGTACTTACGTTCTTCAGGCTTTGTTCGCAGAACGCATCCAATTTGGTTTTCTCTTCTTCTAGTATCTGCATGTTCTGTAAATATAGTACAATGTCATTACAAGTTTGGTGAACTGTTTGCGGATTGGATGCAATTGAAATAGATTTTCTTTTTTACTGGGTGCGAGGGGTGTTATTTTCTGCACCGAATCTTCTGGGCATGGCTTAATTAAAATAAGTATATAAGTTTCTAAGAATTAAATTGACTTAAGTAACATTCATCATCATCATCATTTCAGTCAAAAGACGTCGTTCTTGGGAGGGGGGGGGGGGGGGGTTGTCATAATCGCCACGCTTGGCAGGCGGGTTGGCGATCGCAGTATAGCATGGTGGTGGAATGCATAGAGAACGCTGCTGCCCATTCTCCGTACAACCCTTAGTCGCCTTTTACGACACCCACGGGAAGTATGGAGTGGTGCTGTTCTTTAAGTCCGGCACCACACAGA
This sequence comes from Mesoligia furuncula, assembly GCA_916614155.1. NCBI lineage: Eukaryota > Metazoa > Arthropoda > Insecta > Lepidoptera > Noctuidae > Mesoligia > Mesoligia furuncula. Next base: position 18,103,099 of record OU744796.1, read on the forward strand.
CATAAATAACATTGAAGTGGCGTTAACCTCTATAACTAAGGTCCTAAGTTTCTAAAGTATGACGGGAGTGGGTATTTTTAATTTTATTATGACGAAATCTACCTGCATTTGTTTTGATTATTCCGACCTACGAGATGATACCCGCGTTTACTTTAGTGTGCATAGAGCGACACCCGCCAACTGCAGAGGCGACTGCATCTGCAGCAGCCGTCGACCCTCGCCGTCGACAACGTGCCTCTCGCGTATTTGAGTACGGTGCTCACATACACGAGGCATGTTGTCGACGGCTCCGGCTGCAGGTGCCTCTGCCGTCGACGAGTGTCGCACGTTTGTATGAGGACTTATTTAGTAGAAGATAGGTAAATGTGGGTTGAATATATTAATTTGATCCATATTCCACCACTATTATTTATCATAATGAATTCGCTATTCATCAAATTGCCTAACATACAATAGGAGGAGTCCATTAATATATTATTATACTGCATCGTATTCACGTTTATGCGAGAAAATATTGCTTATTACGTGAAAATATGTCACAGCGGAGTCATTGTGAAAATGTTATATGTACTGATATTCCTCTAGTTTCAATACTGTGCTTTGAATCGTCGTTTCAGCCGATAGACGTCCACTGCTGGACATAGGCCTCCCCCAATTTTGGGAGGGTTTGCCATAATCGCCACGCTTGGCAGGCGGGTTGGCGATCGCAGTATGGTATGATGGTGGAATACATAAAGAACGCTGCTGCCCATTCTCCGGTACGATCCTTAGTCGCCTTTTACGACACCCACGGGAAGTAAGGGGTGGTGGTATTCTTTAAGTCCGGCACCACACAGACCAGTCCGGCACCACACAGACCGCAGTGCTTTGAATAATACATGCAATTCAGTTTCCTATTACCATTGAATGAGAATATGGATGGAATTTAAATCTGTTACTCTCAATATAAATTAGATGGTCTAACACACTTTGCATATTATAGTGTGTCAAGCTATAAATTTCCAGTTTTAGTTGACCTCGCATTTTATAGGCTTTTTGTACAATGACAAGTCAGATTAAACTGGAAATGTATAGCTTGATGTAGTCCTGCGTACATATAAAGAGTCATGGGTAAATAAATATTGAATGCAAATAAATAATTTTGATTTGTTTTGAAACACGAATTGCAGAAAAATTAGTGTACCTACGTCAAAAACAAATGAAGGAGTATTATTTATTCACATACATTGACCAGGTTACACCGACTTTCGTTAAGAGCGTTTACGCCGTACGGCATTTCATACAAATTTTCAAGCCCTTATTTTTCGAAATGAATTAATGAAACTTAATACACATAAGCGGGATATAAAGGTCTAAAAAGTTAGTAGAAAACATTTTCTAAATGTCTTATTTAAAAAAAGATAACTGGAAATCTCTGTTTCTATGGAAAATTTAAAATCGGTCTAATTTGGCTGTAACACTATTTTTCGAAAATGTTTTCTACTAACTTTTTAGACCTTTGTATCCTGCTTATGCGTATGAAGTTTCATTGAAATCGGTTCATTCATTTCGAAAAATAAGGGCTTGAAAGTTTGTATGAAATGCCGTTCGGCGTAAACGCTCTTAGTTAAGAGCGTTTACACAACAGTACAAAAAGCGCAATGTATTTTTTTACCTTCATCTCCTTATCCATGGCGGTTCCAACTTTGGTGACATTAGGCTTCTTCTTCCGTTGTTTTTTTATAGTCGCAGCTGCCTTACTGTAGCTCTCTGACCTCAGCTTGTGTTGTTGTAAAAACCTCTTTTGTTCCGACTGAAACAACAAACCAATCATTAAAATTTCGAATACGTCAATTGTTTCGTGAACATCGTTCCCGTACGTCATATTTTTCAGTTTCATGAATACCTGGTACGGAATTTTGTGATGAAAATAACAAATACCGTAGTTCTGTGCTCGAGTTTTTGAGAGTCAATCGAAATTTTGTCGTCTACTGTCTAGTGAAGCCAATAAAAATAGTTCTCGTTAATTATATTTGAATTCCATAGAAGGGAAACGTAATAACTTCTCCTTGAATACTTATTAGTTTTCGGAGAAAAACTTCCAGTACATTCAGATGGAATCTTATTTGTGTACCTATTGGCAAATTGTTGTAAACACTCACAGCTCGTGTCGAACAAACAAACTACGCGTGTAAAAATACACGAACTGTTGGTACCTACTGTCGAAACTTTTTTAATAGAAACTCTTATCTCGCGGGCGCTATACTAAGCTTATTTGAACTCCGGACCCTATCCCCTTTATCCTGTAAACAATCCCTCGAAACTTGGAACTATTCACATAAAAGATTATGAAGAAAAAAAACCTTATTGACTGACCTGTACTACTTTTGTATCTTTCTCCAGATTTGTTTCCAGGGGTACCAGTAGATCCACGTAAAATGCCTTCAGCTGAAACAAACAAATAACTTCAGATTATTCAGCCTATAATGTTCCCACTGCTGGGACGCAGGCCTCCTTTCAGTGAGGGGGAGTGGGCCGTAATCAACCTCGCGGGCCCAATGCGGGTTGTTAGATATCACATTTCTTCGAATTTATGGTTTTAGGACATGTCGGTTTCCTCACGATGTTTTCCTTCACCGTTTTGAGAGCAGTGGTGATGAAATGATTTACAAAAAGTAAAGCGTCTGTCTGGGTTCGAACCTACAACTCAAAAGTCGCGGCAGTAACCACTGAGCCACTACTAGCTCTTTTTCTTGCAGATGTATGGGGACATTTGGATAGTTTGTAGGTGCTATATGGATAAATACGAATAAATAGATACAAACAGTATCTGTTTTCCTCTTAATTTTCCTTATAAATGGAACTTACGATATTCATTTGTTGATCTTGTATCTCTCGGTATACCTCGACGACTTTCATTAGGGCAGTTCCTGAAAATAATTGTTATTGTTAATTATTTTCGTACTCTCGGGAAATAGTTTTATTTAGGGAGTAGGTAGGTTACCTTTTAAGAACTTCATTGTATCTTGAGGGAATCAGCTGTTCTTAGAAGAGATATAACAAACGTTTACTCAGTCACTTGTAATGCCCCAAAGGGTCTTAGGTAACATAGGCTCAAGCAATATCATCTGCCACCAACAGCAATGAATTGTTCATTTCAATTAATCTTTATTGCAATTCATAATGCACACATACAGGTGGTAAGTATTAACCCTTAGTCTGCCGGAACGTAGATCTACGCGAGACACAATGGCTTTTTAATTGTGTCTGTAATTACGGCACACAATCGGTTAATCAATAGAAATAATTATGGACCCTGTCGGGCACAGCAACATTTTAAATAAGTTCCTACTTAGTTGTTGTTTGTTATAACTTCAAATTTTCAGCCACATTTACTGAAACGTGGGGGAGCAAGTCCCTTTGCGAACCTTTATTGCCAGCCGAATCATCCAATTTTACATACATATATTACATACCTATATCAGCGCATCCTCCCCACGTGCCCTGTTGTGCCTGCCTGCCTAACTTCCCCACTGCATCCACATACAACCGCGATGCCGCTGCCGCACCTGTGCAAAAAAAAAATCTTGTTAGATAAAGCCATATGTATGCACTGATGTACTTCGCCGTCGCCCCATTTGAATCGAACATGGTATAATGAAAACGTGCCGATCGACGATACATCGCGTGGAGGAGAAATGAAGAATGCATCAGGTGCCCATTGTTTTGTACAAGGCTTTATAATTGACTGAGGAAGGGGTGGAAACTGTATCAGGGTTTGAACGATAGGCTGGTTCTCTTTTAACTTATTCTGCATATCAACTTAAATTAGTAGATATATATTACATCATTGCAATGTACAGTCACCAAAGGAGATAAGTAACCAGGTTCGTCGGATATAGTTGAAGATTATTAAGAAACCGATGGATGTTTTCGAATAAAATTTAATTTAATTAATAGAACACAATCAGTTCATTTATCTTCTTACTAAACTTCAAGTATGTCCGACGACCCTGATTAGTTATCTCTTTTGGTGACTGCACAATGAAATAAACTCTCAATAACGATCTAAAAAAACTTTAAAAAATAGTAAGTTACGTTTGCATGTTGCTATGGAGATTGAGAGAAGATGATGTGTCCAATATTTAATAATAAAACCGGCAATAATTAGTGTCACGAATTTATATAAATAAACCGCGAAACCGTTTTATAAACTAGTTAAATTTCGCCATTTTTACATAAATCCGCCGAATATTACGCCGTAACAATCGAATTTTATGTCCGTCATCCAATAGTTAAGCTATAGTATTAGTGAAATAAAATAAAATATGAAACGATCAAATAAAATAAAACCAGAAAATCGTATTGACGGAATAACTCAACTCGAATGCGGATGTCAATGCGATAATATTTTACTTACCCAGACATAATAGATCGATATTATAATATGATATAACGTACGTAGAATTGTGCCGCATTATCTAAGCAGTGAAAGTACCCACTTATTGCCTTCTTATCTATTATTATTAAATTATAGCACTAAGCCAGTAAGTATGCAATAATATTTTATTATTTTGTCTTACGTAAAGCGGATTCAGTATTCAAAAATGATCGAACTTTTTTTTTTCTTTATAATCTTGTAAAGATGGCCAGACATTGATGAACGTTTAAGTGGGTTTATAACCTGTAGTTACGTAAACGATTCTTAGCAATAATTAAGATTCTTGTAATAAAGTGTAGGTAGGTACATGTTATTTCGCAAATGGTAAAGGAGGGAACGTCGTAACAGCAATAATTACTTATTATACTATGCGATGCTATCTAAAGTAGAATGTCTATAGTCTGTGGTCTCCGCCTGAGAATGGCGTTCTCTTATCTTTTCCCGTGTGGGTTGTTAGAAAAGGGATTATGTGAGGAAAGGCACCTGTACTCTGATAAAAGGAATAGGTAACTCACCGATATCTTAGACGTAGGTACGGGTGTTTACATAGGGTACGTATTGCAATATCTAAAATTAAAAGAACTAACGTAAAATAACCTGCGTTCAAAATCACTAAAATCGAAATACCTAATGAATGTTTTTATATTCAAAATACCGAAAGCTTAAAATGTCAAATGGATACCTATGTTACTGAAGTTCATAAAGCTAAAACTTGAAATTCCTATGTACAAAGTTCCTTAAATTGGTTTACCTCACCGTTAATTGACCAAAATTATAAATTCCGATCTAAGTACCTTCAAAATCCAAATAAAACACAATTATTATTTTAAATTTTTAATCACGAATACAATAATTGTAAAGAATAATACCTATTACAAAAGTAAGTACTTAGTCATCATGACGGTATTTTTGCTCTTGCATCCTATGTCGACGGAGCCCTATTCCTGTGTAAAGGGTTTAAAGTAACCTAACCAAACCTAACCCCGGGGTGCCCTTCGCTCGCTCTTGCATTCTATGTCTATCAAACTTAGGTGTAATAACAGTTGATATTTTAAACATTAGTTATTTAGTCCGATCGGTATTTTAAACTTAGGTAATTCGTAAGTAGGTGTTAGTTGCTTAGGTATTTAAAAACATTAGGTAGGTATTTAGATTTTAGGGATTTTGAACGTAGGTTATTTTACGTTAGTTTTTTTTAATTTCAGATATTGCAATACGTACCCGTTGACATAATCTATTGCGATTGGCGAAGACCAAAAAAGTGTAGTGAGAATTTAGAACAACTACATCTTTACAGTGTCAGCTGTTGATTTACCATAAAAGCACAAAATTCTTAGAATTCATTAGCATAATTTAAACAGACAAGTAGGTACTTGTATCTGGAACAAGTCAACAACAAGTACGGTTAAATACCAAACCTTGTTGTCCTAAAATTGTTTGAGAAGTTCCAACAGCATTTTTTCGTCCTTTCGAGTAAAAATATTCAGGCCAGATTAAAAGAGGCTGATGGCATTCAACGAATCTGTGAAGTGCCATAAAATGTTAAGTGCTTCGAGAAAATTTCCAATCGGCGGGTTTTAGGCGATATTAAATTTTAATATTCATTTTACTTAGGTAATGAAAGTGAAGTTAAGTAATTATGCCTAAAATGTATATAAAACGAAGATAAACTTGAATAAAGAGTCCAATGCGTAGATTACAATTATGCAGTTTATATTGTTCCCCGATGCTGAATCCTTTGATTTATATACGAAAGTTAAGAGAAAGGGAACAACAGGGCAAAGTTCAGCTAATAAATAAACAGGTCACTCATTACCCTCATAAACCGAGATAAAACTAAATTAACCGCAAAACATCTAAATAAAACCCATACATGGAGGCCTCCGGAGCCATACATCGCGGGAATGCCCAAGTTTATTGCTGCTAGTTCTGGCTATAATACTCTAGATAAGCCAGCAGAGACAATTTGGCACAAACCACGCCCCAGTTCCGTAGCCAAGCAAGCGGGGAACACCGAGGTTTTGCATATAGATGCGCCCATTTGGCTTACACTACATAAATTAATTGTACGCGTTTCACTGAATACGCGTCAACAGAGATTTACGAGTAGCTGGGACGGTTTCACTTTCTTATTGATGTAGCTAATTGTGTGGTGTCTAGCCGGGTCCAGAATATGCTAATTTCTGAAATTATAATACAAAGCTTCCGACGGTGTCCGTCTTTTTCTTAATCTGTAGTGTAGCTAGAGTTATCTCCAGTTTAGTAATGGTCTGGCTTTAGCATATTTTTCGCTAATCTACGATCACTAGCAGCAGTGAGCAGTGGTGGCTCAGTTGTAATGGCCCTGACTTACGAGCCCGTAGTAGGTCGTAGGTTTAAACCGGTTTAAACCCAGTCAGACGCGTTACTTTGGCGAACAAAAACATTGTGAGGAAACTGGCACGTACTAGAACCAAAAATTCGAAGACAGGTGACATCTACCAACCTGGGCCCGAGTGGTGGATTACGGCCCACGCCCTCTCAAAGAGAGGAGGCTTGTATCCCAGCAGTGGAAAAATTATAGGCTGACTATGTACGATCACTAATTTAAGAACTATCTAGGGCCTTTATCCATCTAGCGGAAACTTCCATCACTCCAATCTTAAAACCAGATTTTTACAATAAGTTCTAATTAGCGAACAACTGCTGCTTACATGATAAAATCTCTCAAACTCAAACTCAAACTCAAAGCATTTATTTCAATTAAACCTTTACAGGCACTTTTGAATTGTCAAGAAGTCGGTCAGTCATAAAATATGAAGCTAGTTGCCCATTCCAAAGCGTAGGTACCTATGGAGAAGAACGGGCAAGAAACTCCATGGACACTCTTTTTAAATTACATTTTACAAAAACATTTGTTACATCATTTCTTTTGAATTTATGATTATATAATGTGAGAACGATGTAAAAAAAAAAATAAAAAGATGTCCGCGTTAAGAGCGTCCAGAATACAACAAATAGTAACAAAACAACAATCCAAAATTAAAACAATTAAAATAAGCCCAGGCGGCTAAGTGATGACCAGTCCCAACTGACGGCGCCCGTTCACGAACATGACGTATATATCAGCACCATTCAGCTCAACCACTTTGAAGGGAGCTAAATGATCCAACATACACGCCACCGCCAGCGAGAATCACCGCTTACGAGTCATGGGAAGATCTCATATCTTATTCTTAGTACCTAGCACCACTAAGATGCCTACAATTACGTACTAGTGTCAATTATATAGCTTTGATTAGCATACAAACACTGACTGAGCCTCGCAATGGCAACCTGTTTACGATGGTCACCATTTACTTATACTATGTAATTCTAGAACCATCCTATCCTTGTGTTATGGGTAACACCTAACACGAGGCTTGTTTTTGAAGCTAGGATAGTAGGCAATTTTATACAGGGTGTAACAGAATAAACGCAAGACCTGAAAGTAGTGTGTTCATTATTGACTACTGAATCGATTTCACTAACTTTTAATTTTATGTATTTCGCTATATTGACGCCTATTGAGCCAAAGAAAATTGAAGCTTATTTTAAGGCAATACGACTCAATTTCGAATGCATAAAGTAATGCTAGAGTCAACACGATTTTCTTAATAATAATAGCTAGCTTTAAAAAAATAGTTTTGGTCTTTTGTAATATGTTTTAACTCGGTGCTTACTCTAATTTGCGAATACACTATCAGTCACAAGCTGAATCATTTTCAAGGATATTGAAGGACATTGCTAATTCATTTGCTTCATATTATGTTCAATAAAATTGTCTGCTCAACAACGTAAATAACGCAATATCCGTTGTTGAACTGTAAAAATGAAAGCCATTGCTACTGTTAGCACAAAATACAGATATTACAAAAGGCAATCACATGTACGGTTTTTTTTTCTACAATATTAAAACAAAACAATAAACATAGTATTACAATACAAAAAGTTTACAGAGCAAAAATGTCAATTTTCACTATCCAAAACCCCGAATAACTTCAAAACGGGTTACCCTATTTACACAATTTATTTTGCCCTATTCGTTTTAGACCTAAACCTATCAAATAACACCAAAAACAACACAATATCTACACAAAAAACAAATCGTGTTTTCTTGCGTAATAGTTGGTGGCGTGAATTTACCTTACAAAAAAGTTACTTCGTTTATACTAATTCAAAATAGGAAACTATTATAGGTATAAATTGAGCTTAGAAAGGCATTTTTTTGTTGCTGCATTTTTGCACTTCACAGACGCGTGTCTCAAGCGGATGGCACCCGCCCTCGCACTACTCCCAACCCATCCGAGATAACGTGTCCGTGAGCGGTGTCTATGTGTGCGTTGCTCGAGCGCATTTTGTATGTAGATTGCCTTCTGTACTATCTGTATTTTGTGCTGTTAGTGTGTTACGCAACTACCCCACGGGCCTATTATCCTCGATTATAACAAGCTACAACTGTTTCCACGATGCTAGGATATTTAAATCCAGTAGCATTGCAGTGACTTAGACCGTTTAGCAAAATAATCCGATTGGATACTAGCTTTGCCGGTTACACGAGGCTAGTAAAAAGTCAGTATAGTATAATCCATAGATATAAGAAAGCAGTTGTTTATTTTTACGGTTCCGTACCCAAAGGGTAAAAACGGGACCCTATTACATAAGACTCCGTTTATCCGTTTGTCACCAGGCTGTATCTCAAGAACCGTGATAGCTAGACAGTTGAAATTTTTACAGATGATGTATTTCTAATGCCGCTATAACAACAAATACTAAAAACAGAATAAAATAAATATTTAAGGGGGCTCCCATACAACAAACGTATTTTTTTTGGTGTTTTTGCCTTGTGGTACGAAACCCTTCGTGTGCGAGTCCGACTCGCACTTGGCCAGTTTTTTACATTTCTATGGTATAATCAATGGTGGAGGCCGCTACTAGCTCAAAAATAGAACCCCATCCTATTAAATTACCACATTAACTTACTAGCTTTCTCACTAGCTTCATAAACAGCCTATAATGTTGTATGTACCTATGTTGAGGGAGTGGGCCCAGTACGGGTTGGCCGATCACGTCTTTGAATTTTTGGTCCGCATGTTTTTCTTCACCGTTTTTGAGAACAGTGTCACGAAATAAATTACACAAAGTTAAGCGGCTGCCTGGGTTCGACCCCACGACAACTCGTAAGTCGCGGCCACAACTATGTGCACTGCTTTCAGCATTCACAGCTCACTAGCTTACTAGCCTAAAACCAGAAACTAGAGACCAGCGCGACTAGCTTACTAGTACAATCCTGCTATCCTAGCTTAAAAAACTAGCCTCGTATAACCCTGGTATTACTGCCAACTTGTCTACGCGCCGACATATTCAGAAAGTACTACGAATATTCAATGATGTTTAGCTCAGAATATAATTTTGTAAAAAGGTAATGTGATAAAAAGTTACTTACCGTGTAAAGCTTTTAAGTAGGCCTTTCCGGCCGTTATCATCTGTCGAGCACCTGGATTGAATTTGTCCAGGATGTTCTGAAACAACAAAAATAACATTTTTAAATGTTTTGAAGAGATTTTTTTTATTATCCATTAATCTTTCACTGCTGGACAAAAGCCTACTCTCATTACAACTCTCTCTTTCGAGAGCTGCCAAGGATAAATCTTTATTAAAGGAGTCCGGATCATTTTTTACTTATTTATCTTTAATTCAGGCACATTATCCATAATTTTGTTAATATTACCTAAAATGTTTTAATAAGTATTATTATTACTAAATTAACGAAGACTTAAACAAATATGGAACAAAAATAACAATCAATACAACTTAATAAATACTAGCTATAGGTAACTATGTATTATTCCATTTTCTTTATTGTACTGATGTTTGAATGGAGAAAGTTTTGTTTGCGAGCTGCGCAACGTTTACACCGTCTGATTGAATTATTGTAATGACCTATCGTGTAAACCGACCTTAGGAGTAGGTACCTACTTAAAAGTGACATTTAAGTTATAAAATCGGTAATCACACTAATATATAATATAATATAATATAATATAATATAATATAATATAATATAATATAATATAATATAATATAATATAATATAATATAATATAATATAATATAATATAATATAATATAATATAATATAATATAATATATAATAATATTATAAAGGCGAAAGTTTGTGAGTGTGTGTGTGTTTATATGTTTGTTACTTCTTCACGCTCAAACGGCTAGACCAATTTTGATAAAATTTTGTATGGAGGTAGCTGACACCCTGGATTAACATATAGGCTACCTTTTATCCCGATATTCCCACGGGATCGACAATTACGCGGGTGAAACCGCGGGGCGCAGCTAGTTATTGTTCATAAGTCTTAAGTTTAAAGACAGAAAATCGTGTTGATTCTGTTGTTCACAAATTAAACTAAATTTAAGTTCAGAGCATCTTTTTCATCCTATTTCTTTAAGAAAAGGACAAGAAATTTTTTAGTTTAGTCCTGTGAAATCAGCGCCTGACATAAATTGACGTAATATTTGTAGGCAAGTTTTAAATCAAGTCTAAACTTGTATGGAGTAGTGTCAGGTGACTTAACTAAAATTTATCTTCTGTTCTTTTCTTAATGAAATAGTATGAAAAAGATGCACTGAACTTAAATTAAGTTTAGATTGTGAACAAGAAAATCGGTACCAAAGTCTGACTTTAATACTGCTGCATCATAATTTCTAAACAATCTATGGTAAGTAATAGGAATGGTCTCGTTTATTCTTGGACTTTTAAAAATATATACACGGGGTAAACTTTTTATAGAAATGTAATAACTTAACCTAACTCCCTAGTCGTAAATTACTCCACATCGCTGTCGACAGGTAATGTACCGAAGAGACTGGCGGCATTGCCACGTTGTTTGGCAATGGTTATTCTGCTCAAGCTAAAAGCCAGCCAGCTGGTTGACACTTCCCGTGACACAAGGTCACGGAAAGTGTCAACCAGCTGTTTGGAGGTTTCCATAAACAAACCATGAGCAATAGCTTAGTTGATTTTCTTAAACACTTTTAAATTTAAACTGCACCTTGGAGCCATTAATTCATTACGCAATGGGCTGGGCAATGTCCAATTTAATACCTGTTTTTAAGTATTTAATCAGACAGATGAATCTGCGACAGACACCAGACTCTTAAAATCTATTTCACCTAATTAATTAAAACACAATAATTAGTTGACGGCGACTTTATCATATTACCTAATACAACCGAAGAATAGCAATTAATCATGGTATGAATCAATCAATTCATTGTTATGCAAGCGAAAGTGTGCAGCATTTTCTTATAAACGTCAGATGGTTACGAAACAGTATCATTTATGATGGTTAATACAGATAAGGTCCATTCATATGCATTGGAAAATGAGGTCTTAGACCGTAAATAGACTTTGGTGCTGGAATGTGGCCTTCAAGGATGCTGCAGCGGTTTGCGGCCTCGGTGGCGAGGTGTGGCGACGACGACATTCCATTACAAATACTGCTTTACGCCACTTCTCCGAAAGCGTTGAACGCGTATAAAAATCATTAGTACGTTTGCATGTTGTGCACGAATGAGAATGCTGCTATCTTTAACACACAAACGGTCGATGTGCGGATGTGCCACTTATTTTTTTTAAATAAAATATAAGTGGCTTGCGAATCCGAAAATAATTCTCATCTACATATAGAATTTGTAGGCACATAAAAACAAACGGGTTCTTTGTTTGAAAGATTTTAATTATACTTTTCATTTACCTTCTGATCTATCTTTGATACGCCCGCTTCTGAATTGAGCTCCAAAATGCTGAGCAACGCGAACACAAGGGATCTCATATATTCGAATCAACTCTAGCTTTGTACAACAGCAATGTTCGAATTTAGCACACACGAAAAGCGACAGATAGTTATTTATTTGCTCCTTTTCTGAGCAAAATTGCTTATAAGCCCAAAAGAGACTTCCACTAAATCCCTCCGAATATATTGTGCTCGTTGTTTAATTTAGCAACAAAACGTCTCTTCGACGTATCCTATCTAAATCGATACGATATACGAGGCGAGGAACAGGCCTTAGCTTTTATGTCCTACGCATCCTCTGAGATAACAGAATCGAGTAATGTAGGAGAAAACAAAGTACTGGCAACGTGCAAACGGCTTATTATTGGATTCGCACGAATTTACTCGCCGTATCGGGCGAGTCGTCTCATTTTTGCAATTAAGAAAAAAAAGTGCACGTTTTATAATATTTAACTCATATCACTTCTATTCGCTAGTGTCCTTTTTTCTTAACTTCATTGCATAAAATAAAAAATGTGCCAATACGTGCGAGCGGCACAATTATAGATTTTTTTTTTATTATTATTTAAAAGTGTCGATTCGCCCGTTTCGGGCGAGGAAATTCGTGTGAACCGGCTAATAAGCCGTGCAAACTGTGACTCGATTCTCGAATACTCGAGTTGTATACAACAACACACTGAAGCAAAATGTTCCCACTCGGAATGTGTCAGAAAGCTAATACAAATACGGTTTTAGAGTCAAAACAAATTAGGTTGACAACGTTTCTACGGTATTGTGCTTTTGAAATAAGGATATTGTCACTTCGTCTCATAAAGTGTCAGCATTTAGAAACCTGTTAGAGAAATCGTGTGAAATACTACTCGTTCGTGTGGTTGAGTATATATGCTAAAGAATTTAAAATATCTGTGATTTTGTCTAGTTTTCTCTGTTATTGGTGCTAATATCTTTCTGTATATCTATGAGAATTTTAATACTTTGTATCGACATTTTAACCCATTGTAACAAAACTATTGTGATGCTGGTGATGAAAATAGTTTTGTAAAATCATTTCCTTTAGGCTGATTTTTCAATCATCTGATAACTTTATTCGAGGAATAATTTTGAAATTTCATAGGTACAAAAACTGTCAAACGTCAAATATTTTTTCTCGAATAAAAGTTATCAGGCGACAGAAAAATCAACCCTATATCAGTAAACTAAAACGAAGATATTATTATCTTCCCCATATTACATATTAATTTAAGCGTAAGCGTTCCTCTACACACATTTATATACGCATAGCGCAGAGACCCCAGCGTTAAAGATTCTCCATCGTAAGCATGTTAGGGTATAAGTAAGTGCGTGGAACAGAAAATGGCCGAGCATCATGGACAACCCCGTCCTAATCCCCAGGTTATTGCCACATTACAAAAAGCCAATGCATTTTCCCTTCTCTTCTCCTCCAATATCAGTAGGCTGTGGGTCTAACTACGTGCTAATGTGTTTTACGATGTCAGACTCAAATTTTTTATGCTGTGTATATACTCGACGAGTGTTAATGTTTAATTCATTTTTTTTTTGTTGTATTTTGTGAGGTGCGTTTAAAGTTTTTAAACTGTAGCGTTCAGATGAAAGCTAAGCAAATTGAGAGAATTTTTTTTATGGTTTTGTTTGTATATTTATGTAATCGGTGTTGCGACATACTCATGCGTGTGTAGTTTATGAATAGAATTTATTTTAATACAATTTTGGAAATGCCATTGTTTTGGTTAATTGAAATGCATTATAATATTGTTGTAGGCCGTTTCTATTCAAGTCAGCGCACCTTAAAATATTATACTGTTTGGAATTCCAATCAATTTATCCTCTTAGATCTATTCTATGCATACATACATACAAATGAATAAAATTAAAGTGTCTCTTTGTAATGTCTAAATAACAGATTTTTACTAAATGCATATGAAAGTACATAAATACACGGTAAATATTTTTAATTTTTATCTGTCTATCTGTTTGTTCCGGCTAATCTCCGAAACAGCTCTAAAGATTTTAATGAAATTTGGTATGGGGATACTTTGATCCCTGGGGAAGAACTTTTTATCAACATACCACGCGGGCGAAGCCACGGGCGGAAGTTATTTATATTTATTAAAAAATACAGTCGAATAAATACCTATGAAACCAAGGCCGGATTGTACGGAATGCCTGAGTAAAAAAACTAGTTCAATTGAATCGCTTTAAAGCGAATAAACAGCTTAGTTATGAATGCAATTATTATTTAAACGTTGTCGACTGACTCATTCGATCGTGATCACTCAATCGTGCACTGATGCAATATGCTGTAGTACAAAACACTGTTTAACAACACCAGAATCCATACTAATATTATAAATGCAAAAGTGTGTCTGTCTGTTACCTCTTCACGCCTAAACCGCTGAACCGATTTAGATGAAATTTGGTATAGAGATAGTTTGAGTCCCGGGAAAGGACATAGGAGATTTTATCCCGATATTCCCTTGGGATCGAAACTTACGCGGGTGAAATCGCAGGGCGCTGATAGTTATTATAAATATGCCTTTATAACAACATCCTTCATCACGCATGTAATTCCCGAAGGGTTAGGCAGAGGTGTACATATAATACACCAACATTTCGCCAGTTATGTTTAACTACCTGCGCCCCGCGGATTCACCCGCGGAAATGTCGATCCCGTGGGAATATCGATAAAAAGTAGCCTATATGTTAATCCAGGGTGTCAGATACCTCCGTACAAAATTTTATCAAAATTGGTCCAGCCGTTTGAGCGTGAAGAAGTAACAAACATTTAAACACACACACACACACACACACAAACTTTCGCCTTTATAATATTAGTGTGATATGTTTAAGTCCAATGTAATAGTGGGTGGGCCTGACTCCGGGCTGCTACTGAGAAATTCCTGATAGAATAACCCAATAACACTTTGCCTAACCTGGGAATGGAACCCAGCAGCCTAACTGTGTAACACACTATCAATCACAATCTGAAAAATTTTGAAGGATATTGCTAATCCATTGCTTCATATGTTCGAAAAAATTGTCTGCTCAACAACGTAAATAACGCAGTGAACGTCAAAATGAATGCAATTGCTAACTGTTAGTGTGTTACGCAATTAGCACGTAGGACCTCTCTGATACCAGAATAGCGGTATTTATTTTTTAAATATCGCAGCATTATGCTGAGATAGGAGCCTTTTGGCCTCGCACAGGTCTTTTTGTTTGTCTGGGTGTTTTTAAAGTAACTTTGTTAGTTTTAAATGCTCATTTTTAGGGTTCCGTACCAAAATGGAAAAACGGAACCCTTATGGTGAGACTCAGTCTGTCTGTCTGTCGCAGCTCGAATCATCAACTTGAAGTTTGGAATAGTTTTAGATGACGTTTGCCCAACTATTTTGCAAATAAGAGCTAGAGAAATAATAATATATACATATATATATATTATGATCACAAATTTTACATTTTTGATGAAAGTCGAAATTTATGCGGCTTAAAATACCCCCCCCCCCCCATGTCCGAGGTTTGCAAAGAAAAAATCTGAAATTATTCTATGTGATAGAAGTTTATGTAAAGATTACTTACAGGAAAAATAAAACGAAGTCTCTAAATAGCACACTTTTTCAGAAATCATCCACAGTGAAACGAATGTAACTTTTGTGGACGGTCAAGAGATGCACTAACATAAAACTGCAATATTCTACACCACTGCGGTGTAGAATATTGCAGTTTTACAGCACAGTGTTAAATTTCTCTGACAAATATAGGCCTCGCCGATGAAAAATTAGAAAACATGATGGTACAGAACCCTCGGTGCCCGAGTCCGAATCGCTCTTAATCGGTTTTTTTACTATTTGTATTTTCTGTGTCCCAAATCAAATAGTTTGATTTATTTCTTTAATTTTTCAACAGCGCTTGCGACCACTAAACTAACGAGGATTCATAATACTATTTAAACTTCAATCGGAAGTATAAAATATGTAGTTGTTTGCAAGGAGCAACAGCTGTAATATTTACCCGGGACCCGGCGCGGATCCTCACCATTCGCACTTTCACCTCCACTCTCGACTTACTTTCGTTATTGAATGCATTTCAACGGTAAAACCTTTCTCAGAACATTCCATATTGTTTCGTTTAATGTTTATAAGGGCAATCTTGGCACTTAGTTCTTACTTATTACCGGATAAATGTTACCTTTTATATCGCCATAACTTGTAATGGATGGCTCACGGCTAATGCCTCATGTGGTTACCAATCAGTCAGTCATTAATACAACGCTCAGATACTTGAGCTTTTCATTGCAAAAACATGTGAATAGGTACCACGAAGATTTTTTGTCCGTTTGTCTGGATGTATGTTCCGGATTAGCGCAAAAACGGCTGAACGCATTTGGATGAATTTATGCACAGTTTGCAAGTAGTAGGTACGTTCGCGTGGGATATTTTCCGACATCCAAGTGGGCGAAACCGCGGGCAAACGCTAGTGCACAATCTAAATTTGATATTTTAATATTATAAAGAGAACATTTTTTTTTTTTGTGTTTGTTTGTTATGCTTTCATGCTAAAACGGCTGAACGGATTTGCATGAAATTTGACACGTGGGTAGACGTTGACCTGGATTAGGACCTAGGCCTTTTTATCCGGATAATCCTACGGGATCGAGACTTATGCAGGTGACACCGCGGTGCTCAGCTAGTATAGGATATAGATTGCTGGGTCATCGCTTTCGAGCACCATAAAAGGCCCTTTCTCTTCAATTCAGACCCGCATGGAAATCTACAGAATATTGATCTACTCCTATTTATAAGTACCTACATCCTCAAAACGATGTTAAGCCGAGGGGCGTTAATCGTATTATAAACACTTAACGTTTTAAATAAGTTATCTGTCCCTATCTTCACGGTCGTTCAATACACGACGATGACTGAGAAATATGACTTCTCAGTTGGGGCGGACGGGAAGCAATTTTTCACCGGATTCAGTCGTACCTTTTTAAAATACCGAACAGGCTGCGTCGTAGGTAGGCACGCTTATTGCTCGCGTCGAGAGCGTAAATCTTGAGGGAGATTCGTATACGGAAGACGGCCAAGGGTGAAAAATAGATTCGCACTTAGAAAAATTAAGCAACTCGCGAAGGGGGAGCGATAGAAATATTTCGGGACTATAATTTATAGTGCACAGTGTATTTTTGGCTGTGAAACATTAATTGAACTCAAACAACGCGAGCAGTTTTTCCTCTTACACAATCACACCCAGATTTGGGTTAGATAAAATATGAGGTCCTTAACATGAGTCGGGAGTCATTTATCATGCCCAAATCTCTTTGAGACATCACGTCCGTCAGAAAAAGATGACATACCCTCGACATAGGTAAAATACGGAGCATGTGATATTGTATCGTGAGCTAGCCATTCTAATGTAATACTGTGACTTTATCCCATCCTCTTTATTTGTGGGGCACGTAGCGCGCGACATTTGCTACAAAATTGCTTGGGGTGGACTTCGTGACGTTACCGGCTTTCGTACCCTTTTCGGGCCTAATGTCCCACGCACACGTCCGATAGTTTTTTCTACCGACCGAGAGTAGGTAAGTATTGGCCATTGAAATTCATACTGAATTTTACGATAGATGAATCAGTCAAATCTATAATCTGTGTCTGTGGCATAGTCATACCTAGTACATAATTTCATATGTTCTTTGCACTTGTTTTATGATTCTTATTTTATTTGTTGTCTAGAGTTTGAGGTTACGTGATTTGTCAAGCTATAATTGCAAAAAGATTTTAAATGAATTTCTACTTCAAATTGATTATGTTAACACGGAACAGCTATTTGTAAGCCTATCATAAATACAAACACATAGCTCGTTTTCACACACATTCAGTCACATACACCAATGACATCAACACACTACACCATACAAACGTCAACACAACATCTTCACTTAAACAATTTTTTGTCTAAATATTTTGCTTATACTTAATGTTTTCTAATTTTACCCACCTTACGATTTAGCCACTTACGATTTGTAGTAAGGATAGCAATGTAATAATTATTACCGAACTACCTGCTAGGTTCACTGATCGAGTGTGTGATTGTTGGAGACGAGGAAGCCTGACCTACCGTGATACAGTTTTTATTAGTACGGAGGGCAGTGCGAATTACTCTCTAACAACCATATAAGTCCGTCATGAGATCTTGTTATTTTTATTTTTTGATTTGTATAATTTTTTATATATGTATTATATTTTCCTAAGTTTGTTTTTGTGCTGTTAGAATTTTTTTTTATATATACATATATAGATAAGTATATGTGTTATATATGTAAATGTATTTGTAAATGGTACAACCGCAGACTACCTGCAGTACCTAGTGGCCCCTTTCTCTCTGAATACATCCAAAGGTTGCCTTTAAAAGAGCTTTTACATGGAGCGACTGCCTATCTGACCTTCACAACCCAGTTACTGGGTAATACGATACCCTAGTGGTAAGACTGGTTGCCAGACTTTCTGACTTCTGACTACCCGTAACGAGTGTCAAAGTTCCACGAATGACATCCGGGACCAACGGCTTAACGTGCTTTCCGAGGCACGGAGGGGTCACGGAATGTAAAAATGGTTACTCATCCACAGACCAACCGCGGCAAGCGTAGCTTAACCTGATCGATCGACCCGTGCGGCTGTTATTATTTATCCACGGGCCCCTCCTCTCGGTACATAATAAAAAGTTCACGTTGTCAAGCTTATTGTTGCTTACCATATCCGACATATTTTAATGAATGGTAACTTGCACACCAGGCATTTCAATAATAGCATCGCAATTTACCTAATTAATATCACAAAGACTAATTTAATTGCATTTAATGCGTTAAAGTATGCATTGAAATAGCCGAGTTAGATCGGGGAAATGTGGAATAATTTTGACCATTAACTTCACACGAACAAATCCCCGTAGATATGTAGGTAATATACTTATACACATTTGTCATATAACTCATGTTTACAATATATTACATTTCATAATTCACATGAGCAACGTTGCGGACTTTATGAATTTAATTACTAACACTGATGACGTGCCTCTCTCTGGTGTCTAATTTTTAATCGTTTTACGTGCCGACTGTAATTAAGCTTATTTAATTTAAGGACTATGTAAAAATTATAATGTTTTCAGGGTTCCGTACCAAAATGGTAAAACGGAACCCTTATGGTGAGACTGAGTCTGTCTGTCTGCCTGTCTGTCACAGCTGGATATCTCAAGACCTACTAATGCTATCAACTTGAAATTTGGATTAGTTTTAGATGACGTTTGGCCAACTATTTTGCAAATAAGGAAGAAATAAAAACATACGTATATTTTTATTTCTTGCAACAGGGACTGAAAGGGGGTCTGAAAAATTCGAAGTAGTGCTACTAAGGCATGTGGGGTATCATCTGAAAGAGCGCAGTTTGCATATTCTCAAACATTATTTCTTTTTTTTAAGCCGCATAGTTTTCGACTTTTGATGAAAAATGTAAAAAAAATACCGTTCCTGCTTATCTCCGAAGTTTGCAAAGAGAAAAATATGAAATGATTCTATGTGATAGAAGTTTATGTGAAGATTAGAGGAAAAATAAAACGAAGTCTCTTAATGGCACACTTTTTCAGAAATCATCAACAAAAGTTACATTAGTTCCATTATCGGTCAAGAGATAGCGCTGACATAAAACTGCAATATTCTACACCGCAGTGCATAGTGTTAAAATTCTCTGACAAATATAGGCCTCGCCGATGAAAAATTAAAAACATGATGGTACGGAATCCTCGGTGCGCGAGTCTGACTCGCTCTTAACCGGTTTTATATTCCTTTTGAATTCATGTTTATTTCAATGATTGGAAGTCTAGCACCGTGACATATCTCATCACTATTTCCAAACCTTGTACTCAAATCAGACACCACATACTTCTAACAGTTCTCCTCCGCCTCAAATCCCCCAACAAGCAAGTAATTACAATTCACTTCAAACTCAAACTGCGACAGCATTACCTGACAATAAAGCCGAGACGAGCGACACAGGTACGAAGTTCCCAGTAATCTCAGGGTTTAAATCTTTTATAAAATGTTTGGGTACACAAACATGCAAGTTGTGCGGCAGCCGACGGTATGTTTGCACAGAACACTTGTTGCCACTCTAGACGACACAGGGACATGACTATGTTGTTTACAACATGCCTGCAAGCGAAGTTTATCCTTAAAAATAAAAAAAGATCAACAAACTTTTTTACAGAGCCCGTAAGCTGTCTGCAAAAGTTAACTTGCCAGATTCGCTACACGGAAAGCAAATTTAGGAAAGGCGCAGTTTTTGTGGGAGTTTGAGTGTGTTGGTACCTAACTTTCAAGGTTTTAAGTACTCGAAATCATTACCATGGGTGACATAACCTGGAAGCCACATCGCTTACAAAGACTTGAACAAAATTATCTACAGGTTACAAACCCGCAGCATTCCTGTGTCCCCTTTACAGTTTCAATAAAGTTAAATTAATTAATTATCTTCCTGTCGTCCCTGCAGACAATGCTAACACTTTCCAGGAGTTTTAAATTGATTGCAATCGGACTGATAACTGTTAAATTCCAATCTAAGCTCCACCCTAGACGGTAGAGTTCTTAACGTAATCACGGCCGTGCAATTTGTTACGGATTCAACAATGCACCTTTTAAGTTCTTTGCTGGGGCAAAATAAAAGAGTTCCTTTAAGTTCGCTAAATGAAGTCGACTACAAAAGGCGGAGCCCGGCGTAATTCAAATGAACGCAAGCGGTCGCCGCTCCTCGCTTTGATTCCGTACTTTTGAAAAGTTTAATTTTTACGAAGTTTCACTAGCAGGACTTTGCAAATACTTTCAAATCTCGTTCGAACTCCAACATATTTTGACTCAATGGTTTTACCTAAAGGGCTGCTTCTGCCATTGGCAATGCTATTCATTAATCTTTCAATGTCTAATTCGTTAATGGTGAAGTTTTTTGAGCTGTGTGTAAAAAAGAGCTAAAATGTTAACTGTGGAAAAGTTCCTGATCAAACAAAAAAGGTGATTGATTATAATGACAATGTTGTGCATTGTAGGTACATTATACAGGCGGAGTAAGATACAGACGTACTGACAGCAAGGTCGACATCTTAGCAGTTAATATTTGTTATTTATGTATAGAGACCGTTCTTGTGAGTTCTCGTACATTAGACTCCATTGTTTGTCGTCATTATTATGTACATCTATTTGTTACCATTCGCTGTCGTTTAGTAAGAAAATTAGAACAAGCACAAGGTCGGGCTCATGCCAAATTAGCTTTGTAGCTGTCATTTTGTTAATAAAACACTGTCTTGTCACGACATGAACTTGAATTATAGAAAGTTTTCCGTTAATAAGTTAAAAAGTTTCGTAAGATTTCAAAAACCGACTTCAAAAAGGGAAGAGGTTCTCTATTCGGATGTGTTTTTTATGTAAGTTCGCCGTTCGGGCATAACTCCCTCTTAAATTTGCAAAATTCTTTTTTGTTCGATAGAGGTTTATTCCGAAATGGTCCCATTTAAATTTCGTAAAGATCTGATGATGAGTTTCGGAGAAAGACAACGGAACTCTTCAATAAATGCCAACAAATCAACAGCGATTACTGCTATCGCATAATTATGTATGCATTGTTTACGCAATAACAAAACATAACATCACGCCTGTACCCTTTAAAAGGGTTGGCAGATGTGTTCAATTGTTGCTTCCTGTCACTGATATTCCATAGCAAGTAGTGTTATATGAGTTTGTGTGGGATAGGTAGGTATAACTAAAAAGTGAAAAATAAAAACATTAATACAAAAAAAAAAACAACCGACTTCCAAAATTAAACACTACAAAATGAAAAATAACTTTAATTTCGAAAGTCGGTGTCAAAAAATTTAAATGCAGAACCAACGAAACCGACTTCCGAAATTAAAGTTATTTTTCAGTTTGTAGTGATTTTTTTTGGAAGTCGGTTGTTTTTTTGGTTTTATCGTTCTACGCGTAACTTTGCAAGGTAGCAACGGGATGCATTTTAATACGTTTTATAACTATGTATAAGGTAGAAACTGGTTACAGTGAAGTTGTAAACCTCTTTACTTAAGTTTTATTGCAACTTTGGAAGATTTACTGCGGACAGCGATCCGAGGGTTTATGTTCCTAACACATTTTATTCTTACGACGTGAAAAGTATTTTCCGCAGTAATTTTTTGGAAGGTACCTAATTGAACACTGAAAACTGACCCTAAACAGATGCGAATCGCTAGCCAGATAATTAACTTTTCTTTCTCATAAATTAGGAAAAATATCTATAGGCTCAACAATTTATTTATTTTAAGGTTATAAAAAAAAATGTTCATATTCTTGAAAAGTAGACGTGAAGAAAGTTTGTTCACTCTTCACTAAATCACCACATCAACATTCAAAGACTTCAAGACTTTAATCATCAACATCAGCATCATCCACAGCCCGACTTCACCAACTGCTGAGCATAAGCTTCTCTTTTCTTGTGCCAACCCCACGTTCCAGTGCTGGCACTGGAACGTGAGAGTAGAGTAGAGAGGAGTGGAACGTCTTGATTGTAGGATGAGGCTGGCCTCATCCTACAATCAAGACTTAAGGGGGATGCCCTCGACCTCTCGCGTCCGGCCCTGGTGCAAGCCATGGTCCGGGGCGAGAGGGAGTGGGAGGCAGTCACCTCTTTCTGCGAAGCAGTCATGCTAGCGAAGGAGGTGGCGGGACGGCTCGGGGAGAGAGCCTCCCGTCCCAGCCACCGCGGGAGACGCTCCGGGCGTCGGGAGCCGCGTGACGACTGCCGGCCACCGTAGGCACAGGCCTGCGGGCGGAGAGTAATGGGTAGCTCACCGTCTGATCAGGACCAGGCCCGTGCCGGGCGGCGCGTACGTGTTCCACGCGCGCCTCAAAGAGATGTCAGCAACAGAGAAGGGGCCCGATAGGGCCGAAGCCTGCCGGCGCAGCGGGATTATCCGAAAGGGTTAAGGCTACCCCGGAACAAAAAGGGCTAAGGAAGGAACATGGGTGGGTTTTAGTCAGTAAGAGTCTGATACTCCCTTCCGCTCCACTCAGAGCGGGAGGAGTCATTTGATGATTTCCCACCCGGAAAAAAAAGGGGGATGCCCTAAGGTAGACCGCAAAATTATAATTTTATGGGGGGAGGGTGAAATTTGACGCGGACGAAGTCGCGGGCTGAATCTAGTATATGCTATAACCGCAGGTCAGTGTGTGTCAGGTTGTTGGTATGTTGATTAAAATGATTTGCGACCGCAACAAATACTTACAACTTTACAGAATTATAATTAGGGGAATTAGCAGTACAACTCCTTGAGTTAATTGTCCTCAAATGTCATGATTTCATGACAGTCATAGTCATTCAATAAGGTAATATGAACTTAGAGAGTTGTATTAATGATTATAACTATTCAGGGTGGAATTTTCGAAGCGTAGGTACCTGGAGGAAAAGTACTCTAAATACTGAAGACAGCAAATTTTGCTCAAAGGAAACATTCCTTTATTTTTAAAAAGAAACAAAACTGAATTTAAAGATTTTTGAAAATACGCTTGCCACACCCGGGAATAGAACCGACTAAAATCCGAAAAAATTCCATCCTTTACTTTTACGGCACCAATCGATTGGGTCAATCTTAAGGATCAAATGTCACTCAGTGGAATGTCTCCAGGTACGCTTCGAAAATTCCACCCTGTATAATAAAATATTTGTTACGGCCGCGAATCATATTTAGATCAACATACAACCTAATACCGTCCTGCAAATTGCATAAACCGTAAGAAAATTGCCTGACGCTTTAGCCTTAATCACTACAACCAAATCCTATACGTGTGAAACCGCAAACATTACATCATGTCTATGATTTCTGACAATGTAAACAGAGTTGCAATTAGTACTAATACCGAAGCGCTGCATACTTGCCAGCCCGCAAAACCTATTTACAAATACAACAACCTCTCTCTCGGTAGAATTATTAAAGTTATGAGGGATGAACGGCGGTTTTCTTCATAATATGTTGTAAGATTTTCCTGTTTGTATGATAACTTTTTTTGGTTTTCTTTTTGGACCCGACATTTAAATAAGATTGGTACGGTAAATATAGCTCATTCGTTCATAGTAAGACTTGTTATAAATGGTTCAATTCATACAATTTTGTTACGTAAACTCATTTCTCGGTAAATTTTACGTGACGTTCCAAACTCACGGTTACTTTTCATCTTTTCGTTTGCGGATTCATATTGCATCACTGCGACCCAACATTGCCTGTTGTCATTTAAAGAAGACGCCGTAATAGCGAACTAATGTCGTAATAGCCCTTCGATCGTAAATTACGCCATCTTGTCGAGCTAAGAAATCGAATGGGAGTTTAACAACCATATTTCAGAGACCTTTAATAAGTTAATACGCCAATAAAATTGCTTAACATCAACAGAAAAGCAGGCTTTAAATGTTAAACTAGCACTTAACTGTGTAAATTAGAACTAGTCAATAAAGGGGTTTATTTATAATTAATGTTGCATAAAGTGAACCGGTTGAAGTGGCGGTGCATGGGGGAGGCCTATTTCCAGCAGTGGACGTCTTTCGGCTGAAATGATGATGATGACGATGATGCATAAACTTAAGTAATGATTAGCGACGGTTTAGCCATACATTTGTAATGATTAAACGCCCTCTTAACTTCAAGCAAAGTTTATAAACAGAATGAAGGGTAAAAATGTACGTTAGTTTAATACAAGCTCGATGTTATTATTGATGCAAGCTTGGCCAGCAAGTTCTACATATTTATTCATGCATGTTTCTGTACCAGTTAATCGTAGATTTATCGTTGAATCTCAAGATATACATCATCGTGTCGTCATTAGGAATAAATCCAGTGAACGAGTATTAACTGCCGCATTCCTTTTGGAAGTGCGCAGTGCAACCGCTTGTTTATGCAATGTATGGTGTTGAAAACACGGAATAGGAAAATTGTACGTATAAAATAATCTTTGAGTACTACTGTACGAATGATATCTTATTTCATGTGACATAATATTATGGAGTACGTATGGATCAATGTGTGTGTTTATTAAGCTTATAATTGCATGAACTTACTTGTATTTATATGTGTAGGTACTACTGAATGAACTGCCTCGTTGGTCTATGTTCGCAAGTGCTATCGCTTAGCATGAGATCCTGGGTTCGATTCCCAAGTTGGGTAAAGTGTTATTGGGTTTTTCCATTAGGAGTTACTCAATAGCAGCTCGGAGTCTGGATTTGTGTCCGGTTGATGGCAAAAGAAGAAGAAGAAGAAGCCTCCTTGTCGGAACCAGTGCGGCACCGCGCTGGCGAGACCCAACATGCTGCTGCGTCCAGCAATCCCGACCACGCAGCTATACGTGTCCAGACTGCACCACTCCACGAAGTTTGAGGAGATCGTGGAGTACATGCGTGTGAAGACCAACTGGACTTTGAGGGTCGAGAAGTTGGAGTCGCGTCACAACACGATCTTCAAGTTCTTTCGTGGTACGTGTTCCGACACATCAGCTCGAGAAGTTCCTCAAGGAAGAGTTCTGGCCGAAGGGTGTTGTGTACCGCCGGTTTCGTGGCCGGCTACATGACACCAGTCAGCGAAACACGACGCAGACACTTCGTGTGCTTTAGTTTGTTAGTTTTTTTGTGTAAGTAATTATAATGTTGTATGTATTTATAGTATTTTTAAGTTATATTCATATGTTATGTGTTTTATATGGGCCTTGATGCCTGAAATAAATGGATAATAATAATAATAATAGGCTCGCCTCCTATTACGTGGGGCTTAGACATAACTGGTGAAATGTGGGTGTACTATAGGTACCTACACCTCTGCAGAACTCTACAAGCGAGATGTTATGTCACTGAATGAACGAATAAATAAAATAAATAATAATAGAGATCGCAGAAAGCGAAAAAGCCGCCCTTTATATGTTTTGAAATGTTAAATGTACTTTTGGTTAGTTACAATAAAGTGTAATATAAATAAATAATAAACGAAAGTTTAGTAACTGTTGCTGAACATTGTTTTCTTTCTGCCAACAAGACTGCAACACTTCAGGTTGCAACGCCACTAAAGTAAGTATATTGTATTAAGTTGTGTTGTATTTTGTTGAGCAACTTTTGTTTACCATCAAAACGAGGCTTTACTCTCACTTCATGAAATACGAACTGAAAGTTTTGCTTATGTGTGTGTAACACACACTTTTTCCCAGCAAGGGTGGGCAGTGTTTTCAGTAACATTAGCAACATATGCGGATTATTTATGCACACAACGAATTTATAAACGTGGGTAGTTTGGCAATTTATGGGGAAGGTAACTTTATACAGTGTGTTCACAAATTATAATTATTTTACTTCTTGTTTTTAGACTTTATAGTACCTGCTTTCACAACGTCAACTTCTACGTATGCATTCGTAATAAAAGTAATATTGCGTGTTTTTGTATAATAAGCAATACTAACAATGTTGCTTGCATGAACTAAAACACGGGAACACTTTATGTACCTAAATGTTGAAAACA
The DNA here is from genome assembly GCA_916614155.1 of Mesoligia furuncula. Taxonomy (NCBI): domain Eukaryota; kingdom Metazoa; phylum Arthropoda; class Insecta; order Lepidoptera; family Noctuidae; genus Mesoligia; species Mesoligia furuncula. The sequence continues at coordinate 18,129,946 of OU744796.1, forward strand.
AACTAGGACGCGACACCCTGGACGCTTAATGAAATATTTGTTCTGACACCAATGTCCAAGCATGGAACCAATAAAACAAAACTGTTAAGCTTAATTACAAATTCGTGACGCTTTATTAAAAACATGTAGCCATGTGTGATCTAACAATAATATTTCTTTTTAGATATTATCCTTATCTATCAGGTAATGTTTTGATTATTTGGGATAAATTAATGGACAATACAAGGTCTTTCATATAAATGGCAGTGTACAGACGCCTGCACATCAAGCTACCCGAAACTGTAAAATTTGTCCCAATCAACTTTGAACCTTATGCTTTAGCGATGAAGTTGAAAATCTATTAAAGAAATTTGACAGTAGCTTGATGAGCTGGCGTCTGTACCTGCCGGTTAATTCTGTTAAAATCTTACACCGTGAAAACTTAGGTGAAGTGAGCTCGAAGTAAGCTGTCATTCCACTAGATGCTAAGGACTCACTTCACCTACAGTCCATTCACAGTTATTAATTACCTCTGATTTTGCATCACTGCCAATATTACAGTGATCTTTAATCTCGTGACAATAAGGTCGTTGTTGGGTTGCTGCAACTGTCAAGTCTGTCAAAATCACAGCGACCTTTATTTTTGTTGCACTAAGGTTGCTCTTAGGTTGCAGCTGTCAGAGGTAAAATAACTGTGAAAGGAGTATGAGTTTTCACTGTTTTCAAATCACCTGTTTCCAAGCAAAAAGGTCTTATTGTCGTCAAAAAAGGGGAGAGGTTGTCCAAGTTTCAACATTGAATAATAATTAAGTGAAAATATCCAGCCAGATCAAGAAATCCTCGATTTCTCGGTAATCCGTTTAAGTACTGGTTCGCCTACTAGCCTCTTGACCAAGACAAGTACAAGTCACGACCAGATGGAATGACTTCTTACCGCAATGACTTAAGTTCAGAACTTTAACTGCGGCAGTTAAGTCTTATAAATATGCGTTAGTTTCAAACGTGTATTTATCTCCATAATCTTGAACGTTCATTATGACTCAGGACTTGTTGAAGCGTATTAATTAGATCTGCATTCTTCACAGCCTACATTCAGCAGGTACAGCCTACGTCGTAATAAGTCTAGCAAACAATTCTGGATCAATTCATCCCTCGCGGTTTATAATGGAACTGCCGCAACGAATTTCAATGCGGTCGACAATAATTTGTGGTTTTTGTGTAACGGAATGTACGGGTTTTTTTACATTAATACGGATTTTAATACATGTCTGTTCTGAAATTACACGATGGGTGGGAGACAGATGTCCCCATAACTCATGGTACCTACCTATAATATAACGCTTGATATTGAAACCACGCGTGTCATGGCTGTCGCACAAACGGGAGGAGGAAGTTTTTAAACACGTAACTCCGAAATCGTGTTGGGGGTGTTGTTTTACCCGACTTTTAAATGCGTTCATGAGAATCTGAATCGGTTATCCTTAATCAGTATTATTCGAATAAGCTACTTCTAAGCAAAATTATCAGTTTAATTAACGATATTATAAACAGTCCAATGATTCTAATCTTAATGTTTATTAAAAAGGCTTTGCATGATCATTAGTGGTCGCTGCCTGATGTTTTTAGAACCTACTCGGTAAGTTCCGGCTGTCAAACGTGCTAAAATGTTTTAGTTTTGTTTTAGAAAGTCAAAATGCCAAGGGTGGTCAGCCTCAGGCAGTTACCAATTCTATTAAGTACGCGAAGACCTTGATCAAGATATCCTGAGTGAGAAAGTATTGCATGCAATGCACTAGATGTCCTTTATTTGGTATTATTCGTCGAGTCGTTGATCTCCTTGAGTGCCGAGGTGATCTACACGATTACTAACAAATGCTTCCACTGTCTGGACAGGTCCACGCAAATCTGTATGGTTCTCGCCTAAAAAACCATTTCAGATACGTAGATAAGTGGCTAATGGGGTAATAGTCTTCACAAGATCGGACCAAGATTTTGTCTGGACTTTAAAACAGTTTTAACCCCTGAGTTTGTTTCGCTATTCAGATAGGGAGTCAGATAGGAAATATCAACTCCATCTAGCTTAGTTTTTTTATATGACGTGTAAAAGTGATTTGATATCCTATTTACAGAAGAAGCAATTTCATTTCAATTCATGTTCTGTCTATTCAATTAAAGCCAAGACAATACAAGAACGCAACGATTGTGTAAATAAAATGCAGGTGACGGTCCGACCTTGAATTACATCCACACTTCGCCATAACATTCGTAACTAATCGCTTCAGTTTACATGACGTCATCTTATTTAATTGTCGGATCGTGTGAACGTTTGATCAGTCAATGCTCAATGTATTGGAATTCGATTACTGCTGTGTGCGTATTGATTGGGGCACGTACGCCCTTTGAATTAAAATGCTGTTGGTGTAACTGATGGCTTGTTGGTATGACCTGACGGGAATGCTCGGGGATGTAGTGGCTGATGACGAGCTGGAATTGTCGTTTGTTTGTTAATGTTAAGTACTGGACCCTTCTATATAGTGTATGCCCTCGGTATGTTTGCGTATGACCGCATTGGCCTTTTATCATTTACCTACCTGCCACGCCTCTAACCGCAGGACTGTACATGAAGGGGTTAGGGCCGAAGCCTGCCGGGTCAGCGGGATTGTCCGAAAGGGTTAAGACCGCTGCCCCGGAAGATAAAGGGTTTTTTTTTTTTTGGATGTGAAATCATCAAATGACTCCTCCCGCTCTGGGAGGAGCGGAAGGGAGTGTCAGACTCTTACTGACTAAAACCCACCCGTGTTCCTTCCTTAGCCTTTTATGTTCCGGGCCAGCGGTAACCCTTTCGGACAATCCCGCTGATCCGGCAGGCTTCGGCGATAAGGGGGCCCCTCCTCAATGCTGACATCTCTTTGAGGCGCGCGTGGAATACGTACGCACCGTCCAGCACGGGCCTGATCCTGATCGGACGGTGAGCTACCCATTACTCTCCGCCCGCAGGCCCGCGCCTACGGTGGCCGGGAGTCGTCACGCGGCTCCCGACGCCGATATATGTATAGGGGATATTATTATAGGGGAACATAAAGGGCTAAGGAAGGAACACGGGTGGGTTTTAGTCAGTAAGAGTCTGACACTGCCTTCCGCTCCACCCAGAGCGGGAGGAGTCATTTGATGATTCCCATTCGCAAAAAAAAAATAGGGGATGCCCTAAGGTATGCGGGCTACCTTAGCGCATCCTTTATTTTTTTTTTACGTTCTTTTTTAATTATAATTTTAAAAGGACAAATATTTTAAGGATTTTTTGTGATAAAGAACTTTTAAAATCTATTTAGTTCTTTAAATTGAACCTAAGATTTAGTCATGCAAAATAATAATAGATTACTGAGATAATACTCAAGAACGATTATAGTCAATTGATGGATTGAAATAGATTCCGAGAAGGTCTTAAATTAGATCTTATTTCGTTTTTTAGACAAGACAATCCAGTCTTTGGAGTCATTGTCTTGTCTAAAAATGACCTTTTATTCAACAGACCGACATTATTTTCTAACGAATGTGCCGCCTAGATAACGTCATAAGCTAAGTCAAAGACTTTGTAAGTTTCGTACAATATTTAACATGTAGATAGTGTCTATACTTCAATTCTTAATCTCAGATAATTTGCGTCCATTGCCACTTACTCAACTTTCTACTTTAGGGCTGTTTATTATAAAGTCGGTTTTTGAGTAACCATTTGTAATAAAAAGATCCTAAATACATTTTGGTTGCAATGAAATTTGAACTATCTTTTGTTAGTCATCCAGTTTATTGTTCCAAAACTTAATATTTATCTGAGATTCTGAATTCAAATACTCGTATAGTGTCTAAACACCTTGGCTGTGCATTACGCAGACTAATCTTGGCAGTCACGAATTCTACGTTCGCAGCCGCATTCCACACATACAGAGGCAACATTACTCACACAAGCATACCAGCGGGCTATGTGTACCTATATAGAAAACAAAACACACACGAAGTAGGTGCCCAATAAAAAAAGGGCTAGAAAAAAGTTCGGTGTTGAAAAATTTTGGTTCCGTGATATTATTAGGACGGCAATACTACTGGCTGGTTGCAGAAAAAGATGGCGTAAGAGGGTAGCGCGGGAGAATGTGGACTGAATAGTTCTAATTTTATTAAAATTGAAATTACTTAGCACTTTACGCAAAGTTGTTTAGCGAATAGCTTAACTTTAATGCATGTAATTTGATAATAATAAAAGTAGAATTAAGATTGGTAATTTGATTGCTGGTAAACTGGGTTATTGGATCTAGCTATATTTAATTTCATAAAATGAAGCAATACTTATGCAAAGGCGTAATATGAAAAAACCGGCCAAGTGCGAGTCGGACTAAAACGCTGAAAAAAACGTTTTTTTCATAGGGTACCCCTTTAAATTTTAACTTTATTTTATTTTTATTATTTTTTGTTATAGCGGCAACAGAAATACATCATCTGTGAAAATTTCAACTGTCTAGCTGTCACGGTTCATGAGATACAGCCTACAGACAGACAGACAGACGGACAGTGGAGTCTTAGTAATAGGGTCCCGTTTTTACCCTTTGGATACGGAACCCTAAAAACATCACATTCACAGTTGTACGTAAAGCTAATAATAATACTGCCAGTATTTTACAAAACATCCGCGGAGCATTATAAAGTACAGAAAGATGACGAACAACTAACTTGAGATTAAGACTCGCCTCTCATTTCAGCATTAAATCGCAGAATAATAAAGAAAGTTTCCTTTTACAAAAACTTCAATATAATTCAAAGTGGGGCTTGGTCTGCGTTTGAAACGGAATGAATTCCGACGCTCGTCTAGGAAGAGTTTCACCATAATGAAATTCTTCAAATATCGCCCTCGCCCCATAAGGATTAAAATTCATGTAATTGCGCGTGCGGTTTTCTATGCGGGCCGCATACGATTCCAAGTATTTCGAGAAATATTAAGGGGAAACTTACAGCATTGTGTGAACGCGCTTTAACAGTACAAACGGATTATTCGCTTTGTTTTTCATTTCGTTTGTGAGCTCGGGTTAAGTCATGATTAAACCTTTTAAAGGTGCAAAATCCCCGCTCCATAGTGTTTGTTTTCTTAGCTCCGTTTGTTTTTATAAGCTAAATAGTTTTCAAGTGGCTGTTTCAAACTAATTTCGAATTGTTTGTGATACAAGTGTGCTCAACACAAAAGGATTCCGTGATGCGAAATTAAATGGGAGAAACTTGTGCAATTTCATTAAACATTTTTGATTAACGATTGTGCTAATGTTTGTTTTCAATTAATAGTTTAAAAATACGCTTTTATAAATGCACGTAAAAACAAAAAAAGACTAAATCCAAAACAGCTATGATACGATTTTCCATCATGAACTTCCAGTTCATATCTTCCGGCTCCATCATCAGATCAGTTCGACAGTACCATATTATTATATTGTCATCAGAACTACATACAGCTACCAATTTTCATTACGCTACGACCCATGGAAGATGGTTAAATTAGTTACCTTAGATTCCATTACATAGTTAGTTACATGCAGATCGACCTAATAAAAGCGTGTTAAAAACGTACACATATTTAATTTGCTCTTTACACGTCAACATATTCGAATCGGATAAACCCGGTCACCCGAATCACAGACACATAAAAACTGATCGCAATTATGTCATAACCACGGAAAAGAATAAAATAATACCAGAATCAAATGAAATGGGATCAATTTATTAGAATTACAATTAAATGCCGTGTAAAGTTTATTGAAATTTCAAACACACGTTACATAGCCCGGTCGAGTAACTGTGCCCGGGCTATTAGAGCCCTGGGCACGTTCCGTTTACAACCTGTCGTGCAAATATTTATCCGCATCGGATTTACGTGTTAACCGTCCGGAATTGTAATCAGCTTTGATTGGGAACGCGCTGCCGATGCCTCTGAGACTAATGATATTCCTATTTACACCACCGCGTATGCAGATCTCTGTGCTAAGCTCTAATCTTCCATACATTACGTATTTAAATTGCGAGTTAATGCTACCTGTCAATGTGCTGTGTCATTTAATACTTGTATTTAATGATCAGGTACCAAATTGAACTTTGGAATTCATTGCTCACTTCATCCTGATAATCATACTTAAAACATAAACAAAAAGAGCCAACCTCAAAAACCAAACATAAATCAACAAAGAACTGAATTTCATTCTTCACGCGTTCGAGGTTGTGCAGTCCATACCATAGGCCATACAGCCTATACGTAGGTACAGATCAAAAGGCAATTGAGCCAATGCAAAGGGAAGCGGAACTCGGAAAAAAGAAAAACCAAATAAAAAATACTCTTCTAAGGTAAAGTTTTGCTATAGATTCATTTTGCTTTAATTGCAAGAAAACGAAAGAGTACGGAATAAGCGGATAATTTAATTAGTAAGAAATTGGAACTACGTCGGTGTGCCCGATAAAAAAATAAGCCAGCAAACTTGATCGTTTAGTTTTTCCCTGTAATATCACGTATTTCTCGGCTCAACGTATTTAACTTTTTCTCGGGTGGTAAAAAGTCGTGCGGAATTCGGCCTGCGGCGTTCAGGCATTTGTCACGCCGGTCGCGGGACCAGCGCGCCGCCACCGATGGAATAAATTTTGCGTTGTGTGCCAAATCAACGCACAGTTCTTACGGTGGCAATACCTTAAAATTTCAATTTCACGCCAATAGCTAGGCCACTGTCTGTTTCACTTAGAAAGGAGGAACACAATGGGTAAAGTCTAATTGTTACACAAGAGGAACATCGATACTTGTCGCACTCGTGAAGGGACTACACGAGCACTTTCATTACGTTCTCATTTCAGTTCTAGCAAAGTTTCCGCATTTATACGGAGGGATGGGAATAATAAATAGCTCAGTTGGACTGACTGTTAAGTAAATGCTCCACTCGCGTTCAGGTGACGTCATAATCCGTTACACAGAAATAATGTTGTTTTGTTCCTCGGCACGCCATTACGAAAATATTTCGTGTATTTAGAGGAACTAATTTCCAAAGGAACTAAGGAGACGAGCACAAACCGTGATGCTGCAGAGTGTAGGCAATTAAATAAACGACAATCAACGGCACAAAAGCGTCAGAAGGGAAAGTCGGGTAATATAATTATATAGATATGGCAAGTTAGCACTGTGCTGTGTGACGGGTGAGACGCCGCGGGCGAAACGCGCGGCTAACCGAATAATTACAACTCATTAAGAGCCGTTAAGATACATGCTTCCTACACATTGAGTGTGCGTATCTTGTGAACATAATCATGTTTTATCAGATTCTCTTGTTTGTCGACAACGATACGATTTAAGAAGTCAAGCAGAGGTAATTGAACGCGATGCGAATGTGCGAGCTTAAGATCGTATGCCCCTATGACTGGACGTCGGTACATAAGGGACCTACGCGTCATTTTGTACCCTATATGCTTTTTGTAAAGAAGAAGAAGGGGCCCGTGGCTAAATAATAACAGCCGCACAGGCCGATCGATCAGGTTAAGCTACGCTTGCCGCGGTTGGTCTGTGGATGGGTGACCATCTTTACATACTGTGACCCCTACGTGCCTCGGAAAGCACGTTAAGCCGGTCCAGGCTGCCATTCGTGGATCTTTGACAGTCGTTACGGGTAGTCAGAAGCCCGAAAGTCTGACAACCAGTCAGTCAGTGATATGCTTTTTGTAAATATGTAGACACATTATAAATGGATATCCAAAAACATTTCCTCATCAATAATTTTCCTTATAAACCCAAAAATGAAGATAGAATTTGAAGTGCTTCCTACGCAAATATTAACGGTTACCATCTGATATTAATTTGATTTTCCCGACGTAATGTAATTATTTCCTTCCATTCCGACACTGATAAAACAATTACGGTTATTGGAGCGCTTGAAACGTCATTCTGTATTTCGCCATGTCTACGGTAGGCAATAAGCATTAATGTAATTTGTGCAAATATGAAAACGGCTGAGTTTGCCCTTATTAGTTCAGCGAGGCAGTTGCGCGGATCGTCTCACGCCGAGCCGCCCTAATACGTACAGACATAATTACATTGTATTTGAACGCCATCTGTTCCCAGACTATTTTGTTTACCGATATCATAAAGCCTGAATATTCTCGTGATAAAATGAAGAGGGCTTAACGAAAAATGTTTTGTTTTCCTTCCCTCTTGTAACACATTTAATCAACGTCTTAACTTCACAAGGATTCGGAGTAACATGTAGATTAGTATGTCAAGTTGGCTTTCGAAATGACAATCACAACACCGAAACGCTCAGGAACAAATCGCTTTAATTTAGAATTTATAATGTTGGCGCAATTTTTAACTAGATTAAAAAGGCCTGAGTCGAAAGTTAAGCGGATTGGGATAATTTACGTCTGTTTACAAGCGGGACAGTCGGGTACCCACTGATAAAATGAAGAACGAATCTGTCATGTACAGACAACTCCCCGTTGTGCTGATTCCGCATCTAATTTATAGCAGAATTAGCTCCCGCGATGCCAATTTTTCAATATTAAAAACAAATGAAAAATATGGTCTTGTTTCCTGCTGTTCAATTCACGATGAATATAATTTGAATTATTTGGAAGTGTTATTAAAACTATTAAACAAAAAAGAACGCTACTTTTCAACCAAAATATTTACGAGGTAGTAGAGACTCCCAAAAATGTTGATTAATTAAAAGGGTGCTAATGGATACATTTTCATACATGCACTCAAAATGCAGTAGAGTTTTCCTCTTTACTTGCGGAATCCTATTATACCATTAAGGTATGTTTTCGCCTCAGGGATAGAAAAAAAAGCAACGTTTATTTTTATACAACAAAAGGGAAGCGGGAGCGAGCTAGACAGGCGCTTATAAAATAAATTTTCATTGTATTTTCACTGGGGTGTTGCCGGTAGGCGTATTCTTATCCGTTCTTGTTTAATCTTCCAAAGAGTCGTATCTAATCCTGAAACATCTGTTTTTTTGTAACCTTTGACAACAATGACCAGCGCTTAACTCTCACGCTTCTTTAGATTCCAAGTTACGCTAAAAATAGTATCTCTACGCAAAAATGTTTGAAGAAATCCATTGTATGTCGCCATTTTTGCGTGCAAAATCAGCAACAATGCCAAAACTGTTATCCCATATAGCCAGCGTATGAAGTTGGTTCTGTGCCAATGCGAATTACATTCAGGTGTTACGTACATTCCTTATGATATTGTCTAGAGACACGACTGCAAGCCGACCTACTTTTCGCTCCGTATCGATATCATTTCTATAACGCTAGTGTTAATAAAAGTGTTCATGTACAAAGCTCATTTTCGCCTCCGGTTAACAATTTCTCGCTAAATATCACCTCATTTTATTTTGAATTCTTTTTGTGGAGAGCCAGCGAGCGCCAGTCGGCACTCCTAATAACTGTCAACCAGATTTAATATCACATCTTCCATTTTGTACGGGTTCTACCGGGAGGCAATTTCCTTCCTAAAATTGTATTTGGACGAATACGCGTAAACTTAATACATATGCGACCCGAAAGACAAATTTTATTTATATGTCGTGGATAGATGACGCCACAGTATAGTGAACAGCGCCATCTAACAATTAGTTTGGTAAACGAAGAATCATGTGATCGGAAACGCAAGCGAGCCCTACCGCTTGGACACGATCGTCGGTAGAGGGGATGCAGCGAGGACTGGTGGAGAGACCGAGTGTTGCGACAGTCTACAGTGGACAGTCGTCGAGCTCGGACAGTCTCGGCAAACGCTCAATACCAACGCCCGTGTTTGTTTCCGACGCACGTGTGCGTTTCGGTTGTAAATAGCTAGTTTATTAAAGTTACTGTAAATTCAAATAATCTTTTCGTTCGAGTACCCACTGCAGTGCCCACACCTATCTAAACTATGTCGGATCGTGAAGAAGACCCGATGTATCGCATCTCGGCCACCCGGTGATGCGACATCAGAACTGGGATACACTCGAGCTGAAAAAACTATGGAGAATTGAGCGTTGACGTCAGGGTGCGATATTTCTTTGACTGGATTTCACCTGGATAAGGACATGGAGTGACTTTGAGAATCGAGCCAAGCAGCCTCGCAGCCGTCATTGAAACCCTTCGTGTGCTGCAAGTGAGAAACCAGGACATATCGCGGCCCTGCACGAGCAGTGGCAGCCAAGCTGATGGTAGACAACGTGCTGGAAGTAGTGAAGGGCGAGTGGATGACGTTTATCTGCCCTCAGGCACGTTACAAAATAAAGGTGAGCTGTATTGTTTTGTTTACGATTCTAGTGCTGAATAAAAGTGCTGTTAGTAAAAGCGAGTTGTGCAGCCAAATTAAGTGGCAAACGAGTTAATACCGTTGTTGTGTTGACGGGCATTGGTCAAACGCGTGTATTCAGCACAGAACAAATCATGTGTAGCGTTGCGATTAGCTAGCAACAACATGAGGTTTTATTTTTCTACCCGACATTTACTTGCAAAGTAACATTATGATAGAACAATGGCAGCTATAACAACATTGGCGATTTAGTGTTATTGAGTAGCAAAATCAGATACTAAGTTCAGATCATCAGAATTAGATCGGAAGTTCAGAGGTCCGCTTAAGTTAGTTGATGTTTTGGATGGTGACCCCATACGTTAAAAGATTTAAATTCTAACCGTACTTACAAGTATGCTCACGGTCGCATACGAAAGATGCCTCTAAGTAGTGTTCCTAACGAGTTAAACGTAGAAGACGGTTAAGTCGCACTGTACACACTTGTCTGTAGTCGTAACTGCAACTCACTTGTGAGTTGTTCAGGGAGCGATGGGCAGCTGGTGGTGCAGCGGGGACCAGGATCTCAATGGAGACTATTGTTGTGTTGGTCTTGTAGTGACCTGGGAGTTGTGGACTCTATGTAAAGTGAAGTATGTTGATCGTATCACTTGAGGTGATGACGATATTGGTGGCATGAGTGTCACTAGCTGCTGCGGCAGCAGGGCCATGAGCGTTGTATGTGATCTAAATTGATATAGTTCCTGACCTGTCCCTGTTATTACTAAGGCTTAGAGGAATCTTTTGTTGTCGATGATTGCTATCGTTTTTACAAAATTTTTGTTAAGTAATGCGTTTCGATAACAATGTGGTCAGAATTGGCCGAGTGTAACATGCACTGCTGTTGGTTTGTTTTTGTGGTTACAGGTTAACACACACGGACGTGTACAAGCAGAATGGTAGTGTCGGAGAGCGCTGCACTCTGTGGATCTCCTGTATGAATAATCGCTGATCAAGGACGGTGTTTTCCGGGCAAGAAGCTTCGCGAGTTCTGCCAAGGAGCCAGTGACAGCGAGTGAATGTCTGTACCATTAAGCCAGCTACAGATCTATTGTCTACCGAATCTGGTGAGTCGTTTTCATTTTGTTATGACTCGGGTACTGAGTGCTTCCCTTGTAAACAACGGCAAAAACAGTTACATTGAGAAGTAAAGCCCAGTCTAGTTTAAAATGCAATTTTTAAAGACGCTCACTATAGATTACGAATGATGCCAGTAGGTCATGTACCAGTCGGAGTAGATGGTGATCACAGTGGTGATGAGCAAGCCTAAGTAGTGGGAACCACACGAGTAGGGGTTCTCTATCGGCCGTAGTAAAAAGTGTGTAGTCACAGGGTGATGCACACGGATCCATGCGCTGGATGTGTGAGAGCAATGCGATTGCTAGTCGGCCGGAGAGCCGTGGCGTTAGAGTGGTTTGCTCGTGTGTGGGTTTCCACGTGTTTAAGGCTCTTAGTGACAAAGATTATTGTTGTAATGTGGATAACGATGGTACATGGCTCTGGTTGGTGTTTTTTTTGGTCAGTAGGTTGACTTAGGTGCGTACTTACAAATACGCTCTATGACCGTGTTCGGAAGATGCCCGAGCGCCAAGTAACAATTGAGATTGTAGACGAAATGGATGATGAGTTGGCATCACTTTAGTTTGTGTACTCAGGTCCTCGGTTCATTGGGTCGGAGACCGTACCAGAGTATCGTGGGTACGTGGTATACGCGGTAGCTCTGGGTATTATGGTCGGGTCTAGCGTTGAAGCCAAGACCGTAGAGTCAAGGATGACTCTGCATTCCTGCGGGAAGTGCGTATGTGACAAATGTGTGGGACCGTGAATGGGATACCTGAGGTTTTGTTTTCTTTGACTAACGTAGTGTGGAATCGTTGTACTTGGTCTCGGTAATCTCGAAACTAGATAGTTCAAATTCTTAGATTAGCCTAATTTTTGATTTCTAATTTGAATGCTTATTGCAAATTGATAAAACACATTTTATAGAGTCGAGTCGAGTCCCTTTTAATTATCTCATCAGTCTTCTTAAGGGAGGTTGCGAAAAATTACAGAAAATCAGAGTATTACTAACGAATTTAAGGAAAGCCAAGTAAGTCTTGTTGATGAAACAGAGTAGAGATTAAGTCGAGTGATAGTGGTGAATCTTAGGTCGGCTGGTCGGAACCGTACCAGTAGCCATTTCGTAGCCGTAGTCCGTTACAAGTCGGTATCTGCTTTTAGTAGTCCGTGGATACGCGGTGCGCGGGTGGCTCTGGCGGAGGTCAGGTCTTGTAGAGACCATAGAGTCCGTGGGACTCGGAATTCAAAAGAATTCATAGAAACAAACGTGAGGTTTGTTGGGCTTGATGAAAAGCCACAGGCCACGAATAAGTTTCCTGCTTTGTATTTTGTGATGCTCTAAGGATGTTTTATTGGCTTAGTTGATTGTTTACTTTGTGATCTTGAGATTTGGGAATCAAATAATGAGTAATGCTCTGAACTCTGCAATTTTTTTTAATTTGTTCAAATTTTCATTGTGTTTTTTTGCCTGTACCATATTTGGTCAGGAGTGACCGAGCTATGTGATACTTTGCGGGTATGTTTGTTGACAGATTAACACACGAGAACGAGTGCAAGCAGGATGGCAGTTTCAGACCGCATCTGTTTTCGATGCGGCAACACCAGACATTTTGCTTCGAGATGTCCACGAAACAATGATGGAGGCGCCATCGCCAGTAGGGCGAGGGGCTCAGGCGGTTTCGGGCCAGCGCCTGCAGCAGCGGCTAGTAGCGAGTGATACGGTTCAAGTTTGCTATGTCAGCAATCCGAACAAATGAATACTGGGTGAGTCACATCCATTTTATTACGACTCTGTCGCTCTATCATGAAAGATTGTTTTGCGTCGAAGTGTATTGGCTTAGTTTAGTGACAACTGATGATGAGTTGACTGATATTCACTTAAATGAGATAGTAGACCACGCGATACAGGGTATTAAAAAAATGCAATTACTATAGCATTCGATTTGACTAAAGTAAAGTTAGCCTCTAAGTTTGCTTTTAATTATTGTTTTAAAGGCGCTTGACTCAGCGAACCTAAGAATACCCTCATGATTGTGTGAGAAGGATACCCGATCACCAAGTTACTCGAGAATTAGATGTCCTACTAGAGGACAGTGGTAGTGAAACCACCTCTGATTAAAAATGGCTTGTACACTCAAACTCAAAACTTAAGACCGCACCTCATGAGTAACATGTGGCGATGGGTCTATAAGAAATCGTTGGTGCGATTTCTGTCTGTGTTGGTGCACAGGGCGCTTCATGTGTTGTAGCACATATTGCGCTAGATATCTAAAGAGTCGTTGGTGCGATTCTTTTCTGTGTTGGTGCACAGAGCCCCTCATGTGTTGCAGCACATGTGGCGGCAGATGTCTAAAGGGTCGTTGGTGCGATTCTTTTCTGTGTTGGTGCACAGAGCCCCTCATGTGTTGTAGCATATGTGGCGGCAGATGTCTAAAGAGTCGTTGGTGCGATTCTTTTCTGTGTTGGTGCACAGAGCCCCTCATGTGTTGTAGCACGTGTGGCGGCAGATGTCTAAAGAGTCGTTGGTGCGATTCTTTTCTGTGTTGGTGCACAGAGCCCCTCATGTGTTGTAGCATATGTGGCGGTAGATATGTAAAGAGTCGTTGGTGCGATTCTGACCTGTGTTGGTGCACAGTTTGCAATAAAAGTTTCATGAGTTGAGTATACATTGCCTATGAATTTTATTTCGGTAAATTTTAACTGATTTGTCAAAACAATTGTGATGGTTTAACTTGTTGATCGGTCGAGTCCTGTCTGTGTTGGTGCACAGAGTGCTTCATGTGTTGTAGCACATATTGCGTTAGATTTTTGAGAATCGTTGGTGCGATTCTTGTCTGTGTTGGTGCACAGACCGCTTCATGTTCTAGTATTCTTTTTCTGAGAATCAATGGGTCGATTCTAGTCTGTGTTGATGCACAGAGCACCTCATGTGTAGGAAGCACATGTCGTGACTAGTGTCAACCGCACCTTATGTGCAGTAGCAAATGTGACAACTGATCTGGTAAGAATCATTGGTGTGATTCTGGACTGTGTTTTTGGACAGATTTTGGTAAATAGTAACTGATTCGTTACAATTTTGATTTTCTTTGGTTCAACTTAATGATCGAACCTTTTCTAATGAATAATGTTGTATGGCGTGTGAAACCTTGACAACAAGGCATTGTAAATAAAATTAAGACTAGACAAATTAAAGTAACAATGAGATACAGTTACCTTAGTAATTAGGTATTGGCAGGATAGGCCGAGTTACCTTAGTTATTAGGTATTGGCAGGATAGCCGAGCTTGTTTACTCTGTGAGTATTTTTGGTCCGCAGGTACTACACCCGAGGACGGGTGCTAGTCAGGGATGGCCGTGTCGTGGATAGATGACGCCACAGTATAGTGAACAGCGCCATCTAACAATTAGTTTGGTAAACGAAGAATCATGTGATCGGAAACGCAAGCGAGCCCTACCGCTTGGACACGATCGTCGGTAGAGGGGATGCAGCGAGGACTGGTGGAGAGACCGAGTGTTGCGACAGTCTACAGTGGACAGTCGTCGAGCTCGGACAGTCTCGGCAAACGCTCAATACCAACGCCCGTGTTTGTTTCCGACGCACGTGTGCGTTTCGGTTGTAAATAGCTAGTTTATTAAAGTTACTGTAAATTCAAATAATCTTTTCGTTCGAGTACCCACTGCAGTGCCCACACCTATCTAAACTATGTCGGATCGTGAAGAAGACCCGATGTATCGCATCTCGGCCACCCGGTGATGCGACATATATTTTCTCTCCGCGACATAGGTTCAGCGATCTACTTCAGTGTTTTACGACATGTTTCATATTGATGGCTTTGTGTCCCCGTTTTAGGCTGGAGCGCATAAAATGTCGTGTCATCTAGAGAAAGATATAATCAGCATGAATTCCAAAAAAATTACAAAAGCTATCAAAAATATAAATGTTTGCTTAGAGTTAGATCAATTTATCCTTTCTCAGAGCTGCTAATGGATTGTATATAGAAAACCATTAATAACAAAACACTATCAGTTCTACATAATTCAAGAAACAAATGGAATCATATTTGATCAATCATTAAAGTCGTTATTGTGAATGTCGGTCAAGGTCAACCATTGTTCTAAGAATTTGCTTTCTTTTCGTCTACAGTCGAGTTTTATATTTGAAACTCTTCATTGCTTCGCTCTGCGTGAGCGCTGCTCACGAAAACGGTAGACACTTAAATGTTACAATATGCAATATTAAATCGTCAAAGGTTTGTTTGTTCATCTATTTCATATGCGATTTCTTCATAACGTGGATGTGTTCTACACAATTATTTTTTCTGAGTGAACTTTCTACCATCAGATGCGACAGCTAGATCGTTTATCATGTTCAGAACATTTTCAGAAACGTAGAAAATACGGAAACGCTGGTCTGACGCGCTGACAGACAAAAGTAGAGAAAACTAGAATTGCAGATCTGCATTGCATAAAGCGTTCGTTTTGTGGCGTCTACCTATTCACGACAAAAGCGACCTGCAGTGGCTCAGGTCCTCAGATCCTAAAGGCAATGTCATTAGTGACCGGACGACTCTATAAATAATGATTGCTTCAAGGATAATCCTAAAATATGAGTACAAAAATGCAACGCCATTAAAATTAAATGATTAAAGTATAATTCAGTACACGATTTCCTCTGTACAGTCATCTTAATATCTTTAAACCAGTTGTTTGATCTATTAAACCGTAATCAATGACATTTAAATTATAGGATCTGATGGTTTATTCACGATTCTTGAAGGAGAAGGGGAAGTCACGTATTTGATACGGAGATACCTACCTGCATACTTACCTACTACTATTAGTTGCAAATAGGAAGTATCTGTATTGACTGTTGAGGATATTTTGAAGGTAATAAATAATATTGAGTCTTACAGAAGTAAGTATGGAGTAGGTAACTGACACACTGCTCATACATAAATTGTATGTAGCAAAGCCAAAACCAATCGTGGTAACTTCGTAATTGGCTCTAATATTTCATCGTATACTGCACCGGTTGACGTCACACGTCAATGCCGGCTGTCGCTGAAAACCAGCGCTGGGGCTCTGTCTCGCATAAGGTTGTAGCATTATGCTGAGCGATGGCCGTTTTGCGTGGATGTGACGCATATTTTTCCCCAGCTTGTTCTTCTTACCCGACTGTGCAACGCAAAGGAGTGGTAATGTGGTTATCAGCCTATGTATGTATGTATGTTCCTTTGAAGCACTATACAGACCAAATGCCCGGGCCGATTTTTATGATTCACACGTCAATCGATTCCTCTTAGTTCTGCGAGTGTCACTAAAGACATGACGTTAGTGAAAATTCAATATGGCGACTACTGGACGATATTGTGAAAATGGAAAAAATTAAAGTCAACAAACTATGTCACGTGGGGTATCGTTGTTGAATAGCTATTTAATAAAATCATTTTTAGTTTTACCTGACTGCGCCAGAAGGAGGGTTATGTTTTTCGAGTGTATGTTTGTATGTATGTATCTTTGGCACGCTCTGTAGCTTAAACCGCTTGATCGATTTCAACCTGAACGGTGCCGTTAGATTCGTCTTAATTGTGAGAGTGACACTGGGTATATCAAAATAGAAAAAAAAATGGCCGATTTTTGGCGCCATATTATGTCTTAAAAAAAATTTTTTTTTTCAAAACATGTCGAGTTTTTTTCAAAACATGTATCAAAATAAAGGGTTTTAAAGGTGATTACAAAAATATATTCAACATAGATGGTTAAAAGCAATTCGAAGTGACAAATCGTAAAAAAACACCTACCAAGAACTTTTTTTGGGTTTGTGTTCTTTCTCAGCGTCAAGTTTACCGCAAACAGTTTGCTTGCTTTTTTTTCTTTAATGGTCAATAGGATGCTCTGAACACTACTAATGCCATCGCATTAACTCCTCAAACGTCTACACTGTACACCAAGTGTACATAAGAGAAAGTGCTCGAAACGTCAACAGTACACCAAGTGTCCATAACTTTAGTCATTGTTCTATTGTCATTGTGAAAACAATGACTTCACTGCGTCCATTCAAATACTTCGACACGTGGGGTGTGTTCCAATCGACCTATTCAAAATGTGATTAAGTTGAGTGATTCCGTGGGTCCATTTCAAGTTGGTCCAGTTGACCAAATACTCCGACAGGAAGGTATGCGGGCAAACGTGTGAGAGGTTGAAACATTTGTAAAAAAGTAAACACAGAATTACAGCTTTAACTACCATCATACCTCATACTCTGACATACAATCCACTCAAAACTCCACACGCTTTCGAAAAATTAATTTCGAGATGTGAAGTGATATAAAGTTCCCTTCACAAGATGTGTCAAAAGATATAAGTTAGTTAAGTATCCGGCCATCACCGGGCCACGTGATCGCCAGCCTAACAAATCGACCTCTTTCCGACAGAGGGCGCCCTCGTTACTCAATCTAACTTCCTAGTTTCTTAGCCAATGTGAAGAAAACTTGGTAAACGTCTCCCTTTAACAAAAGGGTGAACCGACGAAGTTTGGCCTATAAGCCTACAAGTTTTGCGGGAATGGAATATTGCGAGTCTTTTTGCAAGGATAGATTCGATATTTTTGATCCTTGTGCTTGTTGGATGGCTACTAAAGCCGTAAATGGATAAGATTTTTGTACTTTGCACACAATTTATCAATTTCCTTAAGTTATTATGATAAAATATCCAAAAACGACGACTTGCATTTCTCGAATGAAAGGTTAGTTCACAATAAAAACATATACTTATCTACATATTTTTATTGTGAACTAACCTTTCATATTTTCTTAACTTTTTCTCCTTCATTCTTTTTTTTTCTTCTAAGAAAATTTTGTAAACTTACAATCAAACAAGTTTTATTTAAACAAGACAACAAATATCTCAAGAAAGTTAGCATGCGAACGTTTTGTGTAAACATAATCATGAACTTTATCCTAATTACTTAGAAGCAAGATAGTTTACGTGGTTACACGTACGTAAGTTTTATGCAAAAACACACTGTAAAAGCAGAGCTGGCTAATTTGCATACAATTTCACACAAAAAAGACCCGCTTTTCATTCCGGAAAACTAGGGCCGGTTACGTGGTTACAGCTGCGGACAGCTTTTACTTCATTATACCATCATTATGTTCATTAAAGTTAATGCATTACGTTTCTGCACAACACGCGTTGTACGTACTTCATGTGGCAAGGTAAGTGGGACCGTCTGGGCTTACCCCGTGGGACACTGCCGGGCCATTCTTATTCAAATAAGTGGGGGCAACGATTTACCCCCGGGAACCGTGACAGTGCAGTGGTTTCCGCAACCCCGCTCTACAAATGTTTGAGCTGAATAATAGTCATAAGGCTGGGTAGACTGGCTTTGTAATGATATGATAATAGTAGTTGTGGAATGGCTTTAAAATAGATATTCTTGTTAGTGATCCGATTTCAGTAGAACCTTATTTTATCTACGATAAGGTCAAGAAGAGCAAGAAATAGGTACGCCAAGGATAAAGTATACCATAATCAGCCTATAATGTTCTCCAACGGACATAGGCCTTCTCTCTTCAAGAGGGAGTAGGCTGTATCAACCACGCGGGCCCAGTGCGGGTCGGTTGATGTCACATGTCTTCATATGTTTGGTTCTAGGACATGCCGGTTCCCTCACGAGGTTTTCTTTCACCGCTTTAAGAGCAGTGGTGATGAAATTATTTACATAAAGTAAGGCGCCTGTCAGGCAGGGCATATTGCTCGCAGAACAGATGGCCTATGGGGCCGAAAGGTTCTGGAGTGGTGACCGCGTACCGGAAGACGTAGCGTTGGAAGGCCTCCCACACGGTGGTCCGACGACCTTGTGAAGGCCGCAGGAATCCGTTGGATGCGAGAAGCGCAGAACCGGTCGAAGTGGAGGTGCTTGGGGGAGGCCTATGTCCAGCAGTGGACGTCTTTCGGCTGAAATGATGACGAAGGCGCCTGTCTGAGTTCGAACCTATGACCTACAACTCGTAAGTCGGAGCTGTTACTTCTGTTCTGATGAAGCTGGATGAAGTATAATCAACGAAATATGAGCTGGAATTGATAGCAGGTAGGTAATTTAAGATCGACAGCAGACAGCTCGATTTCAGTTAGTTTTTTGCTCAACCCGGATACACAGCTTAAGTTCGTACAGCCATAAATAGATAAAAAATGAATAAGTTTTCTCATTTCATTGTTTGCACCTAAGTAAACATTAGGTCCTAATAGAGGTTTTGCACATGCAAATACTTTAACCTACTTTTCCAACTCGCTGTCACATTAACGTACACTTGCTAATTTCAAGACAAACTTTACGATGTCTCCGTAATATCCGTACTGAGTATGAATTATACAATGTTGTTATTTTGGACACTACCAGGAAAGACACGACTGTCTGTTGTATAACTAAACATACTTCCAACCAATTCGCACTACATTATCACATCACGAAGAAGACGAACGAAATAAAGCTAATAATTAATATAAATATGGTTCATAAAAACAAATGAAGCTATTACTGCTCCCATTGTGCTCCATATTACATTATCCTCGGAGGGAGAGGGTTTCATATGAAGACCCTTTCATTGACCGGGGAAATCACGCAATACGCCAAACAGACCTAGCTACGAACAAACAGACATAGAGTAACGACGAAAATTTACATCGGCCCGGTTTAATGTCGCGAGGCAATCTCATTCTGGGGAGGAAACGGGCCACTCTCCACCACCGAACTCTGATCCCGCAAGATATTATACAAAATAGCTGATGAGGCTCATGAAATGATGGTCGCCATGATCAGTTGCGATGATACCCGCGATACGGCTACAGAGACAAATGCGTATCTCGAGAGCGGTTTCTGTGCTTATAACTGCAAGTAGTAAGTTTTTCTTGTCACTCTTTTCCATTTTCTGCGGACTGTAAATATTGTCCTATTATGTTTTTACGACATCTTTTGTATGACCATAATCATAAAGTATGTTTCTTTTATTGTTATGCGGTGCCCAATAAAATTGTAAGTAATATTGCAATGATGAGTAACATACTTTTCTGTATATACCTCTAGTAATAAAACTGGCAAATTATTTCACTTTAGGAACAGTTGGAACACATGTTTCAATTTTCTATTATTTTTTTATACAACAAAGGTAAATCCACGAACTTACGTTTTTATTACCGACCCACGATAACTCAAATTCTCTTATTTTCTCTAAACAATTTTTTGATGTCATATCATAAAGAAAATCACACTATTATTATAAAGGCGAAAGTTTGTGAGTGTGTGTGTTTATATGTTTGTTACTTCTTCACGCTCAAACGGCAGGACAAATTTTGATAAAATTTTGTATGGAAGTAGCTGACACCCTGGATTAACATAATTACTTAGGCTAACTTTTATCCAGATATTCCCACAGGATCGACATTTACGCGGGTGAAACCGCAGGACGCAGCTAGTTGAAGCAATAAACCAGTATCGTGTAGTGAGAACAACACTGTATTTGTACAAAAATTACATGCATATTTCAGCCATTATCTTTACAAAAAACCTTTTAACAAAAAAAAAAAAACCTAGCAATTAAATTTCCCAAGATAACTTCAAATTGAACACAATTCGCAAAGAAAATTAACTTCTGAAAGCATTTCCAAGAAAATCACACCTAAATCACCTATTTCCCTTAGTCATTATCCTAATTATTTAAGAGGCCTTCCACTCTATGAAGCATAAATATCTTAAGTTACGTCTATTTTCGGTGGAGTTTTTATAACAAAATGCCACTCAGTGAAGTGATTCAAAGCCACGTAATTGTGCTGTTGGGGCAAAAAGTCCTAATTCTCCCCTCGCAATTCTATTTAGGTGACACGAAGTAAAAACTGGGAAATTTATAACAGTCACGTAAATATAATGTTGTCACAATTTTTTAATTAAAATGGCTTTGATATCATTTGTGCGTCTTTTTTTTTTTCGGGATGGGAAATCATCTAATGACCCTTCCCGCTCTGGGTGGAGCGGAAGGGAGTGTCAGACTCTTACTGACTAAAACCCACCCATGTTCCTTCCTTAGCCCTTTATGTTCCGGGGTAGCGGTAACCCTTTCGGACAATCCCGCTGACTCGGCAGGCTTCGGCCCTAACGGGCCCCTTCCTTGATGCTGAGATCTCTATGAGGCGCGTGTGGAACACGTTAGTTAACTTTTTCGTTGACAAAAACATGTGTTTCATTTCCAATTTAAACCAATATGTGTAATTTTTTAACTTATTTTAGAGTACATTTATATGTAGTAGGTACATAAACATACTACTGTGTGTGTTAACTAATTTGTGCTGTATCATATTGTAGAGAACAAACTTCTGCCAGCATCTGTTTGCACGACAAGCCGGAGCTAAGAAACTTACTGAGGCGATTTTAATAGATCTTCCTTCAACAACAGCTCGAATAGACTTGACCAAAGAGGTAGAACAAAGTAGGAACTAGGTACTAACTAATATTCGGTTCCTTTAAAGTTAAACAAAAACGTATTGTATTGCTTACTAATAATAGCATTATCTATTGCCAAACTGGGCAGTTATATAGATTCGTAAGGCAATTTTAAATTAAAATGATTTATTATTATTATTTTTAATTAGACCCTCCCATATGGAAGTCCATATGGGAGGGTATATTATTCAAAGCTGAAGTCTTTGCTTCATTGTTGGTGAAGATACAAGAGACTTAATTTTAACCAATAACGGTCCATTAATTATACAAAATATTGCTTTTGAAATCAGTACAAATGTGTATATCATTGGCCCTATACAAATTATCTACAGGTACTTAGGTGATGTAGAAAAGTTATTGTAAGCGAGTTATTGTGAGTGAGTGACCATAATACGTGCATAGACTTCAACAGCTTAACTTGAATTCAAAGGCTTTTCTTCCGTACCAATAACGCATTCAACAAATTCCGGAAGCAAAGTCAATGCTCACAAAATAACATTAAGCAAATTACCGTTATTTGCAAATATTTTATTTACCATTGAATTATATTCAAATAAGTTATTACGTAAAATGACTTCTTAAATATGTCCGTGAGATTACACAATTTTTAAAAGCATCAATAGCACTGAAGGTAAATGCAAAATAATATATGTATTATTAGCAATATGCAATCATTATTGACCTTGTTATTAAGAAGTTATATGATATTGCTCGTTATAAAATGAGATGGCGATAAAACAACAAAGACCACGTTTATAAACATACATTTTACATAAAAAGGTACCTATTAAGGTGTGGTTCTATAATACATCTAGCATGATCTTAGTACATAAACTTGTTCAACTAATAACATTAGTTGCAGAAAACCTTGAATCGCTTTCCCAGCGATCGCAATGCAGAAATTGCAGAAATGTATAAAAATATGATAGCAATCTTTACACTCAATAATTTAAAATTGCATGAGATCGACACTTCTCGCATTGGCCGGGAATTCTGCATCTTAAGAGAGAAAGTTAGAGTCATTATAATATTATGTATACAGCTTTACAATATGGTGTCATCAAAGCACTTTCATTGCGTAGCCGAAAGACAATTAAAAAAGAAGAAATAAAATAGTTATGTAAGTAGGTACCTAAACTTGGTGAAGTATTTGTATTAATTAATACATTCTAAAAAGTTATACTTAAGTTAAAAAAAATGTTTCCGTCATAAAATTCGTTGCTTCCTGTAAAATATTGCGGTACCTAATCTTGGCGATGTACTTGTAAGAATAAATAAATTTAAAAAAGTTATACTTTAGTGATAAAAAAAACATTTTCATTATAAAATTCGTTGCTTCCTGAACACAAAATATTGCAAACGCACTTAATATAGCACGATAATTGAAACTTAAAACATTATGATCACAGGAAATAAACCGAAAGCTAAACGATATTTTTCTTTCGCTACAATACTTAATATTTTAAATCGATTTAGCTACAGCTCAGAATGGATCGGAATTTTATAATGAGGAGATATCTCAATTACTTTACCTAAAGTTTTTCAGACAGCAATAAAATACTTCTTGCATAAGTAACATAATTAATTTGCTGTTCATTTCAAAATATTGCAGCACTGACCCGGTTAAGAAAAAAATTAATAATATGATTCAATAAACGAGATAGTAGGTAGTTATATTAAATTCCTCGAACGTAGAGCGTAGATGTAATAACAGAAACTGGTTTTCATGTTGTTTTTTTTTTTTTGTTTCTGTTTTTATCGACGATTTGTAAGTGAACAAGACTTTCGTCGTAAAAGTTGAATCGGACATTAATTCAATGAATTTAAACACTTAACAATATTAGTTGTCATTTTTCTTTGCTGACTCTACTTTTTATTTTGTTAGATACCTACTTTTTAAATAAGAGACGGGACTTAGTTCAAATAATTTCTTTTTCATTGACGATTTTTTAATTTTGTTGTGATGTGAGAGAATACGATATAATTCAAGTCATGCTTTTGACATAAACATAAACGTTCGGATTCACAATAGATGTTGATTTCTAAATAAATACGTAGACTTGAAACTTTCTATACAATTGTTAATACCTATATATTCAAATAAATGACGACGTATTCAAGTCAATCAGCGTTATTTATGGCTTTTTGAAAAGATTTATCTCCTCACATAAGCCTGTTAGAATTGCAAATTAAATGGAGTCCTTAATGAAGCTCTAGAAAATATTCATGAGATATTAATTTATTATAGGCTGTCGCAAAGTTCTAGAAAACTCAACCGCATGACAAGTTGAGACCATTAACATTATTAACGCCTGCGAGGCTTTTAGCTCTAAAATACGTACGAAAATAACTTAGAAATTAGCTAAAAGTAGATACTTGGATTCATCGATTAAGTAAGATTACTTTACTTTTCATAAATATGTACAGTCAACTAAAGAGGTATGCAGGATCGTCGGATATAGTTCAAGTTTAGTAAGAAATCGATGGATGTTCTCGAATAAAATTTAATTTAATTAGGGCTGATTTTTCCATCGCCAGATAACTTTTATTAGAGGAATAAAATTGACGATTGACAGTTTTTGTAAGAAATAACTGTCAAAATTACAAAATTATTCCTCGGTTAAAGTTATCAGATGATTGAAAAATCAGCCCTTAGTAGAAAACAAAAAGCTTATTTATCAAATAAAATTTCAGTCGACAACATCCATCGGTTTCCTACTAAACTTCAACTACATCCGATGAGCCTGCATACTTATCTCTTTTGTTGACTGTACATAACTAAAATAGGTACCTACGGAAATAACTTAGAAATTACTTAAAAGTACTTAGGTTCAACGATTAAGTAAGATTACTTCACCTTTCATAAATATGTGCATATATCTTTTAGAATCTAAATCAGTCTAAAATAAGACTGTTTTTTTTTTGTTTCTATCAAAATATACGTCATCCAATTACTCATTCAAATTCCAAAGGCGTTTTTGTAACCAAACGACAGCCAAGAGAACAGAACACAAGCTGGTATTCGTCAAACAAAATAATAAGCTTTAAATTGACCAAACTATGGTAAGTAGGTACCCAATGGACAACGAAAAAACCCAACCAACCAGATCCTACGAGCCTTGTTTTTATGGACCACAAATATTTATTTTGTTAGTTACCGGTCAGGCACCACAATATTAATCTAAGTTCCTAGAGAAACGGTATCGACGCCGACGCCTACGATTTTCAACAAACAAAAAATTCTAATAGGAATCCTGTCACATTACCATAACTTTTGCCCAAACTGGTCCCATAAAAACTAAGTCCAACAAAGCTTCGAAACGAAAGTCGACATATGTATCTGAGGAATGTGATAAATATACATATTTATACAATAAAACGTGATGGAGAAATCGAGTTGTACTCGCTCCTCGCTCCGCTTGACCGTTTGACCTTGACATTTAGGCAGTTGCGAGATGCCCTAGTCAATGGATTTAATTAAGAGGTATTTTCACATTTTATTTTTTACTTGGTAACACCATGGCCGTTTAACTATGGTTAGCGACCGTGAAGAGTAATTACGACTAGTGTGTATTCAGTCGTCAGGATACAGTGTTGATTTGAACTATGAAGAAGCTTTTCAATTAAAGTTATTAAGGTTTTGAATAATATTGCGTAATTACACTGAATGGGTTTTTAAGTTAATTTAAAACTATTATTATCTCTAACTTCCCAGTTCGTAACCAAAATCAATGCTGACGAAAACTTAATCAATTTTGTTTATGGTAAACATGTTAAACAAACTTGGTTAACTTTTCCTCTTAAATTGATTTCGATTTTCCAGACTGAGTTTTACATTAGAAAAGAAAAATATTAGTTTCCCTAATCAAAGTAAAAATTTATATTTTACAAACAAATACAATTTTCTAAAAGTTCGGAAAGTTGATTTTTTTTTTTGTAAAGACTAAAGTAAATATTGACAAGAGTATTTCTTACCTTGTAGATGCCATCGACAAGTTTTGTCAACTCCTCCGTCTCCATGGCGAAAGATTTTCAATAAACCAATTCCGCGAACAGTTGTGACTACACGAGAAACTTCATCGGGGTAACAACAACGTACGAACAAAGTTCAATTTTAACACTGTACACACAAAATTCACATTTCAATGTACACCCACAACGGTCTACTCCCTTTCGGTTGTCGAATCACTCAAGCAAACAAACTCACTTTCGAACACATCTGAAACAAAAGAAAACAACAATTAACTTTCAATGTTCTTATTAAAAACAACAAAACTTTTTTGTAACCTATTCTAATTTCAAAATAATGACACTTTATTAAAAAAATATTTGACTCTCGCAATTTAAAAAAAGGTTGAAATATTACGTCAAAAAAAATTTTTTTTTTCTGTGCACCTGTCCGAGATAAGTTCAGCTGTCGAGCCGAGGCGTGCGTCGTACTCGAGGCTCGCCAGTAGAGTCACCTATCGCCTTCACTGGTAGGTATCTCACGAATGCCGATATTTAGAAACACGAAGTAAACGGACTGGTAGTAAGATCAGTATGGGCCCGATGTCTAAACCTCTCGCTGTGTTTACCGTAACGCAGCTTGTTTAGAAACTACGTACATTTGTTGGGTCATTTCGAAATGCTTAGTTCAATGATCTTTCAATGTTGTTTATCATATATGTGTTAATCTTACCTACATACCTACTACATCCTATTTAGAGATTACCATTACGATAAAGCTATAATATGCCTACTAGACAATAATCATAATTATTTTAGATTTATCTTTGATCTCGTTAAGTAATACGACAAATAAATAACCTAAAAGGTAGACAGGTGGATAAGAAGTTCGTGACAAAAAATGTTAATATGTAGTTACTATTATGAAATGTTCTCAATGCCAGCGCAGCATAATTAAATGCCTACATGCAATTTGCGTGGCAGGTATTACTCACTCATACATAATACGAATACAATAGGCGACAATGTTAACTTTCATTTTTGATTACGCCCACAGCTACCGAAAATATTCAATTCCGTTTCAAAAATGCATATAAACGAGACCAGTTTTCATCAATAGGTGTGCCACAAACTTTTACTTTCTAGATTTATACGCGGCAGATAAAAGCATTAAGCAGTCAAAATATCACAGCAAATGAAAGATTTTGATATGATTAGCATAATTGCGCAACGTGAGAGCTTATGCACTCCGTCGTTAATCGTATGCAAGAGTCGTCTCGTGGCTTGGGATCGTGTAATTAAATATAAGTTTATTGAAAACAAGCCAACCACCTTCCATGTCTCTATCGTTGTTGGTCAAGTATCCAGTGTAACCAAAACCTGCTTTTCGTTTGTTAAAACCAACATTCCATTCATCCGCTATGTACCTAACCTCATTGATCCTTTACATTATTTTAAACGTTATAGTCGTTTAATATTCCAGCACTTCATATTTTAATATTACGCATAAAATATTGGATATAACTTAACTCGTTGCATAAACTCCGCGTTCATATTCAACTGTAATCCCACTCTCGGAAACTTTATCGCGATGAAATCATAATCAGCTGGAGCTTTAACTTCACAGATGTTAGCGACATTGAAAGAAATAAAGAAAGGAAAGACAGACAAATTTTATTCAGCGACTTCACGAGCAAGCGAGCTCCTAAGGAAAAAGGTCTCAAACTATGTGAAAGTTTTTTTTCGCGTCACATGCCGAGGGAAAATATAAAACACAATTTCTGAGCGGATCCGTAACTTCATTTTGAACAAGATAGATTTGCGCCCGCCCTCGCACTCTGCCACCCTTGCATATGCAACCGGGAAACTGTGAGCTTGCCACTTTTCTTTCTTTTCCCGTATCCCTGAGGCGCGGCGGAGCATGTGTGCAACGGGTGCTTATTTCAGTTGGAACTTGTTTAGTCCGGATTGGACTTGTTGTATCCGGATTTGGGAGTTAGAAACCTCGTAAGTAAGGACACAACACTTTGTACGAAATCAGTTAAGATCCCCAAAGTCGGTCCGAGTTTCGGATTTGCGAAGGTGGGTAAGACTTTTAGGGTTAAACTTTAAGTCATGCTGATCTTTTAGCAAGTTTTAAAGGAAATCTTTTGAGGAATAATGTGATTGCGATGTATTCTGGTGCCAAGACAAGTGAGGGTAGGTCGCGGGGTGGGGAGCCGACGAGTTAGCACAAATGGTTCGCAGGCGACGACGCTCGCGTTCTGCTGACGAACCTTGTTATCGTGAATATAATGTGGAACTGCACGCTGCAGCTGAATATTCATGTTCGTATTCTTGTCTGGATTTACAGAACTTGTAGACACATTGAATTTCTTGTATTACAACTATGTTTGAACTGAGACAGTTTGCAACCCCTGGGGGATATCGCAATTCAATTAGAGAGGTACTAGTACTGATGTTTTCTACGATAGTTAGACGTCTCGGTATGTTGTTCTTGGCACTGATTGTACATATTTAGCTCTTATAAAGACACCTGATACGTTTCTCAGGATGTTGAAAGAAAACTGTTAATTATGCGTTTAGATATTATCAGGCTCTTTGAATAATACATGTTTTTCTGTATCCTGTACAATGTTGTGGCACCAAAGTAGAAATTGAATACATGAATAAATTAATGAACATTTTTTTATTATGATTGTGCGTGTGATCAGTAGTAGTGTAAAGCAATTTTTTTTTGCCATCAGTAATCTTAGCACAATATTACTTATATCAGTATCAGAATACTTACAATAAGTATTCTGATATTGATATCGTTCTTAGCTATTTGTCTTCTCTCATACTCCATCAAATTTCGGAAAAAGCAATATCCATGTCCGGTATCGTGATGTGATAGTGTATGAAATCATTCGTCTGTCAACTACACATGTGCACCAAGTAATGAGATTCCCATTCACTCCTGGGAAATTTCCCATAATGTGCCGTGCGTTTGACGTTGGACTGACACGACTCATTCGTTCGTTCAATCATTCACGACCTTTGTCTACGAACGAATTATTGTTAAGTGGATAATTAAATTATAATACAGATTGATTGTTTTTGTCTGTAGGTTTGTTGGGTTGGTCCTATAAAGCGCCACTGAAATTAGAGATTGAAGTTAAGAAGATTGTCCGTGGGAAGATCGGTGAGTACAACTTCAATATGTACTTATTTGTTTTGCTGACCGTAACTAGGGTTGTACTTGCAATCATGATGTTTAATGTATATGTACAGTGGGCTGTTTCAATTGGGTACCCCAGTTGCATTAAAATTTTCATACAACTGGGGTAGTACCCAATTGATGCAGCCCACTGTACATTTACTGTTGAAAATTTCCTACCCCCTAAAGTAATAAGAAGTGACCACCCCGCGGATTACAGTTAAACCCTATGCAGCTGAATACCAGTACCTATTTAACATGGAGCGACTGCCTATCTGACCTCCTCAACCTAGTAACTGGGTAATAATACGATACCCCTTGGTAAGACTGGTCCGAGTCTTGTCGAGTTTTAAGTTTGTACACTAACACACATTGTACGTTATAATCACACTAATATTATAAAGGCGAAAGTTTGTGAGTGTGTCTGTGAGTGTGTGTGTGTGTTTATATGTTTGTTACTTCTTCACGCTCAAACGGCTGGACCAATTTTGATAACATTTTGTATGGAGGTAGCTGACACCCTGGATTAACATATAGGCTACTTTTTATCCCGATATTCCCACGGGATCGACAATTACGCGAGTGAAACCGTGGGGCGCAGCTAGTATACTAGTATATGTTAGTCTGTAAGGTGGTAGGTGTCTGTATCTATGGGCCAAAGTAGCCTGAAAATAATGGTTTTATTATTATTATTAATAGGTAGTTTATTTTTGAAAACCTTGTAATTACGACTACATAAGAAACAAACCGGAAGTCCGAGCTTTACATCCTTCTTAGTTACGCATGTTAACAGTTCAACAATTACCTACTGTTCCGACACCTAACAGTTGGTTCCAATTATACGATGAATACGAGCTTCCTTATATAGTTGCAATCATACTTGTAATTAAAACGTTGTATGATTACCTGCGAAGAGCTCTTGTTTGAAATATAACTAGTAATCCTCAGGGGCAAAGGTACCATACAACTCGATTCCCACCGGCTTCCTTTCGAAAATTCAGAATGAAGTTGAATTGACTATATAAGGTATTAAAAAATTAATGTGACAAACTTTAAGAGGGCTTTAGACCATCGAACTGAACAACTTCACTATGGGGTCAACTCTGAAATCACGAAAAAGAAATCAGCTGTTTCATACAAAAGTCAACACCTACTTGACCAAAATGTAAACAGCTGATTTTTTTCCGTGATTTCAGAGTTAGTCCCATAGTGAAAGTTGTTCCGTTCGGTGGTCTTAAAAGTAACCTCTTAAAGTTTGTCAGGTTAATTTTTTAACACCTTATATGTATAGTCAATTCATCATTAAAATATAATCTTATCAAACTGTAGGTATTTAAAGTGTTTTTCAAATAAACTTGCGATAAATGTCATTCAACCACCCTATACCAAAAAGTCCAAATAACTTACGATAGATATCGTTCGTCATACAAAACTGTCGCTAACATTGCATCGGTTGAGTTTCATAATACCAAACACGGAGTAAGTCAATGTTTTGATCGTGTTACCGACACTGCCCATACATTTTTTTCGTATGGTTTGGAAATATTGGGATACATTAGTAGAAGGAGGTGAACAAACTTTATCGCAAGTTTATTTGAAATGAACTTTAATACACCATACAATTAAAACATTGCAAAACGCCTACATGCACTTTTTTTTTGCTGTGGCTTACCTCTGTCATAAATTCACCCTTTGCCACTGGTAATCCAGCAATAACAAGAATACCTAATGTACCCAAGATTTTGTAATATCTTAATTTAAAAGAGTGTCCATGGATTATCTTGCCTGTTTTCTCCATAGAGAAAACAGGCAAGGCAGGTTTTGGAACGGGCAACTAGCTTGAACTTTCTGACTTACTTGACCGGCTCCTGTACAATTCCAAATACTGTAAGTGGATAGCTTTGGTTTGAGTTTGAGAGATGACCAACTTCAGTCGAAACTTCGAAAGACTGCAACTTCGAAACAGCTGAATAAGCAAGCTCGTGGAAGGTTACGAAGATGCTAAGCTGCATCTGACAGGTCTTTGTTTAGCAGGATACTAGACGGCCGTAGAGCATTTTTTTTTTATGAACAAACACAACTTTAACCACTACCATAGGTCAAAGATTCTTGTCCGTTCGTTTCGTTCGTTCGTGTTTATTAAATAAAAAAAGCGCAATGGAAGGTGAGTTTGAAAAATAAGGAAAGTTGATGAAATAACTAGATTAATGTGCTCAAGGTATTATTACTTTTTACCCGACTGCGCGACGCAAAGGAGTGGTAATGTGTTCATCAGCCTATGTATGTATGTATGTATGTTTATTTTGTTCCTTTGAAGCACTATACAGACCAAACGCCTGAGCCGATTTTTATGATTCACACGTTAATCGATTCCTCTTAGTCCGGCGAGTGTCACTAAAGACATGACGTTAGTGAAAATTCAATATGGCGACTACTGGACGCCATATTAAATATTTTTTTTTAAT
The DNA here is from genome assembly GCA_916614155.1 of Mesoligia furuncula. Taxonomy (NCBI): domain Eukaryota; kingdom Metazoa; phylum Arthropoda; class Insecta; order Lepidoptera; family Noctuidae; genus Mesoligia; species Mesoligia furuncula. Next base: position 18,161,438 of record OU744796.1, read on the forward strand.
TATTTTTTTTTAAACCTATCGAGTGGGGTATCAAAATAAAGGGTTTTAAAAGGTGATTACAAAAATATATACAACATATATACTTAAAAGCAATTCGAAGTGACAAATCGCAAAAAAACACCTACCAAGAACTAAATCGTCTGCGAAATCTTTCAAATTTGTAAACTAAAAAGCTGGAAATAAAAAAAGTTATTTGAAAAAATCAAAAAACCCGACTGCGGTAAAAAACTTAGGTAAGTTAAAAGAAACTGAAAAGCTAAAAACAAGCCCATTTTAAATTAAATAAAAGTTGGAAGCAGGCGGGACCCACATCATTTTTATTGTATTTTCAAATTCAAATGGGTCCCGCCTGCTTCCAACTTTTATTTAATTTAAAATGGGCTTGTTTTTAGCTTTTCAGTTTCTTTTAACTTACCTAAGTTTTTTACCGCAGTCGGGTTTTTTGATTTTTTCAAATAACTTTTTTTTTTGGAATCACCAATAATGTTCCTGAGGGAACAAAGCGAAATTCCATCAGCGAAAACGATGATGGAAAAGTCAAAAATGTCTTGGATTGATATACTAGCTACCGAAAACCTTACGTCAATGCTGTTGAAAGCCGTTGTATAAATACGAAACACCTTGAAAGCCATTGAAGGAATTGTAATAACTATGGTTAAGAAAAAACAAACAATACAGGGTGGCCCGTAGCAGGGACATCGAGGCGCAAACTGTAACCATGAAATCAGCACCGCCCTGGAGTGGATTTTTTTTGCCATAAAAAAAATTGCTGTTTGATAGAGAAGTGCAACACCTACGCGGTCAAAATATCTGGAACAGCAATTTTTTTTATAACCGACTAAACATTTCAACGCAGGGGGTTCATAATAATGTGCTGAATACATATGGTTACAATTTGCTCTTCGATTGTAACCCTGTATTTTATATAGCTCCATATTATAAATTTATAACATTATTATAGTGATACTTTAAGGTAATTATGTTCCTACCGCACTTCACCTTCTGCAGTAAAAGGGTACTGTTAATGCCACTATCCTAGTACGGGGCCATAAGTTATGCCCCGTAATTGGCAATACGAGCTGCTACCCTTTAATACTGAAGAAATTGTCGTCTGTGGTGTAAGCGGTTAGGACTCTTCTTGGTTGTGGTCAAAGGCCGGTAGGAATATATGAATAGAAGGTTGGTTCTTCTGAAAATCTTGAAAAGGACTTCATTACTACAACATTGCAAGGTTTTTAAACTAAAATGAAGTCAGATATCGTTAACTAGCTGAAACCCTGAAAAAATGGTTCTTTTTTTTTAATTTTTCGTTGAAATTTCCAGTAACCTCAGTCTGTACAATCTTCGTATGGTTTATTGTGGTTGTGACGTGAAAAGACGTCAATTTGAAAAACTACTTTCGCCTGAATTCTTATCCTAAAAACATATATCTTTTTACTTATTCGGTACATCTATTCTACGTTTGCTTCTGGTAGTGATAATGAAACTAAGACCATTTATTTCAAATAAATGGTCTTAGTTTCATTATCACTAATTACAAGCACTTTTGAATTGTCAAGGGGTTGGTGTGACAGAAAGATGAAACGTAGTTGCCCAAAACGTAATAGATGCCCGGAAAAGAACGGACAAGCAACTCCATGATCAAGTAAAAATAACATAACAACAGCATAAGACACGTCACCATGAATCAAAAGCTATGGTCTGTGATGGCATGGCATTTAGCCGCCGTTAAATATTCCATAAAGAACGACGTGTATGTCTTTATACACGGTTTAACACTTTATTACAGCGTGCTTCGTGGTCCCAACTTAACGTATGCTGTAGTAAAAGTTGAACGGTTAAGTTATTTTAGGTGAATTTCGCCAGGAGACTGAATACTGTCGTTGGCTCTATCTCTATCATAATGTTTAACGAACACATGTCAAATTGGTCGGAATTTTGTGGTTTTAAGTAACGTCTTGGCATTAATCTAAGATTTGCTGAGAAAAGTACCCTGTTTAAAGGATTTCAACGGTCTGTGCTTTGTAAATGATTAAATTAGTACCTAAGTAGTAAATAAATCAGTGTAGAATAGAATAGAGAAGAAAAAAATCTAAGAAAAGAAAAAAAAAATACTAAAATTCCAAAAATAAAGAAAAGATAAGAATCAATAACAAATCATTATCATTATCGAATCATTATCTGACAAACCTCAAATCATTATCATTATCGAATCTATGTACAAAATTTCAAAACTGTATCATGAAAAATCACAAAGTTATAAGCTTGTTAAGTTACCTGTATGTCCGTACAAAAACATGCTCACCCGCGCCGCTCGCGCCGCGCCGTCTTGCGCTCATTGATACCTAGGTACCTAACCGTTCGGCGCGGAGATTAGATAACCTACTTAGTGTCGTACGGTGTGCAACTTTTAACCTTTTTTAAATATTTTTGGACAAAATATAACATGGGGTAAATATTATTGGAATGGATTCAGTTTCTTATTCTGAACAAACTATATTCAGGTTTCGCATATACTAAAAATAACGTTGCTTATGAATGTAACTAAAACGTATATTTTTGGCCGAGCAATACGAAGAATATTTGATTGTTCACGTTTAAATCAAATTTGGTCAACTGCGTTCCAATCACATCACTAGTAGAGATAGTGTGGCAACAAAATTTAACAAAATGACAGTAAGAAGTGTCAAATTTTATTGCAGCTAATTAAAAGTCAGACTAAAGATCTACAGGGTAAGCAATGCCAAAACCTAACTATAGCGTCACCTCTAAACACAACCTCAAGCAGTGACGGGGTGATGATCTATATTTGAACACACACAGAGTTTGACCTTAATTAAAAACTACTACTATACCGTTAATTAATGCCGTTAGACCAGAACCAATCAGTGAACTTCGCGACATTCAATACATTATTAATCGCCACGTTCGCGTATAAAGCAAAAGTCTAGAACACTGGAAGTGACGTAACTATAGTACCTACGCGTTCTACCTAGGTACATGTCGCTGAATAGCACTGTATGCGGTAGCCCTACCCACCCGCGGCCCGAGTGCGTTTGACAACTCGCTATATTGAATAATATTTTCGTATAATAACTAAAGTTCATACGTTAAACGTTATTTGAAAGCTGCAATGCAATGGGGTGTACTGGATACGTCATGGCCACGCTAAAAATACGTATTGTTTAATATTCAGCATTTTGTGGTACGGTCCAGGATTTTATCTTTTTTGTACTTTTCCATCAGGGTCTTTGTCATTGCTTAGAAAAAGGGCGCGTATTTTTAGCAATGCCGCCTTTGTCTTTAGATTGACGAACAAAAGACTACCTGAGTGCTTAGAAAGACACAACATACTTAACATGCTACACGACCCATTTACTATAATTAGATTTAAAAGACAATATTAATTGAAAAAGATTGAGACAAGTCTTAGCAACAGTCGGGATCAATCACTTCAGAGGGTTGTCTAATCGCGACTTTACGGAACCAAGCCACCGATAAATCTACATAATTAAATCCAATTAATACTTCGACGAATTAGCAGCGATGTCCATTGTAGCATATCTATCAGTTCGGCACAGCGGAAAAATAACATTTAAGCGTACACGATCATGGATTAGTATCGGTCAGTGATCGCAAACGTAAAATGTTTGAATCATCGCTTTAGTGAACAGGAAACTTTAATTGGAAATATGTACACGCACAAATCACACTAATATCATAAAGGCGAAAGTTTGTTTGTGTGAGGGTGTGTTTATATGTTTGTCACTTCTTTACGCTCAAACGGCTAGACCAATTTCGATAAAATTTTGTATGGAGGTAGCTGACACCCTGGATTAACATATAGGCTACTTGTTATCCCGATATTCCCACGGGATAGAGATAAGTGCGGGTAAAACCGCGGGGCGCAGCTAGTTAGAAATAAAAAATGGAATAATTTCACGTCAAAAGTGATGAAAATAAACGTTTATTTTCGCATTTTCACTGTCTGTCAACTTTCGTATACTGAATAATTAAACATTTTCTTTTTGTCAGAGTAAAGATAAAGTCTTTTATGTGTCCCAATGTTTTGTATTAACGTTTTCCGCGAGATGAAGTGTACCATTGTATTATTGTATAGAATGATAGTCTATACAAATTTTAGGCGCTATTATTCGTGTGACAACAAAGCATATCATTGTGTTGGAACCAGTAGTCGATAACTCGATACATCTCACCTTTTGAGGAAGCTCCCAGGAAACACATAGCTACTTTATGACTTCTCTCATAGCTGTTAGGTATTGTGTTTTGATTTAAGAAGATTCTTTTATGTAAATAAATAATATAAAGAGCTATAAATGGGGTGAACCTACACGTAACCAACAGAATCAATCAAATGAATTTTACAGTAACATAGGCGTCAGAACTCAGAGCATTCATAAGGTCTTTCTATATTGAATTTAATGTCCTTATATTGGTAAAATATTCACATTCATTTCGCGGTTTGGAAATTGGAGTTTTCGCGTTAATACGCAATAGAGCCTAAAGCGGCAGATCGTGAAAAGCATGTACAAACATTTTTTACACGAGGCCAGGGTTAATACTGTTCGACGGTACATCGCCCCTCGATGCGATGCGATTGTTCAATTGGCGAGAAATTGCGACGCGACTAAGCTTGCGGAAAATTGGCGATATCGTTAATATTCACCCGAAACCGGCGGTTCACGTGGCGACTACAAATAACGAGCCGACAGCCCCCATAGATTTATGCTCTGTCGTTTTAAGTGATATATAGGTCTCAACCCGCCCGGCCCGTCGATCTACCGAAGAATATCTCAAGTAACTGTTTACTGCCACCATCCGTTTCTATACATCCTCATTTGGCTACCGACACCTTGAATAAGTTACGAAAAAAAAAAGGCGGAACGTCCCACTTAAATAAGAGCTAAGCACACGCGTGTTAATAAAGCGATAATGTAATCGAAAGGCTATTTCGACGCCGTCGCCGTCTAAAAGAAATATAGCAGGTATTCAGGCGGGGTCCATAAAATATACGATATCTTGACAGCGCCCGAAGAGTTCCAGGTAAGTCTAAGTAACTTTTTCCGGGGCGTTAAGCCGTTCGCCTGAGGAAATTGGTGACAAAAATATTCCGGTCATGTAGGAGCCCCTTGTTAGCGCGCCCCAAAAATACAAGAAAACTCCCCCTCCTGACATGGCTTGTTTCTTAAGATGACTCGTTGGTCTCTAGGTTTTTATGACGAAGACAAAAATTGCTGAACTCTTAAATTTTATGTCAATAGCCATGCAGCTGCGTGCGTGTACGGTGTCTTTATACCCCATGAAAGTAAGTAATGTTTACTTAAGGCGCGGTCGCGACGTCATCGCCGGTGTAAGTATAAAACACTTTCAAAATTTTATGCTTGTTAACCTCATCTTCGTGTATCGAGGAAATTGAGCTGTTGTTGCCCAAAATGTCAACATCGCACGCTACACTCAATTGAGAATTAAACATGTTGTAACAGAGCCGTTTTTGAAAATAAACCTTAAAAACTTTGTAACGTTAGTAACCCAATTCAGTGTAAGCCGAGCATACATGCGACGGGTGGTCGTAGCGAAAAGCTTTAATGTAATTGCCTCTCTTTTAGAAAAAAGTTTGTCAACGATTTTTCACAAACATGAAAACGTCGGTTATAACGCGTATACAGATCAGCCCTAGGCTTTCACTGGATCCGGCTTCATAGCTGTTATAATAAAGTGTTTATTATGTTTCTTTATCTTTCTCTGGGTTCCCGTAACGAATGTTTATTGCTGGTATCGCACTCGCGTCAGCGGATTCCCAAAAAAAAATAAAGCGCGATATACGAGTGTACTGACCCTGTGTAAACATGTTACACGAGCGTCTGTACTTTTCGGTTTTAGCTGCGAGAATGATATAAACCGTGCAAAGTGAGGGTAGGCACGCACCGCGCACATTACGCGTAACCTAGGCGCACGCGTTTTGTGAAATAAGTTCTCAGCTCTCAATTTGTATCCGTAATTCCGTATGTCTGGCTTTATCGCCAGCCTGCGACTTCTAAGCCAATTATTTCTAGTTTCCCGTTATGTTGATAGCTAAAACGAGAGTATCGCCGGAGGCTGGGACATTTCATTAATCTCTGTTGCAGAGTAAGGGCTGCCTATTACTTTTTATAGCAGAACACTGTGCACTGATCCGATCTTTAATCAACCCTTCGTCTTAACTGGCTTACACACTTACACTGGACATGTCCGTTTGTACTATCATTACGATGGAAAAAAAACAAGGTAATTTATTGTAATTTCTAAAGGTTAGTTCATTCTGAATACTAGACAAACTACTACATAAAACAAAGAAGTGTGAAACGGAAGCAATAAATATTGCCCGTTAAGTACCCACGGAGCTTACAAAAGGAAATATATCACGGAAAATCAAGAGTATCAAGCTGGTTAATTGCACAAGAAACTTGCTCACAAGTAGCTGAAGTTCGTGTTACTGAAGAGTATCATTGGGAAGAACGTTTTTCCTCATTAGGAGCTCAGTGGTAATAACAGCGCCTAACGAACGATGCAGCGCCACAACAAAAATTCCAAGAACCAAGTATATACCTAATCACGCAGTTTTCAACTAACTTTATTTCTCTTTTTTTGTAAATACAGACGAACTTCGAGATGTGTCTCGTTTATTTTTTATTTGTTGATACTTTTATTCGTTAATAAAGTTGCGCATGAACATATTTTTGTTGCTCAAAGTAAGGTATGGTGGGGCGTGTTGGGTTTGAGGATTAACATTGAAATTTGCGTGTGTGTGCGTATTAAAATACACGACATGCTCAGGCTGGTAGCCGATATATTTTAAGTAAAACAATTCTTCGCCGATATATTTTAAGTAAAACAATTCTTCGCCAATATATTTTAAGTAAAACAATTCTTCAAAGCCAGACGTCTTCTATACTTTATTAGCATTATCAGCCTTTAACCCCTTGTATGTCGTAATTACAGACACAATTAAAAAGCCATTGTGTCTCGCGTAGATCTACGTTCGATATACTAAGGGTTAATGTACCCACTGAAGAAATACTAACCTCATAGCTATGAGAGGGAGTGAGCCGTAATCCACCACGCGGGTCCAGTGCGGGTTGGTAGATTCGAAATTTTGGTTCTGGGACATGCAGTTTCCTCACGATGTTTTCCTTTACCATTTTGAGAGCAGTGGTGATTAAATAATTTTCACAAAAAAAAAAGCGCCTGGCTTGGTCGGGGCCGTGCACTGGGCCACTGCTGCTCAAATGCAAACTGCTTGATACTTTATTACCAAGGCTATATTTACATTATAGATATTAAGAGTAGAACAGCTACTCAATGTTGTTTATTTACGAAAATAAAACACACGGTTCGTCTGCCTAGCCTTTTCTCAACTATTTATTTGATTTACACGGCTTAATAAACCAATTACATAAATCAAAGTATATATAATGAGTACTAACATAAAAAATAAAAAAAAAACATAAACTAATAACAACAATTAAATAGTACTATTCTCACAAAAATGTAGGCACATGACCAATAGATTGGAGAATTTATTAGCGAACAGATCGCAGTCCGGGTTGGCCTCCACGAGCTTATTTAGTGCGGTCAACACGCGCTGTACGGGAGATGCAGCACGGGTCACAGTCCGACACGTAGGCACGGCCAGCAGTCGATGTTTAGCAGTCTAGTCAACTATGTTGTGGTCGGCTTCCAGTCTAACCGGATGCAGCTGAATACCAGTGTTTTACATGGAGCGACTGCCTATCTGACCTCCACAACCCAGTTACAGGGTAATACGATACCCCTTGGTAAGACTGCTTGTCAGACTTTCGGGCTTCTGACTACCCGTAACGACTGTCAAAGATTCGAATGGCAGCCGGGACCAACGGCTTAACGTGCTTTTCGAGGCACGGAGGGGTTTTGGTATGTAAAGATGGTCACCCACCCACAGAACAACCGCGGCAAGCGTAGCTTAACCTGATCGATCGACCTGTGCGGCTATTATTATTTAGCCACGGGCCCCACACGGTTATTGTGATCAATTTCTGACATACAATAATATTTAAAACAACATGAAACGGATAAATTCAATCATAGTAAAATCGAATTATGCTAGGTACATTTTATTTGGTATTGATATTCATAAATGTGCGTTGCAAAAATATTCAATTTATCCGCTACCTGTAACTGGAATCGAATTTATTGCTGCGACTAAAATAACTGGTTTCTGATTTGCTTTTTTAGCAATAAATGTCCTCCCAGTTTAATAATGCCAGAATCAAGTGACAGTCAAAGCAAATTGAACCTTCAATACGGAGTTCAATTGTTTTTATCTGAAAGACTCGCTTGTTGGTCACAAGTGAGTAAGTATCACACCAGAAGGCCAATTCCCATAATATTTACGTTCTAAATCTAGTCACAATCTCATCTCAGCGACACTCAATGTCAAAAATTTAGGGAAATTATTATGTATTTTTGACAGATTGAGCCTGAGATCAGACTGTGAAAGTTCTTAAAATTACGAGAATCGCCCCTCTGATGGGCACGAAGAATATGCCGGCGGAAAATAATATTAATTTGAAACATAAGTTTGAGTAGACATGTTATACACTACAGACTAATATTAACAAAACAATGTGGTATTTTCTCTGAGGGATATGTACTTGCGTTTGATTTTGCAGAAGTGGTTGGGTTATTCAACAGAAAATTACGAAAATTACCGTGATGGTGTAAAAGTCTCTAAAAGCAGTAGAGAGAGTAGTAGTAGGTAGTAGTCGTTTCAAGTATCTAAAAGTACCTATCTCAAGGCTTGGAGACACCCCGTAGGTTAAACCTGTACAAGATTATTGACACTATACAAGAAGGCCTCACCTACGCAGAAAAACACTAAAACCTAAAAGAAATAAACCCAGCAAGAGACGCACTTACGAAACACATCAACAATAACGGCCTTCAATGAAACCAACACCAACAAACATTCATCAACAGCCCACAAATTTGTGTGCGATCAAACCAATAAACGGCTTCTAATATGGTCACAATTGAGCAGTATTAAGGCACACAAAAACGCCAGTCTTTACCGACTAGTTAAATACAACGTTTATATCCATTAAGGGTACTTCCGACACGTAACTGGTAATCATATTCCGGGCAGGCACAACATAAATCATGGGAGGATAACCGGGGGGCAAAAAACAAGCCTGGACACGCACGCCCTAACCACTGTTTATTGTAGGTTCTACATTCACTTTATTGTTCAACATATCTGATGTGGATTAAGGCGCTATTTCGTATTTTTAGGGCCTGTTTTATTGCGTCAACGCGATCCGACAAATATGTAGGGTCGATTGTGTGTTTCAACGAACGCGTAAGTCAAACCACCGTCCATCAAACGGTTATGTTTGACGTTTTATAGTGAACGTAAACGAAGCAAAAGGGGTTTGTAAGGATCGTAGCAGCTGATGGCGTTCCGTAGTTTCTGCCTACTCATGGGAAAAAGGTTTATGTATTTAAGTATGTATGTATGTAGTAGCGGATCTTTGAGAAAAAACAGCCAGGCAGAAGTGGGAGTGGGGCGGACAGGGGGCCTAAAAAGGCCACTTTGGTAGAATCATAAAAGGATAACATTATGAATCATAATGGACCGTTAACTGTTAAGTTACTCGTATCAAATCCCATTGGTAAAGGATTTTCTGTTATTTTTTTTTTGTCTGTGCTAAAATACCATTTAATCCAACCCAAATCCAATCCCAATCTCTTTGATTATACCTACGTAGTGCAGCGAAAAAAGAAAAACACGGACTGTCGCCATATTATGATTCACTATATTATCCTTTTATGATTCTGCCAAAGTGGCAATTTTAGGCCCCCAACTCACGAATGCACCCGGAGAGATGGGCAAAGATCGTCACTCACTGGACGCCTGAGGCATGACATCGCCGTCGAGGGAGACCAAGGCGAAGGTGGCGTGACGAACTAACATCATTTGCAGGGCCAACATGGCCAGAGATCGCACAAGACAGCTCGAGGTTTGGAAGAAAAAAGGGGAGGTCTTTGCCCAGCAGTGGGACACAAAAAAGGCTAATAAAAAAAAAAATGTATGTATATTGTGCACGTCCCTTAATGTAAATGGAGCCGCTTAATAGAACTAGTTTTTTCTTTTATATAAAGCTTCATCTGTATATTTTACGCTATTTTAATTAAATGCCTTAATCATTTTCACCCAGATTTTAATATCGCACTGTTGTTTTTATTCTTTTTTCTTCTAAATAAAGCTGTTTTTAAGTCTAGACGGTACACGGCCACTGTAAATTTACGGACCTTTAAAGAATCGTAAATTTTGAGTAGCTAGTCGCTTTATATTTTGAATGAAGTTACACGATTTGCATAATTATCTGAGAGAAAAGAAAATAATATGGGAAGTAACTTAGTAACTCAGTATGGTAATTCTGGCAGTCGAAGATGTCGTTTAAGGATAAGTTGGTTTACCGTGAGCACGACTCAAGAGTTTTTTAAGATATTTTTTTACATTACCTTAAAAGTTGATCATGTTTTTTATCCTCTATGGGTCAGTTCTTGATCAGTGATCAATGACCCTTTATGAACCCATTAAAACTTATCATAAAGTTAATATTCGGATATCTATACATAATGTACAGTAATAATTACAGTTTTTTTTTTATCTCTGGTCTGTGTCGCCACCACCACCACACAGCACCACTACAGGTACTAGAAGCTACCCAAGGGAGAAAGCGAGAGACTTTTACTATAGTTTAATTCAATCAGCACACGATTGAATTACTACATACAGATTGCAAAACCAACAAGTCATAATAACGTAAACGGACTGTGCGTTCGCAAAATACAAAAAAATCACAGCTACAGGACAGAATTTTCGTTTTATACAATGTTTTAAAGTCGCAATTCAAAACTCGTAAAATTTTCGGTGGTCGCATTTCAGTGTTAAATAAAATTATGTCAAGCTTCACGACCCAAAGTTTCAGCTTTTATATTAACCATTCTGTATACTTTTCGTTTACTTCAAACTTCAGCGACTTTAAAATATAAATAGCGAATTAACTGAGAAAATGTGAGAGTATTTTTTGCTTTAACGATTTTGTAAATTGAAAAGGAGGCTGTAGATATTCAGGAAAAAAAATGGCGCTATTTTTGAATATGGAAAACAAAACAACTTTATTTGAAAAAAATCGCCGTCCCGGATCTTTTTATTTACTTAGGGCTGATTTTTCAATAGTCAGATAACTTTTATCTGAGGAATAAATATTGTGGTTAGAGCTTTTGTTTAGAAATTATGTCAACCTGTCGTATTTATTCTTTAGAGATAAGTTACCTGATCATTGAAAAATCAGCCGTAAGACATATTTTTTGTCTAGATTGGCGCTCTACCTTTATTGTCCAAGGCAAATAGTATATCGCAAATAACTAAAGAATACAGATGCACATACTTTTTCGTTTACATAAAAACAGCAAAAATGCAAAGAAAAAACAGCTTAATACTTCAAACTTACACCTACACTACCTAGAAATCATGTAACTTAGCTAAAGAAATGCGGAGTTATTTTAGCATAACAAGCAATTGCTCTTTAGCTCCAACAAATAGAAAGGCTGAGTACATATTATTTAGTCGTTAGCGCTGTTACGACAGCTAAAACATGGCTTTACGATACACTGGAACTAAAAGTAAGATTATGTATGCGTCGGTACTCTGTAATAGTCGATGTGTGAGGATTTATTCGTTGCTATTAAAGTACCTATGTCATTACATACATCACGGGTGTTTCCTCTGAAAGGTTAGACTGAGATGTTCCTATAGCACCCACATTTCGCCAGTTTTATTTCAGTGGAGGGAGGCCTTTGCCCAGCCGTAGGACAATGAAGGTTGAAAAAAAAAATGTAGGGAGCATACCTATTGCCATCAACCGGCACCCTAATTGCGTAAAACACTATCAATCGGAATCAGAATCATTATAAAGCAAATTGCTAATCCATTGCTTCATGAGTTCGAAAAATGTGTCAGCTCAACACGTAAATAACGCAATGAATGTTGTTGAGCTGTCAAAATGAAACCGATTCCGATTGATAACGTGTTACTCAATTGCGAGGACTCGAATCGAGAATCCAGGCTGCTACTGGAAAATTTCTGATGCAAAAATCCAATTACACTTTTCCGGACCTCAGGAGTAAGTACTTATTAATGGTAGTAGTTTAACACTTTGCAGGACACTTAACGCCTCTCGACGTAATAACAATAAAACTTCTATTGTGTCTCGTTCAGTGTCCTTCAATGTGTTAAATGTCCTGCAAAACAGGGGCTTTTATTTCATACTAGCTGCGCCCCGCGGTTTCACCCGCGTAAATGTTGATCTCGTGGGAATATCGAGATAAAAAGACTATAGTAGGCTATAGGCTTTTTATCCCGATATTCCCACGGGATCAACATATAGGCTAGGCTATGGTCTAGCCTATATGTTAATCCAGGGTGTCAGCTAAATCCATACAAAATTTTATCAAAATTGGTCCAACCGTTTGAGCGTGAAGAAGTAACAAACATACATTTAAACACACACATACACACACCCTCCAACAACTGCAACTGTCGCCTTTATAATATTAGTGTGACTAGCAGCGCCCCGCGGTTTCACCCGCATGCGTGTCGATACCGTGGAAGTATCAGGATAAAAACTATCTTATGTCCTTTCCTGGAACTCAAACTATCTCTATATCAAATTTCATTTAAATCGATTCAGCGGTTTAAGCGTGAAAATGTAACAGACAGACATACATTCGCATTTATAATATTAGTATGGATTTTTAAATTAACAATATTATATTCTAGCTTATTAAACTCGCGACTACAACCGTAAGATGATTGCGTATACTTAGGTGCAGAAAGCGTAGTTTAAATTCAGTAATGAATTGCGACTTTAAAAATAAAACAGAGTAACATTGAAAAGTCCGCTGGATACGTTACGCTGCCGTTTCGACACGTGTTGAAATGTTTTATTACTCTGCTAACGAAGAATTGCAACGCTAATTATGTTATTGCTCGCCAAATAAAAGAGGCAACGTTAATTATTAACTTGTAAGTCATTTTGTAAGAATAAATTACATATGAGATCATGAATTGATTTCTAAATGAAATCTACTTACGTTACTTGCAATCATAAGAATTTAATTAATGTTATTAACACGTATACGACATAAAAAGTTTGAAAGACATTACCCATTTGCCTGGCACTATGATTTCCCTTGAGCGTGTTTAGACTAACTTTTACAGTTAGGTACCTAAAGTTGACTTTAACACCAAAGAGTCCGACCGACCACAATATAGAAACGAGAAAGTTGAATATACTTTCATTATACCAAACAATCGGCACTTCGATAACAATAAATAAAGGAAATCGAAACCGAATCTTAATAGTAGCTAGGTACCTAAGCATGCCACGGAAATGCAAGTAAACCCTGGTGAATGTCGGTTCCAGCTCCTCTATATCGCAGTGCACGTAGGTACAGGAGGGCGCGAACCCTTCACCTGTCTGCTTTCACCACCTGCCCAGTTAAACCGCTTAAGGCTTCGCCCACACTCACGCGATTACGCTATACCTACGGCTGCGTTTAGACGCGCCCGCTCCTGTCTCACGTTCAGGGTGGCTAAAGTCGCAAGAGGCGTTTTCGAAAGTGCCTAGGGCATTAAAACGCATCTCGTTCGAAAACGCCTCGCCGGCAGTCGATGATGACGTGAACGTGTCATAAATAAACCGTAATAAACTGTCTCAGAACATTTTGATAATTCGATTGCATTTTAAGTGAATTAATGGCTCTATTGTTTCTAAAAATGCATAAGTTATGCTGACTGTCATCATCATCTGCCTAGCCTTTTCCCAACTATGTTGGGGTCGGCTCCCAGTCTAACCGGATGCAGCTGAATACCAGTATTTTACATGGAGCGACTGCCTATCTGACCTCCACAACCCAGTTACTGGGTAATACGATACCCCTTGGTAAGATTGGTTGTCAGACTTTCGGGCTTCTGACTACCCGTAACGACTAAGTAACGATGAGTTAAGCTGACTGTATTAGCACAAAAATAGAAGCTGGTTATTTATAAATGTTTCAGAATGTTTTATCGAGATAAGAGACATGCCGTAGAACGTATCATAAAACCGCGAGTCGCCGTAGCTTTCGTCCCGCGTCTATGTGGCCGAAACCTTACACTAGAAATGAACGTGGTACGGCGGTATTTTAAAAGATTTTACTATTTCAGTTCTGCAACGAGCTTAAGTCGCTGTCTTGCCGTATCGCGCACGTAATGTATATAGTGAAATGGTCTGGCCTGGACATTAAATATTGAACTGCATTTTGCTATGAATTTTTTTTGAAGTTCAACATGATTTTATTTGATAGACAGCTCGAAAGTAAGAGTAACTCCAACATGTCATGTATGAAATGCATTTACTTAATAACTTTAATTTAATTGATAAAATCTTCTTTGCGTGCCGATTTGACTCAAATGTCCGACTACAATGTTGGCTACATTGTAGTACGCGGGGTTATTGCGTAACACACATAAAATGATAACAGATCGCAATGGGTTTCAATTTGACATTTCGCCCACGTTCATTGCGTTATTTACTTTGTTGAGCTGACGAATTTTTCAAACCTGTTAAGCAATGGATTAGCAATATCCTTCAAAAGTGCGTTACGAAAAATAGGGTTCTGGATAGCTCTATATCTTAGTGCCAGTAGTATCCGGGGCAGCGGGATTGTCCGAAAGGGTTACCGCTACCCCGGAACAAAAAGGGCTAAGGAAGGAACATGGGTGGGTTTTAGGCAGTAAGAGTCTGACTGACCCTTCCTTCCTTCCTCCCTTCCGCTCCACCCAGAGGGGGGGGGGGAGTAATTTGATGATTTCCCAAACAAAAAAAAAAAGTGCCAATAGTATTCTTCGTTTAAATCCAGGAAAAACTGTTTAAATGCAGGTTAGGCACGATGGGCAGGAAGTTCGAGTGGGTCCAGTTGACCAAAGACTCGAAAGGAGATATCTTATAAACCTAATATTTTTATTTTATTTTTTCAGAATACTTACGTATTTTTAATAATACTTCCTTAGATGATTCACAATAACAACTTTGCTTACTACTTAACATATCGGTATGAAGAATAAGTTAAGGTTTCCTGTAAAACTTTGAAGACAACGCGGCGAAGTTCGTGGGGTATGAGAGTGTCTGTAACATGGCGAGACGTGCGTGTTATGCTAACGTGGCAGGATTATAACCCCAACCCAAGTAATAGGTACGCTATGCAATTTTGCAGTCCTTAATTGCATTACCTAGAGAAATGCCTACCTAATGTGAGTTCATTCAAAGTTTTGAACTGATAGACGATATGTCTACTTAATTATAATCATCTACATAATCACTTCAGTCGAAAAACGTCCACTGCTAGACGTAGACATAGGCTTCCTCCAACCATCGCCGCATCGACCGGTTCTATGCTTTTCGCATCCAGCGAATTCCTGCGGCTTTCACCAGATCATTGATGCACCTTCTGGGCGGCCATCCTACGCTACGTCTTCCGGTACGCAGTCACTACTCCAGAACCTTTCGGGCCCATCGGCCATCTGTTCTGATGCCCACTGCCACTTAAGTTTGGCAATTCTTCGGGCTATGTCGGTTACCTTGGTTCTCGTACGGATCTCTTAATTTCTGATTCGAGCGCGTAGGGAAACTCCAAGCAGTTAATTAATAAAAAAAATTAATTCAAGCATTAATTAATTGACAGACAACGCACAGCCTAAGCCGCTGGAACTAGAAGCATGAAATTTTGCTCAGTCGTCCCTTATACAACGTTATTTTTAGATGCGAAACCTGAATATAGTTTGTTCAGAATAAATAACTGAATCGATTCCAATAATTTTTAACCCCATGTTATATTTTGTCCCAAAAATATTTTAAAAAGGTTAAAAGTTGGACACCGAGCGACACTAAGTAGGTTATCCAATCTCTGCGCCGAACTGTTAGGTACCTAGGATAGTACCTAGGTATATCAATGAACGCAAAACGGCGCGGTGCGAGCGGGACTCGCCGCTCGACGCTCGCCGTGAACGGACGTGCCGCTCCCCGCCCGCTGCATCGTGACTCACCGCTCTCGCCGCCCGGCCTCGTTACGCTTGCCGTAACGAGCTCCGTAGTCCCCGACTACGACCGACTTCTACCAATAGCTGTCTTTTTCAAGGCACTGTTGTTAGAATTGTTTCTTCGGAAATATCGTCAAAAACGTTTCGTCGCTTGTTGTGGCCCCTTCAGGGTAAAACCACAGTTTCGTGGTCCTTGGCGGAAACCTCACGGTGTTAACGAAGCCAAGTGGGTGGTGCCCCAATCTACCAGCCTGACCCCTTCAGGGTGAGGCAGTCAATTGGAGTCGGGAGCTAGAACCTTGGCCTTGGGGGATCTCCTAGTCAAGTCTAGCTTCGTCACTAATCTTGCATTCGTCCACAGCTTTGCACCTAGTACGGTTGGGTGTGTCAACCCCTTCGTACTAGGACCGGTCTGGGTGTCTCTACACCCATTTCACTAGACCGGTTAGGAACCCGTTCGCGCAATAAGATTAGCGACGGGATTCAAGCTTAGGGCTCACCCTAGGTACTCACCTCCCTGTCTTCACCCGACAGGGAGGGTAGGATCACACACCCGGGCACTCCCACCCGGGGTTAGGTAATTAGGTTTTACGCCTCTATGCGTAGTCTCTTTCCCTCTCCTAGACCACCATGGACGCTGTTATTTAGCGTTCGTCAAGGAGGTCCTTTTTAAGGATCCGTCCTTCCGGGCGAAGTACGGTCCACAGCTGTTGGCATATCGCCTAGCTCCCTCCCCCTCCACCGACCCCGTCGCTGATTTCAGTGACGTACTCGAAACCCCGACTGTCTCGGAAACACCGGCGCCTTTGTCCGTCCCGACAAAGGGTTCCGCCAGTGTTTCCGAATCGACTAAGGTCGCCGCAGCCCCCTTGTCGGCACCCATTTTCAAAGCCGCCATTGTCCCAGAGACAATGGACTCTTCACCACCCTCCCAACCCGAGGCTATGGACACGTCCATACCTCAACCCGACCCTGACGAAACCCTCTCTGACTCTTCCTCCTCCGAAGACGACTATCAAGTTGTCGGAAAGGGAGGTAAAAGAAAGAAGGGCTCCTCCTCCCAAGCTTCCAAGGCTAAGAAAAGCCTAGCGCCTTCCCCATATCCCCTCCCCCCCACCCCTCCCCCGCCTCACCCACCGCAGCATCTCCCGCCGCTTCTCAGGCCGTCCCTGCCTCATGCCCTAGTGCAAATCCGCCAGCTTCTATCAAAAAGAAGCAACGTCCCCCGCCCCCTATCTACATTCAGGAGAAGTCCAAATGGACAGAAATCTCCAAAATGTGTGTTGATCGTAAGATCAACTACACAAACGCTAGGTCCACCCAACAGGGTATTAAAGTCTCGGTTCCCTCGTCCTCGGACTACAGGGAATTCACCCGCCTTCTGCAGGTACGGAATTATTCATTCCCTCCCGGAGGAAATCCCCACCCGCGTCATAATTAGGCACGTGCCGAAAGAAATCTCCACTGAGGAGATCGAAGAAGACCTTGCTTCACAAGGCATCCCTGTTTCCGCCGTCCATCGCTTGCACAAAGCGAGGACAGAACTAGTTTACGACATGGTCCTTGTCGTTTGCGACCCCACAGACGGACATCACCCTATTTTCAAGGTGAAGTCTATCTGCTCCCTCTCGGGCATCTCTATCGAGAAGCCCCGA
Source organism: Mesoligia furuncula (assembly GCA_916614155.1). Classification (NCBI taxonomy): domain Eukaryota; kingdom Metazoa; phylum Arthropoda; class Insecta; order Lepidoptera; family Noctuidae; genus Mesoligia; species Mesoligia furuncula. The sequence goes on from OU744796.1 coordinate 18,179,276, forward strand.
AAGTCCAACCTCATTGGACAATGTCATAGGTGCCAACTATATGACCACGCCCAAACTCACTGTTACGCGACACCTAGATGCGTCAAGTGTCTAGGTAATCACGGAACAGCTGACTGCTCTCGAACCAAAGACCGCACTCTGTGCACAGAGCCGCCGAGCTGCGTACTCTGCGGTCAATCCGGGCACCCGGCTAACTACCGGGGCTGCCCCAAAGCCCCCAAAGCCTCCTCTCCCAAACTGGCCAAGCGCGCAAGCGACCGCCAGCAAAGAGAGAGCCCCTCTGTGAAGATCCCATCTTCACAAATGCCCGAACGGCTCAGTCCTCAGAGACCCTCGCCCTGGGCCAATCTCTTCCACCAGAAAGCTCCCGCAGCTTCGGTGCCCTCCCAATCCCCGACCCTCCCTGCACTGATGGCAGTCTCCATCCCACCGCCACCAGTAGCCCCCGCAGCCCCAGTAGCCCCCTTGGCCTCAGCTGCCGCTATGATAGCCCAACCTGCTACCACTCCCTCTGGCCCCAGTAGGTTCCCCCAAACCCCCGTCCCTGGCCCTCAGCCAAACAGCATGGAAGTGATAATCGGTGCTTACGCATCATTCATCGCCCCAGCTTACGCTATGGCAGCCGAAATCCAAGCCTGCCAAGGTAATCCTCGGCGTATTGCCGAGATTTTCAATGCGTATCCCATTACGCAAGTCCTCACAACTCTTAAATTCTAATTGCCCCCAATGGATCAACAAAGAATAAGTGTAAATAAACCCCGATCCCTTAAGCTAGGCTTCTTCAATGCCAATGGCATTTCTAGTCAGCGTGATGAGATCGCCACTTTCCTCCGCGATCATCAGCTTGACATCCTTTTAGTCCAGGAAACCTTCCTAAAGCCCCACAATCGAAACCCGAACATTGCCAACTATAAACTAGTTCGCAACGACAGGTCTCGATGTCACAAAGGTGGTAGCCTTATTTATTTTAAAAAGTTCCTTCATTGCTCCCCCATAGACCCTCCTCCTCTACTCTCTCACCTGGAGGTCTCTATCTGTCGGCTTGGCATGACTGGTCATCAATCTATATCAATCATCTCTGCTTATATCCCGCCCTACACTGGTACAGAGGATACCATCTCTCTCACCAGCGACTTCACTGCCCTCTTCGGTATGAGTGACTCCGTCATCATGGCGGGGGATCTTAATGCCAAACATCCCGCCTGGAACAGTAACACGACCTCTACCAGAGGGAGATTCCTGTTCAACCTAAGCTCCACCCTTAATTTCGATGTCATCGCTCCGATGCATCCCACCCATTACCCGGACGATCCAAACCACCTTCCTGACGTGCTCGACATAGCGCTGCTCAAGAATGTAAACCTCCGTTTGCAATCTATCGAGACGCATCAAGAGCTCAACTCTGACCACCGCCCAGTCATTATTCGCCTAGCCCCCTATTCGGGCCCCCGTGATCCCAACCAGCCCCCTCAGACCAAAGTAGTGACTGACTGGAGGAAAGTAAGCGAAAGCCTACAATCCACCACGTCACCTCACTTAGATTCCATTCCCAATCATATTGTCTCAGTCGCTGACACGACGGGAGCGATCGCCTCGTTTACAGAGCACGTCCAATCCGTATTGACGGATTGTTCACGGGAAGTTCCAGTGATGGAAGACCATCGCTGGAAATTACCGGCTGACGTACGTGATCTGATAACCGAGAAGAACGCGTCCATTCGTGCCTACGACTCCTTTCCCTGCGATGCGAACAAAGCCCATATGCGCCATTTACAGCGTGCTGTAAAGAAACGCATATGGGAATTGCGCTCTGAGGAATGGAGCAAGATGATCGGCGAACTAGAGCCCAATCACCATGCCTTCTGGCAGCTTCAGAGGAAGCTTCGCTCCCCCGAAGAGGCCTCTATGCCTCCTCTCGTACGCCCTGATAAGACCATAGCCTTTGACAACATCGAAAAGGCCGAATGCCTCGCCGCCAGCTTAGAGTCCCAATGCTCTCCCAGCTCTCAACCAGTAGATCAAGCGCACCTCGACAACGTGAACGCTGAGGTCGAACGTAGAGCCTCCCTCCCACCAGTCGAAGACCCTGATGATCCTCTGCCTCCGGTCACTCCTGACGAAGTGCAAGACATCATAAAAGGGCTCCAACCCCGCAAAGCCCCCGGTTCGGACGGTATCACCAATAAGGTGTACCAACTCCTCCCCGCCCCCCTCATTTTGCTCATGACCGCTATCTTCAATGGCGCTCTGAGTAACAACATCTTCCCCCAAGCGTGGAAAGAAGCCACGGTCATAGGTATCCCCAAGCCAGGCAAACCCAAGTCTGAGCCCTCCAGTTACCGACCCATCAGCTTGCTCAATGTTTTCGGCAAAATCTATGAGAGACTTATTTATAAGCGTCTCAGGGATTTTGCCGAATCAAAGAGCCTCATCCCCAACGAGCAGTTTGGTTTTCGAGCTAAACACTCGTGCGTCCATCAGGTCCACCGCATCGTTGAGCACATTAGCGCTGGCTTCCAGCGCGGTGCGCCAACAGGTGCTCTATTCTTCGACATTGCGAAAGCATTCGACAAGGTCTGGCATAATGGCTTATTATATAAGCCCTACCAGCTAGGTGTGCCAGACCGTCTCGTGCTCATCTTACGAGACTATCTGTCGGATCGTACCTTCCGCTATCGCATAGACGGCTCACTCTCTCCCCCCCACCCGGTCCGTGCCGGAGTCCCCCAGGGTGGCGTTCTATCCCCCCTCATATTCACCCTGTTCACCAGTGACATTCCCAAAAGTAAATCGGCTCAGTTGGCTCTTTTCGCCGACGACACCGCTATTTACTATACGGGTCACAGTCAGGTCTCTATCGCTCGCACTCTCCAAAAATCCGCAAAAGCCTTAGGCGATTGGTTCCGGAAATGGAGAATCGAGGTCAACCCCGATAAGAGTCAGGCGGTTCTCTTCAGGAAACCGCGAATTCTCCTCCCCCCCCTCCCCAGCCCGATCACTATGTATGGCAAGCCGATCCCTTGGGACAAGCAAGCCAAATACTTAGGGGTCATTCTCGATGACCGACTTAGTTTCGGAGTGCACATAAGGACGGCGCGTTCGCGCGCCGCCTTCGCTCTCGGCAGGCTCCACTCGTTACTGACCTCCCGCAGCAAATTGTCACTCAAGTGCAAATTGCGCCTCTACACCGCAGTCATCCGTCCCATCATGACGTACGCTTGCGTAGTCTTCGCACACGCTAAGCCTCATCACCTGCATAAAATGCAGACCCTTCAAAACCGTTTCCTCAGAAAGGTCACGGGAGCCCCCTTCTATGTCCGAAACGTGAACCTTCACGTAGATCTCAGACTTCCCACCGTCCAGCAGTTCATGAAACGCCTCTCAAAGCGCTTCTTTGATACTGCCATTAAGCATCCCAATCCCCTGATTGCGGCGGCCTCCCGATACACTCCCTCCCGTATAAGTATGATTCGCCGACCAAGGCATACCCTCACCGTCCCCGATGACGCCACTACCCTCCGTCAGGAAAGTAGAAAGAGCACAAGCACACTGAGAAGAAACATAACCCGTCGTCCGTCATTCCGCCCTCGCCGTCGAGGCCTGTCGCGACACTCCGTACCATGTCCGCCCCGACCCTTGCTCGATGTAGTGCCAGCCCGCGCCGCAGCTGAGCCTGTAGATTTAAATTCCCGACTGTGACCTCTGAGTTTGTTTCGGCTTTTCTTCTCAGAGCAGTCTGATAGGAAAAGCCGGCCTCATCAAGCGTTAATTAATAATAACCTGATCCAGCCTGTCCCTCTTGCTGCCCTCTCCCAGCGATGCCCTAAGCCGAGGTCCGTACCCCACAGGGGGTGCCCTTAGCGTGTAGTCGCTTAGTTTTTAAGTTTATTTATGCCCTGGCTGGAGGCCTTAATTTATTGAGGCATCCACAGGATCGCCCGGTTAAGCAGTCGAAAACCCCTCAGGTTGAACTGCGAGATGCCCTTTTCAAAAAAAAAAAAAAAAAAAAAAGCGCGGTGCGAGCGGCGCGGGTGAGCATGTTTTTGTACGGACAAACAGGTAATTTAACAAGCTTATAACTTTGTGATTTTTCATGACACAGTTTTGAAATTTTGTACATAGATTCTTTACGCAAAAATACTAGACAGGTGTTTCGGGTTTCGTATATACTAAAAATATTATTGTATAACGAAGGTGAGCCCTTTAGAAGGGTTTTTAAAAAATCATTCCTTAAATAGAGGATGAAAGTTTGTTTGGAAGTTCTTCATATTTGCTGATGGGAATTCCGATCACGGCTTGTAAAACAATAAAAAGTTATTAGTTAAAGGTTTCTCAACGGTAAATTTTTATATGCCGCTCGTAAAATATTCACTGTCAGTAATGGCTACCGAAGCTTTAAAAAAAATAAAAGGTGCATTGGACACCTGCTGAATGCAAGATGGTATCGGAAAGGCTATACGGAGAAATTAATATATGGCATGCAGTAAGTATCGTATGTACAATACGACAGTCATTACAAAAGCAAATGGTATGTAATAAATGTAAGTTGCAGTCGCGATTTATTTGCCAAAAATGTAAGCATATATGAGTTTATGGAAAAATAACTTTAATTCCTAAAAAATAAAGTTCAGTTTACGCTACAACTTCAAACATTTTTATAACTTTTTCAATAGTGCTAGTCACTCTAAAATCAACTTTATTTGCCCTCTAATAAAGTTGATGTTTGCTTGAACGGAATTAGCATCAATTGGAAAAATGAATTTGAATCGATCTTAGTATGACTTGGCTGTAGATCATCATTGGAGTAATGAATCACTATACTGGGAGTGGCTGGGGCATCGACGCGCAACTTGTTACTTGGATTCCGTAGATGGTTCGGATTACCCTATACAACATTATTTTTAGTATATATGCGAAACCCGAAACACGTGTCTCGTATTTTTATGTAAAGAATAAACAAAACTGTGTCATGAAAAATCACAAAGTTATAAGCTTGTTAAGTTACCTGTTTGTCCGTACAAAAACATGCTCACCCGCTTCGCTCGCGCCGCACCGCCTTGCGCTCATTGATAATAGTACCTAGGTACCTAACCGTTCGGCGCGGAGATTGGAGTGTCGCTCTGTGTCCAACTTTTAAGCTCTTTTAAATATTTTTGGGATAAAATATAACATGGGGTAAAAATTATTGGAATCGATTCAGTTACTTAATTATTCTGAACAAACTATATTCAGGTTTCGCATATACTAAAAATAACGTTGTATACGTTGAAATATTTCGTCGGTGATAAAATAAAATTGCTGTTACATACACTATGACCGTGTAGATCACTTTCCTATGAATTTTTATAACCGTCGAAAAATTTCTACGCTAGAGGGTCTAGAATCATGTGCTGATTTCATGATTACAGTTTTCGCGTCGATGTCTCCCTCCCACCGTATGCTTACAAGAAAATATACAAAATATTACATAATACACAATCTATAATAGTAGTAGAAGTGTATATGAAAATAACATAACTTCACGCCTCACCTAGCTTCTGGCGTTTCATAAGTGCCCATGTAAGGTTTATGTGAAATAAAACATTTTGATTTTGATTTTTTTGAATTATTCCCCGGAGAGTTGGGCAGGAAATGAGCGTATTTAAACACACTCGTGGGTTGCAGCTGAAAACCAACGTCAGGTTATGCTGAGCTGAGCCCCTTTTGGCATTATAATCTTTGTTTTCTGTTTTTTATAGTTTTAAGGTGTATTTTATTTTGCTGTAATGCCAATAAACGCATTTTTCTTTCTTTATTTATGTTTTACAACTATTAAACATTTTTCGTCGGTTATCAAAAAAAAAATCGTTTTTTCACAGAAAAGAGCAATAGGTAGTCAAAATGTATGGTACCTAAAGCGATTTTTTTTTAATAACCAACTTTCAGAATCATTTACAGAAAGAATCCATGGTAACAGGTTGTGCTTCGAAGTTCCCTGTCACCCTTTATAAGCTCTTAGGTAGGTAGTTTGAAGATCGATATTTCCCTGGCTGAAAACATTAAATGTACCTAATCGTTATGAAACAACGTAACCATTATCTTATGTTGCTGTTATAACGGGCATCAGAAACTACTTGTCCCTGGAGATGCTCTATCTATTCTGAATCACCCCATTTCTAAAGGATATGGGGGCCTCCCTTGTAATCATATTTGACAATAGCCTACGTTAAGCAGTCTATTAACCACGTTATATGTCGAAGCAAAGAGTTCAGGCTGGTTTTATATAAGGGAAATATTTCACTGATCCTCTAAAAACTTTTTGAGCCTCAAGTTATGGCCACTTTTGTTAATAATTCAGCCTCTTTTTCACTTTTTAGCCTTTTCTTACAAGTTGGTCGCACTAACTAAGTTAGGGTAGTTACTCTGAACAAATGAAATCAAATCATTTATTGGTTCAACATTTATTAGATATTTATTGAACCAAAAGGTTAGAACTGTAATCAACCGCGCAAAACCGCTACATCGAATTTGCTCGCAAGTCCTCGGCTATTTAGTATTTTTAGAACCCTAAGATAAGAACTATTTGAGGTTTACAAAAAAAGTCTTTATAATAGACTGTTCAATATTATTTTTAGAAGCGCAAAATGGGATTTATTAGAAATTCGATTAAATACTGTATGCCTTTATTTAATGAGGATTTTCTTGGCTGTGTGTGAAATTAGTTTGTAGTTAGACCTTATCCAGCATTGTCCGTTTCAAAATCAATATTGATTCTTATCTTAGAAGGTTGATCAATCGAGAAGTTCTGTGACCACATCGACCATTGTCGTAGGTAAATTAACTCGTAGGCTGCTCGGTATAATTCCAATATTATTTGTCTGGCTTATGTGAGCTTTTGTCGAGGATAATGTGCATAGATATAGATACACCTAGATAAAGCAAGAGCAACTAGGTATATCACGTGCCCAGCTTACGTACAAAAATCGTAAACCGCCACTTTCGCGCTCAGTCCGTACTACTGCTGAATGCTGGCTGGATGAGCGTGAGCGGTGGCGCTAGGCCCCGGGGGTGGCGCGAGACCGTTGGCGCACGCGGCAAAGTCGTCGTCGTCGTTTCAGCCAATAGACGTCCACTGCTGGACATAGGCCTCCCCCAATTTTGGGAGGGTTTGCCATAATCGCCACGCTTGGCAGGCGGGTTGGCGATCGCAGTATGGTATGGTGGTGGAATACATAGAGAACGCTGCTGCCCATTCGCGGCAAAGTCTTTGAATCTAAATACTGCTTGTGACGTCATAGTAGGTAGTCAAAAAATGGCACGCTTTGTTTTCATACAGATCGTGATATTTGCGATATCTAGGTCTATCTATATCTGTGGTAATGTGTGATGTATGTGTGTATTTATAAACATGAATAAACTCTAATAGGTATAGGGCACTGCCAGCTTCACAAAGGTATAGACATAGCATAGTATTTTCTAACTGAACAGACAGCTGTGCTGCTGGGGAGTTTGTTGCGTCACTTGTTCTCCCCAGCGAAAGCACTAGGAAGTGGTGAAGGGCTTTTTGGGGGACTGTCTTTTGTAATTTTGACGTTCGAAAAGTGCTGATTCTCAGCCTAGTTTGAATAAATGACTCTTGATTTGATAGCATAAGCATAATCAGCCTGTACTGCTGAGACACAGGCCTCCTCTCTCAGTGCGGGTTGTTAGATGACACGTGTATTCGAAGTTTTGGTTCTAGGACTTACCGGTTTCCTCACGATGTTTTCCTTCACCGTTTTGAGAGCAGTGGTGATGAAATTATTTACACAATGTAAAGCGTCTGCCTGGTTTCGAACCCACGACCTACATCTCTTTAGTCAGGGCTGTTACCTCTGGGCCACCACTGCTCTTATAGATATACAACGTTAATTTTAGTATATGCGAAACCTGAATATAGTTTGTTCAGAATAAGTAACTGAATCGATTCCAATAATTTTTACCTCATTATTTTTATTTTGTCCCAAAAATATTTTAAAAAGGTTAAAAGTTGGACACCGAGCGACACTAAGTATGTTATCCAATCTCCGCGCCGAATGGTTAGGTACCTAGGTACTATTATCAATGAGCGCAAGACACCGCGGCGTGAGCGGCTCGGATGAGCATGTTTTTGTACGGACAAACAGGTAACGTAACAAGCTTATAACTTTGTGATTTTTCATGATACAGTTTTGAAATTTTGTACATAAGTAGATCCTTTACATAAAAATACTAGACACGTGTTTCGGATTTCGCATAAACTAAAAATGTTGTTTAATTGTGCATTACCTGTAGGCCTGTAATGGCTATAATATTGCCTACCTGCATAAGCAGCCAGATAGGCGTGTACGGCATTGTCTGTTATAAGTTCTTTAAATACCTATTGACGGATTTCAGATTTTCGGGATTCAGCACTGAAATACTTCACGTATTTTAATGGCCATTGCTTCTGTCGACGCATTTTGGTTAATTAATACTGCGACACGGGCGGCGTGAGCGGTCTGAACGGTGCGAGTGGTGTGAGCGAACAGCGGAAATTATAGTCACCAGCGATGTACACCCGAGTTTATTTCACTGGAAATTAACTACCTTTTCAATTTTGTTATGTATTTGATTACCTGGTTGAATCCTAGTCCGTTACCTATACGAAGATGGATTTAATTTCAAAATATTTAGTTTATTTAGGTATATTATTTACTTAAATACATTTCAACTTTTATACATTAAGTTAATCATCATCAAAGGCTTTGCCGCCGCTGGTCATTAGCCTGGTCAAGTATGTTTCTCCATCGTGACCTGTTTCCGGCTTTTTATCTCCAATTTATCACTCCAACAGTTCTTAAATCTTGGTCTTCGCTATCCAACCATCAGAGCTTGGGCCGCCCTCGACTTTTCCAGCCATCCGGTTTACTTTCCAGTAAACGTTTGAGTGCTCTGGTCTCGTCGATTCAAGCGTCAATACATGTCCTGCCCATCGAAGACGCGCCCTATTTTGATGGTTTTAATAACATTGGGCTCGTCGTACACCACGTAGAGCCCAGAGACACTAAGTTAATGAGGATGCAGAATTCATTGGATTTATCATTGGTAAGTTGTTACTATGCTATGCTGTCCATATGAAAAACAAAGTTGATACACAGCTTAGGCCAGCCATAGACTATAAAACGAATCGATCGTTACCCAAGCAAATTAAAATAATGAACAAACACTTTTACACCTAAAAGAGCGTTTAAGACTTACGGGCGATTTCATACAAACTTTCAAGCCCTTGTTCTTCTAAATGAATGAACTGATATTAATGAAACTTCGTAAGCATAAGCAGGATATAAAGGTCTAAAATGTTAGTAAATAACATTTTCGAAATATCTTATTTAAAAAAAGATAACAGGAAATCTCTGTTTTTATGGAAAATCTAAAATCGTTCTAGACTGTAACACTATTTTTCGAAAATGTTCTTAACTAACTTTTAAGACCTTTGTATTCTGCTTATACGTATTTTAGATTAACTTTCATTAAAATAGGTTCATTCATTACGAAAAACAAGGGCTTGAAAGTTTGTATGAAATGCCGTACGGCGTAAAAGCTCTTAAACCCAAAATCATCACATTATACTACCCATAAACCAATTTATTTGGGGTCGGCGCAACATTTATTTTTCTTATACTGTTAGTAGTCATCTCGGTAGTCACCCCAAAATATTACACTAAAAACAAAATATTACCCATAAAGATCACAATCTTCTTTTTATAGTGTCAATGGCTATCTAAATAGAGTCAGCCCAGAATTTGGCAACTCGTGTGGCACCTTCAGTAGTGTACATCAGTTCCTTTAACGTGCAGACAACAGGACACGCTGGACACGATATTAAATGCCCCATTGCTATACTCCAGGGTAGACTCAGGCAGTCTCCACCTGATCAGGTTCAAGATCACTATAATAACACTAATATTATAAAGGCGAAAGTTTGTGAGTGTGCGTGGGGGTGTGTTTATATGTTTGTTACTTCTTCACGCTCAAACGGCGGGACCAATTTTGATAAAATTTTGTATGGAGGTAGCTGACACCCTGGATTAAAATACAGGCTACTTTTTATCCCGATATTCCTACCGCGGAACCGCGGGGCGCAGCTAGTACAGTCATAAGTTTCAAGATCACAATAATACACAAATAAATTAGATGACACTCGCTTCCACTTGCAGTAAGTCGCAGCGACCGCACCTAGCAGTTTCACTCAACCGCTTCACAACTTACGATAAGTATCCAATACGACTGTATTTCCCTTTCAACTGGTACAATACAAGTATCGCTTGAGCGTTAAGTTCATAGATCTTGGAACTAGTGAAAGTATGGATCGTTATTACGGAAATGATTTAAATGTTAATAAACTCATAAAAATTTTGAAAAATGTTTTGATAAAATGTTTATATTGCTCTGTATTTCAGTTTAATGAAATTGAGAGCAGTGGTGGCATAGTGGTATCGGCCGCGACTTACGAGTTTGTAGGTTGTAGGTTCGAACCCAGACAGCCGCTTTACTTTGTGTAAATTATTTTACCACCACTGCTCTCAAAACGGTGAAGGAAAACATCATGAGGAAACCGGCATGTCCTAGAACCAAAAATTCGAAGACATGTGACATCTACCAACCCGCACTGGGCCCGCGTGGTGGATTAAGGCCCACTCCCTCTCACAGAGAGGAGGCCTGTGTCCCATCAGTGGGAACATTATAGGCTTATTATGAAATCCAATACAGTTAAAATACAAAAAAAAACCAACACGTTCTTTTTTTTAGTGTGATCGCCATGCTAAAGAAAAGAATGTGTTGGTTTTATCTTGTAAAAATAACACGAAAGAATATAAATAGCTTTTCCAAAACCAAGACTTATGAGTAAACTAGTCGCGAGCTGGAACTCACTGGTAGTCATGGCCAAAAAGCACGCTGTCTCACCTGACCTTGTGTCTGACAGAGCTAGTATCAGTATCAGTATCAGTAAGTATCAGTGAGAGCTAGTATCAGTGAGCTGTTAGACGCTAGTCTACACGCACAACATCTAGTTCTTATGCACAGAAACACCGTTCGGAACTAATAGGCGCGCAAAATTCGAATAGTGCTTTAGGAAAACGAGTTTTATGAAAATACCACTGCATAAATAAATTATAAATAAAGTTTATTGAACTCTTCGATAACTAAGCTTTATCGGTATGGACTTGGTTTTGAAGATTTAACAGTTATTTTATTACTTATTTATACCCAAAATTACGTTACAAATAGCAAGAAAAACGAATCTTTGTTGGCTTATAACTTTTTAATGGCTTTTTATTATATACTATTCTGTTTCCGTACAGACAAGATGAATAATAAGTCAAAACGATATCATGTTTAATTTTGGATGCACAATGTCAAACTCTCACGAAATTGGTATGGAAAAAATATCGACTAGTGGCACCTTAAGTAAATAAATTCAAATGAATCTGTAATAAATGTCTACTCTTAAGGTCGTCGTGTCAGAAGCATGTCAGTTTCATACATTTAGTTATTGCCAGTTGCTGAAAATTTTAGCCTATATGCCGAGACTTATCAAAGAACTTCTTGATTTTGTACAACTTAAACACAATACTATTAACTTTTACACTCACCCAATAATTAGGACGTTCTCTCATCCCTATTGCAATCCATACTATAAATATTATAAATGTGAAAAATAATGTGTCTGTCTGTTACCTCTTCACACTTAAACCGCTGAACCGATTTAGATGAAATTTAGTATAGAGATAGTTTTTATCCCGATATTCCCACAGGATCGACACTTATGAGGGTGAAACCACGGGGCGCCCCTAGTACCCTATAAACACGATTTACAAGTACAAATTACGGACTCTACACTACGCACCACACACGTATCTCCACTTCATTCCCATAAATAGTTGATCACAACCGCACTTATTCCCGATCTCACTGCGCACGATTGTTTAAAGCGGCTACTAATCGGATTGGACGACAGTACCGGCTGATCGGGCACAAACGTTAATGGAATTAAACACAATGCAATTACAGACAATACTGTATGAGATAACACCATTATAATGATACAATTATACCTACGTGTTGGAGATTATTCGATAATGTTGTGAAGATAATGCGGATGTGGAACTGATTGAAATTGGTAGTCGAGGTGTTGTAATCTGTGATTAATCTTGTGATGTGCTGAGAGGTCAAAGTTGAGCTAATTACTTAATGTGTTATTACTTATTGAGGGTCAATTCACACGTACCACAACCACGCTACAGCCTCAACCACACCACAACGACGCCATGTGGTCGGGTGTATATTTTGTATTGAAAATGAATATTACAATTTACACGTACCACATTTTGCCGTTGTTATCGACCACCTGTGTAATACGACCACATCGCGACGGCAACGCCACCACCGGCGGCGGCACCGCGGCCACATCGCCACGACATGACGTCATCAACAGCGCGCGCCTAGCTGGCGCCCAGTGTAACTGTGTAACTGCACATGACCACGTGGTTACCACATCGCAACGACAGCGACAACGCAACCACATCGACCTTTTGTCGGTACCACAACGCAACTGCAAAAAGCCGCTGCGACACTATTCACACTTAACCACAGCTTGACCACATTTTGTCGCTGAGACGTGGTGTGGTTGTGGTACGTGTGAATTGACCCTTACTAACTTCTGATCACGACTTCGTCCGCGTGAAATTTCTTGTACCCCCAACCCACCCCCTTGCATCGTATCACTTGCCCGCGCTATCACTTTTCGCTTTGCGTTCTTTCTAACATTTTCTCTTTTTGCTCAGCTCCTCGGTCATAGCATCATCATCATCATCATCTGCCTAGCCTTTTCCCAACTATGTTGGGCTCGGCTTACAGTCTAACCGGATGCAGCTGAACACCCGTATTTTACATGGAGCGACTGCCTATCTGACCTCCACAACCCAGTTACCGGGTAATACGATACCCCTAATTGTCCTAAGGGATATAGCATGATATTAAATAGACTATAGCCTTCCTCAAAACCTGGGCTATCAAATATGAAAATATTTTTAAATCCGACCAGTAGTTCCAGAGATTAGCGCGTTTAAATAAGCAAACAAAGTCTTCAGCTTTATTATTAGTATAGATTTAATAGGTACTTCACGCACACAAATGTACTGAGGCGGACTTAATGTCATAGGCATTTGAGCAACATTTGCATAAAATTAGATTTAGGAATCAGGTAAGCATCAAGGACTACACTTTTTAAAAGAAAATGAAAAACTATTGCTTGAAAAATGGCATTGCATAAGGAAAAATATGCCAAAATAACAATACCAGAATGTTATCAAAACTAATTTCACATATTCCCACATCGAGCAGAACAAAGCTTAGGTAATGACACATAAGACAAACGAAACGGTAAACAAAGACAGTGCAGCAACAATATTAAATGCAGACGTTTAATATTGAATCGGCGCAGTGTGTAATACCCTGAGAACTAGCACGGGTGTCATCTGCCCATTCAGCCAGAGAGTTGAACGAGGCACCGCACTTGCTATTGGGTTTAAGCGCTCGCTAAATTCAATGCTATTTGGTGCAGCACCTCTGCTATCAATAGAAATGCAGGTGTTGCGAACCTAAACACAACACATGCTTGCTTAGATGGAAACGTACACACTTTGCATATTATGTATTTGTGTCTGCTGTCAGTTATACGCTGAAATTCTGTGAACTTAATGCTATTGAATTATAATACGATGTTTTGAAGACTAGCATAGCCAATAATGCTCTTAAAGACGTTTTCTCTCAGCAGCTTACGGTGGTGAAATTCTCCTGCAGCATTTTACTTACAAATCCTATAGACACAAAAAAGAAACAGCTTCAATTCTCCCGATCATGTCTGCATACAAACTAACGAACAAACACGCTGCTGAACAAATCATTCGCTACCCATTATGAGATGATTGCATCGAACGTAAAGTTCCACGTACCCCGTACCCTTTTTTGTGAAACGAAAACATTGGTACTAGATTGGAAACGTGACCTATTTCATTGGAAGCAGCCATGTTTTATTATGGCTCATTTCTCTGTGAACACGACCATTGTTATATCGGAAGCTTATGTAGAATACTCAATCAATTGTAAATAATGTAAAGAACTAAGCCTAAGCGTACTCAATAAGTTAGGCCCCTCTGTCCAAAGAAATGTTTATACCTACATAAATAAAGGAGATGTTGCTATGTATCTAGATAATATCAAGTTAGACGAATAAATGAGTCTTGTTTTAAGGGAATTTTTAAACAGGTAAGCGAACCTAAAAAGCTTCGTTACTTACATTAGGAAATACAGAGAGAACTTCAATTTATTTAGGTATCGCATAATTGCACAGAGCTAGCATAGAGCAACCTTCTAAAATGTAAATAATAATCCCTGATTTAGCTTCATTCAAATTCGGCATTTGTTATCATAGCCCTAGTATGCAACGGTAACGGTCGACTGGCAGTGCAACCAAGCGATCCAGACATCAGTATTTAACCGTATCCCCATTTGTGTGCACGTCATAATTAGCCCAAACACGGTTGAAATGCGGGCTCCAAATCTGCAAACTAATCATGCAACTCCAATAGTAATTGAAATCGGTTTCATTTCACATCGGGATGGACTGTGTATGTTAAATTAAACACAATCCTGTCACGAATGTAACTGTGTGTTTGTTTTACACAGTTCAGTCTGTGAAAGAGCGAATTGCAATCAAATCTAAGTTTAATTATGATAACTATCGAACCTAATTTTGGTTGGGATTGGCTGTAAGCATGAATTAATTGCTTAACATTGCATGGTTTTCAGTATAAAACAGTGTAAAATAGAATGCTTTCTATATAAAGGAATAATAGGGTGTCATCCACGTCGACGCGCAAACTAAGCTGTAATCTTGAATTCAGCACAAATGATTCTTGTTCTTCTCCAAGCGTAGACATTTTTCTCGATTATCAAAAAAAATCTGCTGTTTCATGGAAAAGTAAGTGCAATACCTACGCGGTCAAAATTAATGGAACAGCATTTTTTTTTTAAAACTTCGAAAAATCCCCTCCGGCCGTTTTCGCAACTGGGGTTCGCAACCAGTTGCGAATTAAGAATTTTTATTCCGTGTTCGCAACTAGTTGCGAATCAAGAAAGCTTTTTCCTTAACCGCAACTAGGCATCTTGATGATTAATTTTCGTAACCAGTTACGCCAAAATATATTTTTTCCGTATTCGCAACCTTCGTGTTGATACCCGATTTTGTGGATTTGCATACAAACAATGGGCCAAAAAGCAAGAAATACGGAATTATTGCTGCTGACAAAAAAAAAATTACATAGTTGGGATGTGAGAAAAGCATTTCTTAGTTTGCAACCAATAGCTAAGATCACGAATGAAAAATTGAATTAAAACGAAAAATCGCGATGTTAATTACTTATTATATTTTCACTTAGGTAACAAAAACATAAAAACTTAATAAGCGAAAATGAAACTTATAAAACGAAATATTCTTCTTTCTTACTTGCAAAATTAAACTATATTTTTCGAAGGAAAAATTAAACTATTTTTCGAAAGGCCTTTTCCACCCTTCTTTGGGCTAGTAATTTCTACGCAGTGTCCCACGCTAATTATTCCGGATTTCAGCTCGTTTATTGCCGAATCGATTTTCGCATCTATTTCTTCGTATTCTTTATATTGCTTACTTTCCTTAAATCAAAGCACGTAGGGTCTGTGTCTAAAACTATAGATTTGGTTTTATGCAACCTGTCTTTATTTATTTTTGTATGCCATCCTTCTTTATATATATATATATATTCAACACGAAGGTTGCGAATACGGAAAAAATATATTTTGGCGTAACTGGTTACGAAAATTAATCATCAAGATGCCTAGTTGCGGTTAAGGAAAAAGTTTTCTTGATTCGCAACTAGTTGCGAACACGGAATAAAAATTCTTAATTCGCAACTGGTTGCGAACCCCAGTTGCGAAAACGGCCGGAGGGGAAAAATCTCTACGCAGGGTTCAGAATCATATAATGAATCCATGGTATCAAGTTGGTTGGTAAGGGCCACCCTGTATAGGTACCCTTTAAAACACTAGCAACAAAAAACCAACACACGTACAAATCCAAGAACTTGGGCTCCGTTCCGTTGCGTTCTTAGTTTCTCGCCGGTAAAGTTACTTAAACTGTTTAAAAGATTCAATTAAAACAATTAGGAATGCAACGCGTGTCTATGCTTTAAACCGTCGAGTCTGTAATTCGTTTTTGTAACTGTATTTTGAACGGAATCGGTTTAGGAGACGGCCGGCCAACGTGCCGGGCCGGTGCCGGGCCTACACCGCAGACGTACCGCGGGCCTTTTTACCTTCTACCATTGTTTTTCATTGCTTTATCCTGAGGGTGGAAATCCTGAATTGGATTTTGAAAAAACTGCATTGAATCAGAGTTATGGATTTATTTATAGAGGGTGTTGTAGACTATGTGAACTCACTTATCGTAACAGTAGACCAATTTCATACGATTCTTACATTTGAATTTGGTATCATCTTAAATTGGTTCTTCTTCTTCATCATTTCAGCCGAAAGACGTCCTCTGCTGGTCATAGCCTCCCAACGCCAGTTCGACCGATCTTTGCTTTCCGCATCCAGCGGAATTTTGCGGAGAGTGCGGAAATTAAAAAAAAAAATCTGATTCTGAATTTGAATTTGATTCTGATTCAATGTTACAAAAAATACATTTCCAACCGTTCACAAGGACTGATCGACGCTAGAGTTGCAGTTGTTTTTCAACTTTTTGGCAATGCACCCTGCCACCCAAAATATTGTGAAAATTCAACGGAAAGCGAGTGAGCATTCAGGCATCATAATCATTTTAGCATTGCGTGCATTTTCAGCTGTGTATTTTTACAGATTTATGCTTATCTATTTAGTGACATGAAAACATGCTTTGAGCAGCGGACTCGTTGGCTAATCTTAACTAAGACATACCTAATGTAAAGCTTCTCATCATCATCATCTGCCAAACCTTTTCTCAACTATGTTGGGGTCAGTTTCCAGTCTAAACAGGATGCAGCTGAATATCAGTATTTCACATGAAGCGACTGCCTATCTGAACTCCACAGCCCAGTTACTGGGTAATATGATACCCCTTAGTAAGACTGGTTGTCAGACTTTTGGGCATCTGACGATCTGTAACGACGGCCAAAGATCTACGAATGACAGCCGGGACCACGTGCTTTCCGAGGTACGGAGGGGTCTTTTTTTAACGGTCACCCATCCATGGTCCAACCGCGGCAAGCGTTGCTTAACCTTATCGATCGATCCGTGCGGCTATTATTATTTAGCTACCCTAATGTAAAACTTCTATAGCAGGCTGAGTTATTTATAAAAGTTTTTCTTCTTTTATTATCTTTCCACATGGCGTTTAATTCTAAATTCCCGTTCAGCGATTTACAATAAGTGACGCGTCGACTAGGACGCGCGACGTCGCGCTAAGAGAACGCACTAAAGATTTTAAGTGCATTCGCGCGGCAAATGTCAAGACGCTTGACAGTTTTCCTTGCACAACACCCTGTACTTACGTCCCATTTACTGTACTAGAACTTTGGGAAAAGCTCGTAAAATATTAAAACGGAAAATACTTTTTCTTTTGATTACATTTTACTTAAGGCGATTGAAAATACTTTCCAATGTTTTGCAAAAAAAAAACTTATAGTGCCTCTAAAAACCGATTTCAGCTATGTATTTTAAGGTACCTGCCTATTTGTTGCCGTTAGGCAATTATCTAATACTATGTACCTATACAAGGATTTTGGGAAAAGCTCGTAAAATATTAAAATGGATAATACTTATGAAAGTTTGGCAAAAAAGAAAACTTAGCCTATCTCTAAAAACCAACTGCGGTCATGTATTTTACGGTACCTACCTAATCGTCGTTTCAGCCGATAGACGTCCACTGCTGGACATAGGCCTCCCCCAATTTTGGGGTGGGTTTGCCATAATCGCCACGCTTGGCAGGCGGGTTGGCGATCGCAGTATACCTACCTAATATTATTTATTTATTTATCCACTTATTTCAAGCATCAAGGCCCATATAAAACACCGCCGCATATGTTGCCCTATGTACACTAGAATTTTGGGAAAAGCTCGTAAAATAAACGGCAAATACTTTTCAATGTTTTGCAAAAAAAACTTAAAGGATCTCTAAAAACCAACTTCGGTCATGTATTTTACTGTTCCTACCTAATTTGCCGACCTACACTGTAAATATCTCACCATAAAAACTTAGGTGAAATGAGCTGTCAATTTAAGGCGGTACCTCGAAAATCTAAAATCCTCGAAAAGCTACTAAGCGAGCGAAAATGATGCAATTACTTTTGGAACGCAAAAGAAGAGTGATGGCTATAAGTGCGTGCGCTCGGAATAAAACGACGTATGTGCCAAAACGAATTTACTCCTTTTTTAACAAAATAAATGAATTAAATTTAAAACTACTTTGAGTAAACATTGATATGATAATTCTGTATGTCTTATAGTAAATTCCATTGAATAACTCTTAAGCGTTACGCCGTGATGTCGAAAAAAGTAAAAAAATAGATATAACTTTGCAATTTTTTTGTATTGAGAAAAATTCTTTGAATCATGTATTCCTTTACATAATACTAGATCAAAGAGTCAAAAAACATATACCAAAATGTTTAATCCCTATTCCACATACCTAACAAGTTACATGAACAAGACAAAACCATTTTTTTTTTGGTGGTATGACAGCTTACTTCACCTAAGTTTTCAGGGTGAGACACAAAGTGAATGTTTACAGAATAGCAATGCTGTTGTTGTTAGCCAATTATCCAAAGCCATGTGGAGCATGCCCAATGCCTTATTAAGTATGACTAACCTCTGTGCCTAATAACTGAAATAGTTCCAATCACGTCCAAATTACGGTTTCCGTACTATATGGTATCACATTAAATCAAAGGATCTAGTTCCGACTTTACAATCAAATATAAAAAAGGATTTAGCTAGTTGAAAATCCGTCGAAATAAAATAGAAAAGATAACCGTGTTAGTGCAGGTTATGGGCATCAGAAATTCTGAACATCAAGCCAGTTCGCACGGACTGCATTGTAATAGCCCGGTACCGGCGAGCCTGCACGCACAAGCATTTTGTCCTTATTATATTTAGCTCTAAACATGACTATATATCTTAGTAAATAAATAACGCTAGTAGGTACTGCTACTTATCTCTAATGCTAATGTAATATTACGTTTTACCTGACTTTTATGACTGCCCATGTGTACGCGTTACTTTATTGCTTTATTGTTTACGTGGCTTCTGAATTTAAAAACTTTTCTCAAAGGTTTTTTTTTCTTAAGAAGAAAATGTTTAAGATACGTGTAAAATTGTGTTGAATAAACATTTTGAACTTTGTGATCATTCACAAGCTTTGTAAATAATGTTTAGTAAAGAAAGTATTAAGTACCTACATTGGTATTCAAAAAGTTTCAACTTGCAATAATGTTCCTTGCGCAAGTAAGGACTTACAGCCCAACAAACATGTTATTCAAAAACCTTCTTTCGTCAGTTGTGATTGGTTATTTCCCTATTACATTGTAATTTGTAAGTATAAAGGAAGGTAGGAGCGGATATGCGGTTATCACTCACCTTTATAGGCACTAATATTGACTTACGATCGCCTCCCTGAGACCGTCCCCAATCCTAATGATAATTGACGGCCAGGACATTAAAAAGATGGGTTGCCAAACTTTCGTTTTATTACAAGACATCGGGACGCCCGAACTGTTTTCTCCCGCACTCTTGAATGGGAAATTTTTCATTTTTTTTTTTTCGATTCCTTTTACAAACTTTCTTTCATCGCGAGGTTGTTTCTTACATAAAGTTTCTCTTACAAAGTGTTTCCCTATCAACGACTGATGCTCTATAGAAATGTTATCGAAATGTCCGCAAATAAAAGGCTTTTTTAATGAAATAGAAGTCACCATTTGGAGCTTTGCGACACAGGAATAACACAGACAGTGGAGACCACTGTAAACAACGTTGAAAAATTTAACTACGATGTTAGTTGACCGTTTGCAGCAAAGTTACTGATACTAAAAGCTGTAGTTGGTTTTATTTCTGTGTTGTAAATACTAAAAGGGGTTTGTGAATTTGCAAAACTTTTTAGACTACTTCGAAGCGGAAGAAAATAAATAGAGAACTTGTTTGCAAGGGAAATGGGTCGATACCTACCCTGCTGCTTGACTACTATTTCGTGGAACTTGTTTTAGTGGATTTTGTACTCTTTTAACTAAATTATGGCTAAATGCTTACCTTTAAACCTTTATGGGTATTTGAAAAATTACTGTCGTTGTTTAAACTTGACTTTAAAATTTTCTTACCTGGAACAAAAAAAAAGCAGGAATTACACACACGAAAACCGAGGTACTTATATCGAAATTTATTTAAAAATAAGACAATAAATATGTCGAAAGAGCAAAACACAAAGTAACAAAAAGCATGAAATCTACTGCGAGTCACAATGGATTTGTTAGTGCTAGCAAAACCTCTACACAACAGGCGGCAATACCCACAACGCCGTTTTATTTCGCCGATCGCAATTTTTCACCAAACATATTTTTCACGACAACACATTGCTGCGCCGACAAAACTTAGCCTGATTAATCCAATGTTAGATTTATTGCATAAATAAATCAATTCGAGTGCGACAAACAAGCCCCCTTTGCCTGTTGATTTTTTTGTCTTCCCCATTCATTTCGTTGCCCCATCGAACTTCGGAACTCCTGATACACAAATTAAATATTGATTTTTATACACAAGAGGGTTCGAAATTTTTGAAATTTTATGAGGAAAATTGAGATCATTAGATTGATGCCCCGGGAAAGGGAAAATTGGTAGGTACATGGTTTCTTAGATTAAAAACGATTTATTTTTTACATTGAGTAAAGAAATATTGATTTTTTACTTTGCAGAAAAGCAACTAAATCAAGGCAACGAGAAGATTCGGTCGTTTTTTAGGGTTCCGTACCCAAAGGGTAAAAACGGGACCCTATTACTAAGACTCCACTGTCCGTCTGTCACCAGACTGTATCTCATGAACCGTGATAGCTAGACAGTGGAAATGTTCACAGATGATGTATTTCTGTTGCCGCTATAACAACAAATACTAAAACAGAATAAAATAAATATTTGAGGGGGCTTTGTGCCTTGTGGTACGGAACCCTTCGTTTGCAAGTCCGACTCGCACTTGGCCAGTTTTAACGTTTTTTTGATGCAATAATTCCTTTAGAGGATTGCAGCTTATGCGACACCGCAAACATTTGCGTTGTGGTGCCACTCATTTTTCCGCGATACGGCTCGACCTCAAACAAAACATCGACAAAATAATAGTGTAAATCAGGATTATCTTAAAACAACCCATTCACAAATAAAGCCCCTAGTAAACAAACAAATTCATTCCCACACCATATTAGTGAGCATTCATTTAAAACAGATATCCATTTTATGGCTTCCATTACAGTGTCCATAACGGGATGGTATTCTGCGTTGAAGCCAAATTGCGTTGCCTGAAGCACTGCCTAACATTTTATTACTTGATAAAAACATGGGGGAGAGAATTTTGTCCCTTCGTGAATTTTATGGACACACGGAACTTGAGATGCAGTGGGAATGTGCGAAGTAATGTACTTTCTTTACTAGGAGGCGTTTCTTATGGTAGGAAAGAAGGCGTTAAGGGGTCTGTATGTAAAATATGTATGCGATTGAAGATTGTTCTATAACTTACTTAGCTTTTGCAAGTTCTATTTTTACTTTTCCTACAGCGGCAGAAGATGAACCATGTGTGTAGAAAAGAGAGATTGAGGCTTTTGCCTAGCATTATGGGACGTTACAGGCTAGATAGATATATAGGGAAAAAATGGCTAGCTCTCAACGGTTACAGTTTTTCTGGCACATGACTGTATAACTTTAGCTTTAAACCTGCATTTCGTTACAAAACACAGTTTTGAAACTAAGGTAAATAAATTACTTTAATGAACAGTGGCGTTATAAAAAATTTCAACTAAAAATAAACTTGTTTTTACAACAAACTAATTCCAGGGACATAGACCACAAAATCCCCATTACATATTGCAAATAGCATGTCACTTGCAGCGGAGGGTCTTCAAATAACGTCATGTCAGCAGGACGTGTGTCACGTCATACTGGTCCCTGCTATGTTATGGTAACATCATAACATGTAAACATATATAAAGAAAGAAAGAAAGAAAATACGCTTATTTGCGGCAAACTTGACGCATAAAAATAAAAACACAAACAAAAATAAAACAAAATAACAATTTGGGAGAAAGTATGCTTCACATGTACGCAAAACGGCCATCGCTCAGCATAATGCTGAGACCCTATACGAGACAGAGCCCCAGTGCTGATTTTCAGCGGCAGCCGGCCGGCAAGGTATATCCTGTTATAAAAAGGATTGTCAAAAAAAATTTACGAATAAAACAATTGAGCGACAAAAAAATCTGGTAAAACCTTGTTGGTTGGAGTCAAAAGGTTTTGTTCAGAAAACACAATCTTTTATTGAAACAAAGTAACTAAGTATAAGTTCACTCAAGTGCATTTTATAGCAACTCCGTTTGCAATTCAAACTTGGCTTTTTAACAGAAAAGTTGTTTATTTATTTAATCTTTTCGCATACAAAAAGGTACAAAGGCGGACTTAACGCCTTAGGCATTCTCTACCAGTCAACCAAGGGTGGTGAAGAGATTAGATGGCAGGTGCTTTGGTTGAGACGAACAATGATAAAAAAACTATTAAAACTATTGAAATAAAAGTAAAAAAGGTACACAAATACATAGGTATACAATAGGTTAAAAGGTTGGACTTAATGCCTGAGGCATTCTCTATCAGTCAACCAAGTGTGGTGCAGAGATTAGATGGCAAGTGCTTTGGTTGAGACGAACAATGATAAAAGAAAACTATTAAAACATTGAATTATAAATAAGATCAGTTTTTTTTCTCCTCGATAATATTACTTTAGCCGCACCCTAATTGCGTAACACAGTTTTACTTGCAATGTGTGAGTTTTGAAGGATACGGTACTTCTGGACATTGACCCGCATTGTTAGGAGGTTCCTCTCTCTGAAGCCCTGACCGCCGCCGCGCCGGTAGCTTGGACCCTGTTCCCGATACCGGTGGGCTACTATTTTTTATATTTTTAAAAGCATTACTTCATAGGTTTAAAAATTCGTCTGCTCAATAACGTAGATAATGCAATAAACGTGGGTGTAATGTCAAAATGAAACCCATTGCGACTAATTGTCATTTTGGCATTTTGGTTGGTCATTTATCATGGTCCTTTCGTTCCGTATTCTATTAAATTACAAAAAAAAAATGTAATAACAAATAATTTTATATGTAAGTAAGTACTTAGCTAAATTCCTAAAATAGGTCTCTGAAAAGACGATACAGCCTAATAGCCTTAATGCACGAAGCCAGACAAAGATTAGTTATAACAACATTTTCTAAATGGCCCGAATACTAATGCTGCTTTTATTTAAATAAAAAGAAAACTAATTTGCTCGTTATTAAGCATCATTCGTCTCCCACAATCCCGGGCGGGTCGTAACGTGGTATATTTCGGGCTGAGATTAACTTTTGCCCCATCTTTTCGTCCACAAGCAATAATAAATACTCGAGTACAAAATGTACCTATGTAGAATTAATTGTTGTATTTCAGTAATTTCTGTTTAATTTAAGGGTGATTGGTGTAAAGATATATGGAGGGGCCCGTGGCTAAGTAATACCAGCAACACGGGGCGATCGATCAGGTTAAGCAACGCTTGCCGCGGTTGGTCTGTGAATGAGTGACCATCTTTACATACCGAGACCCCTCCGTGCTTCGGAAAGCACGTTTAAGCCGTTGGTCTCGGCTGTCATTCGCATGTCTAGTTGCCCATTCAATAACGGTGATCTCTGTGGAGAAGAACGGGCAAGAAACTCCAAGGACACTCTTTTAAATCAATATATTTCAAAATCCTGGGTACATAATTCATAATACATCACACTAATATTAAAAAGGCGAAAGTTTGTGAGTGGGTGTGTGTTTATATGTTTGTTACTTTTTCACGCTCAAACGGCTGGACCAATTTTGATAAAATTTTGTATCGAGGTATCTGACACCCTGGATTAACATATAGGTCACTTTTTATCCCGATATTCCCACGGCATCGACACTTATGATAACCCCAACAAAGTTGGGAAAAGGCTAGGCAGATAATGATGAGTCATAGAATTGATACCCAATTAATTTCCCCTCTTAAAACATTGTTAGGTATAGATTTAATCTAGGCATTACCTCATTTTGTTCTATGAGTAATTTTAAGAGCTAAGTACTTCCTATGAGCCATGAATAAGTTTATTATGATTAGCCGTTACCGATAAATGATTTATTGCAGGATTACACAACATGATCTGTTCTACGAAGCATTAAAAGGTATTTAAATTTATTATGATAGCTCTTTTCCACGCAGTTATCGTGAAGAGCAGTGCTGGCCCAGAGGTAACGGCCCCGACTTACAAGATGAAGGTGGTGGGTTCGAACCCAGACAGGCGCTTTACTTTGGGTTATCTACCCAAAGTAAATTTCATCATCGCTGCTCTCAAAACGGTTAAAGAAAGCATCTTGAGGAAAACCGATGTCCTAGAACCCAAAAATTCGAAGAGATGGACATCTAGGAATCCGCACTGGGCCCGTGTTTTGGATCAGAGCCCACTCCCTCACACAGAGAGGAGGCCTGAGTCCAAGCCTTTATACCTGGAAGCTTTTATTTAATAATAATAATAATAATAATAATAAAACAATCCATAAAGCATAATAGTAATAAGATAGTCAGCGTACAAATATAACAATTAACAAAGTAAAATAATTCAATAAATAGCAGATACAATTAGAATACTTACAATAGAAACGAAGATACATAATAATTATATAGATTAAATTAAATAATCAATGTTAATATTAGATATTATTATGTCCATCAGTCAATTAAAATTAAAATACATGCATAATACATTACAATAAAATAAAATAATTATGTCAGTATTGTCCAGTCCTTATACACATCTATTTATTTTGGATCGGACAGTCGGTGCGGGAAGCAATCATCCTGAGGATGCTATTGCTACTGTCTCTCACTCGTCTTAATAAAGAAGCATCCTTTTTTCGAATTAAAGCTTGATAGCCATCCGTTCGAGCTTCTGCAAACATTAGCGACGTACTGCAATAGGGAGGTAGCCACATCAGCACCTTAAAGTATTATTTATTTCTGCTTGAGTATAGTTATCAATATTTTTGCTGGTATATTGGCGTGTGCTAGCTGACATATGGCAAATAATTTATTTTAATGTTTCGTAATGTTAATTACTTACTAGATTGTATAGAATCAAGTTCTTCTAACTGTACAGGCAGCTGTGCAGTGGAAACATTATAGGCTAAATATGCTTATGTTATCGTAATGCTTGTAATGATAGACCCAACCCCGCCAACACCTTGGTAACTGGATCGTACGGAGGCCATAAACGCGGCGTGAAGTTTTGCCAGCTAATTTAATTTGACCTTATATAGGTACTCACACTCTCTGCATTCGCGCTTTGATTTGCGAAGCTATCTAAACTTCAGCTACACTTTATTATAAACAATTCAATTAGACAAATGTGTATCTAATAATGGAGATCACGTCGCAACAGTAACGTCAGTCAGAAATTAAATTACGATGCCCGGCCATTACCGGGATCACCTTGTTAATCAGGCTACTGTGATTGATGCCACGGTGAACTTGTAACAATCTTACTATTAAGTAATCTCATGTTATGTTTGCCGAGAGAGGGAACTATTAACATGGTAGGTATTGCGCTTTTGTTGATAAAAAATACTTGTAATGCGCAGTCATTCTAAAAGGGTAGTTAACACTTGAGTTAACTGAATAACAAATTAATAACAATCTGTCAGAACCATTCGTGTTAACAAATGAATAACAATTTAAATCCGCATAGGTTAAAACCTTTTTGGGATTCAAATATCGACATGCTTTTAATAATAGGGTTTTTGAACTAAGAATGGCCATAAATGTTGCTGTAATAAACAGCAGCCAGAGAAGCAACGAGCATTAACTGATCATCCCGTTTAATCAGTGCATGTTGGCGATTAATGACTATTAAGTTCAGGTTTCTTTACAATGTCCAGTCTATGCTACAGCAGGGATGGCCAACCGGTCCCACTATTACTATTAGTCCAGTCGATCGAGGCAAAAAATATATCCAACTACAAACATGATTTTGCTAATCTAGCGAAAGATGCTCAAACGTAATGCTCACATTAATATGAATAAGTAGTTACTAAGAATAATTTTCAGTTTTATATTTTCCCTCTTAATAAAATAAAAAATACTACATAATTGTGTACTGAACTATGCTGTTTCATATTATAAGATTTCAAGAAGTATTTACTTAGTAGATCGCACAGGGTGTCGTCAGTGAACAGTCGATCTTGTTGGCCACCCCTGCTGTACAGGGTGGACTAAAAATCGTGAATCAAACGAAACAGGGCGATAGTTCGGGTTATTTGCAGTAAAAAATATCTTTGTGGCAGAGCCCTTACTTGATCTCCTTAAACATTATGACAATTGGAGTGCTTACAGTAAGGTTCTAAAGTTGCAAATAATTTTTCGTGAGACTTAAAAGGTATTGGAAAAGTGCCAATACTGATAAATCGTGGTACCCACAGTCATAAAAGCACTGTTGTAGTGATGATAAAACTTTTTTTTTACTGCAAATAACCCTAACTATCGCTGTTTCGTTTGATCCACGATTTTTTACCCACCCTCTTATATAGTCACAGGTCTGGGTCCGTGGCTTAGGCCCCCAGTGGTCGACGCACCTGTGGCCGACGCCCCCGATACGATTATTTTAATATCTTTTATTTTTTGTGCTTTTTAACTTAGTACAGTAAACGAAAAAAGTGTTTCACCCTATTAATAAAGTATTTTTCCTTGCTAAACAAAAGTTATCTATCAAATAGCAGAGAGAATAGATCGCCAACAACCAATATTAAATACATTTAATATTTTTGTAAAACAATTTTTGTGCCTGACAGTACATTTGATCAAAAATTACTTTGAATTAAATTAATCGAATCGGGGGCGTCGCCGCGTCGGCCACAGGTGCGTCGACCACTGGGGGCCTAAGCCACGGACCCACAGGTTTTCCGGCCAAGGCTAACATTACAAAAGTATCCAAATAATTCTAGAGCAAAACTCAACCTACAGAAGTAAGACGAAAGATCGATCTACGCCGAAAGTCTTGGTTAATTAATTTTAGGTCCCAATTTCTTAATCAACTCCTCCAAGCATGTTCGGGTCAAACAATTTATTGTTCAATTTGTCTCAAACCTACAACTCAACAACTCCCACTGAATTCCTTCCACTTATTACCGTAGAAATCAACATACACGTTAAGAACAAAAGAAAGTCTTTCAATACTTTATGTTAGTGTAAATTATATTGTTTACGTGTTCCCATCGCTCTGACGGTTTGTTAATGACATTGTGCTTACCTCTTATTGAAAGCGAATTTCCAACATTTCTTAGAGACGCTTCATCAGCATGACCCACTTTCTAAAGAAAATGTGCCAATGCTGTCATTATGATCAATTTTCATCGTAAACAGGAGATAAGTATTATTGGTTTCGTATTAAATAAAGCGAGTTTACGGGCTGAATTGAGCTAACGAAGTTTGTTGACTGAGCCCAATAGAGCGCACAGCAAAGAACCCGGTAAGTAAGAATAAATATTATTTCATTTACTTTCGAGTAGCTAAGAATATTTCGCAAACAGCGTTTTGTTAATGGGTTAGGCGCTGCAATCAGAAAATTTTAAGTAAAATAAATTGAGGAAGTATTTTTGTAGTGTCTCTTACGGTACCGCACCGTTACAAAATAGGTGTTTATCTCTAAAAGCAATATTTTACGGAAAGTAAAGGAACACTCAATCTTCAAGGCTCATAATTGGGTAACGGATCGGAAACCAATATTTCCGATACCTGAGTATCCCAGAATATAGACGTCTCTATTTACTTATACCGGGTTTGTCCTACATGTAGGTAAGGTGAATATTCCGTATTGAAATCGACCATAATACCTTGAATTTTAAGATTAAAATGGTGTTCAAGTAGAAATGCCTGAAATATGGCTGAACCACCAAATAAATAGGTCAATAAAAGTCCTCTGCAGAATATTTGGTCTCTGTGCTGCAATGGACGACCGTAAATATTGCCACTACACTTGGCAAACGGATTGACGTCCATCTACAACATTATTTTTAGTATATGCGAAACCCGAAACACGTGTCTAGTATTTTTATGTAAAGAATCTATGTACAAAATTTCAAAACTGTATCATGAAAAATCACAAAGTTTTAAGCTTGTTAAATTACCTGTTTGTCCGTACAAAATCACCCGCGCCGCTCCGTCTTGCGCTCATTGATAATAATACCTAGGTACTTAACCGTTCGGCGCGGAGATTGGATAACCTACTTAGTGTCGCGCGGTGTCCAACTTTTAACCTTTTTTAAATATTTTTGAGACAAAATATAACATGGGGTACAAATTATTGGGATCGATTCAGTTACTTATTCTGAACAAACTATATTCGCATATAGTTACTAAAAATAACGTTGTATAACATACATATTAAAAATTAAAGTCGCTGTTCGTGTCTGTCTGTGTGACCACGCTGTTATTCTAAGCTTTGCAACGAATTCTGGTTTATTCCGGAAGGTTTATATTTATAATACACTAGTTTCTGCCCGCAATTTCGTCCACTTGAAATTTCTTGTTCCCGTTCCATCGCCTGCCTTAGCGTTCTCTCTGCCTTTTTTTTTTACTCAGCTCCAAAAGACCCTTTTTTTTTACTAAATGGAAAATCATCAAATGACCCCTCCCGCTCTGGGTGGAGCGGAAGGGAGTGTCAGACTTTTACTGAGCCTTAGCCCTTTATGTTCCGTGCCAGCGCGGTAACCCTTTCGGACAATCCCGCTGATCCCGCTGACCGGGGCTTCGGCCCTGACGGGCCCCTCCCTTCACATGATGCTGACATCTCTTTGAGACCAAAAGACCCTAGCGTGATGTTAAATAGTTTATGTACCTTATGTACCAATTGATAGACATCATCATCTGCCTAGCCTTTTCCCAACTATGTTGGGGTCGGCTTCCAGTCTAACCGGATGTATTTGATAGACATATTTCATGAAATACATACTAGTTACGGTCGCGAACCATATTTTGTACGGTCATACTTGTTACGGTCGCGAATTATTAATACCTGACACTGACCTGCAAATTGCAAAAAACGTAAGTAAATTTAAATTCCGCAGGTACCCTGACGCTTCCCTTCCTTAATAAAAAACATGACAGTTGAGGCATAAACAGCAGACAGATCCAACAACAGTTTAGTCGCCCGATAACATGGGCGCCTACAAACAAGATAGGATTACCTAAACAAAAGACGACTAGGAGCTAAAGTTATAGCTCCTATAGTTCATTAATCCTAAATCGCAATATCAAAACCGGTTGTGAAACACTGCCTTAGGAGTGTCGACAATAATTCTTCACCCACACTTGATCAATTATTTAAAATGACATTTATCTTAATAAAAATACAGACGTAGGTACAACTAAAATATTTTTAAAAAACCTTGCCATAGTCATAGCTACGCCCTTCGTCGACCTCGATGTCGAAAAAAAAGAATACAGGTTGGTGTACACGCATACCATTCTTAAATAACGTTTCCTATATTATTATACAATGTGTATACAGACAAGCTTTGACAATTCAATTGACAGCTACTTATGTATTTGAAAAAAGATCTGAGGAACCATAGGAATGAGATTGAAACCAGATATCATTCATTCATTGTGATAGTCATATTTGTTACATGTTAGTTTGAACTCTTGGAATGTGAAGGCCGTTGACTAGGAACTTAAATGCCATGCCTTTTGGTTGAGGTAGCTTACCAAATAACTTGGGACTGGAAGTCTTTTGTATGAAAATATTTGTAGGAAATAGTGAGCTCATCGAAGTTGGTACAACTTTAATATTCAAAGCTTGAACCTACATTATTGTTTGTTTTGGCTAGTTTTAAAAGTAACAGGTTTGTTTAAGTTTTTTCTCAATCTTGTTCCATACACATTCAACAGATTTCTAACAGTCGGCAACCGAAGACAGTTTCTATACGAGACAATTGGCTGCACCGTGAATCATCAAGGAGAGGCATACGTCGGTATTCAATACAATAGGTTAATACGCTTACAAATACCGGCGCAATTGGTAACATCGTCTGTCACACCAGAAGACGCTATTCTAAACGGTACACTAACAGGATTAAGGCGGAAATTCGTGTGACGTAGTTCGGTATATAATTTAATGCACACAGTTCGATTGCTCTAGACAACTTGAAGCTTTGATTGGAGCATGTTGCGATAGTGAGCACTAAACACGGAGGCATCACCGACGTACCTAACAAAAGCGTGCTAATGAGGAAACCAGGTACACAACACGACGCGGCGGCCGATTGAGAGAACGCGCTGATTGAGTGAAAGTAACCACACAGTACTGCAAAACAGGTAACGGCATGTTGTAATAACAATACAACAACAAGTAATACAACAGACTAGTAAAGGCTGTGAACTTGGAGAAAACCAGAACGTGTGTTTATTATTATCGCACGTCGGCACGGTGAAGTTAATTTTACTGAGAAGTTTGACTGCTCTCCCTGTAGGTTCGTAATATACGAGTTTTCTGACAAACATACTGTAACTATGCTTCAGGATTGTGTCTTCCGTTTTGTGATGTAAGTTGGGTTGTAAGTGATTGCCTTCGTAATTATCATTGTGTTTGTCTGCGAACTATTGGAGATAAGGTGTACAAATTGCGTTTCTCTTGGCATTTGCTTTGAAACTAAGCGTACATACAGACAATCTACAGAAAATCTCCTTGTTTAGTTGACGGAGATAAATAGCTTTATCCAAGAATACTTATTTTCTTTTACAATAAAGTGAATAGTCTGGTCGGCACTATTTTTCATTCGTATTGTACGAATGAAAAATAGTGCCGATTGATCACCTTGAGTTGGTAAATTATGTTCTGAAGCAAATTGAAGTACATCGCACCAAACAATGTTATTACTATGTTGTAACAATCATAACAAAACAAAAAACAACTGTTTCTATATACGAAAGCAATTAAGCAATGCAATTGAACTTTTAAGGTTACTCCAACTCAGTTGATTCAGTTCCATTCTTGCTTAATACTAAAGATAAACGATTTGGTACAAACAACTATTGTTTGCCTTTAAACTCATAGTCGCAACAGATAAATGGAAATCAATTCGATTGGTGCTTACAGTTGCACCAAACTTCGGCAGTTTGGATGCGAATGTAAGTCGTTGCAACATTTGCAAAGTAAATAGGTACATTTAATATTTGTAGCCGTTACACGGTTCTCATCTTGGTAGCTGTTGCTTGCGGCTTCATTCGCATACAAACTTTTGCTTAAACGTTTAAACCGTTCGTTGAATCCTCTCGGATAAATTGAAGAGATTTAACAAAAATAATACCCCTATCACAGGCGTGCTGTTGTGTTATTAACTTCTGCACGGTCTACGAAACGAGTTTCTATCTTCAGTAGCTAGGATAAGTATGTGGTTATCAGTTACTCCCAGATTTTTGTGAAGAATTAGTCTCTTACTAACCCAACAAGACCAACATTGTGTTCAACAGTGTCAATCAAAGAATTTAATTTGTGTCTAGAGTTATTTTTTTTTTATCATACACACTGCACACTTGCCTTTTCAACTCACTTTAGACTATGACAGAATGGTCAAAAACGGTTAAACTTGCCGTATAAAAAATAGAATAGAATTACGTGCAACATTATGAACAGTCTAATTCAAAGCTCTTAGTTTATACCTGGGCCCTAAGACTGTTTAATAATATTTCTCAGAAAATTATGAAGTATATCCTGGTACATTACCATAGATCGGAATAGATAGAGCTGTTTTATGTACTTGCCATAGGTTAGAATAATATGGATATTCGCCGAGTCCCGGGATTTGGTTTTAAGTAGTAAAATCATAAAAAAAAACTATCTCGCCTTCGGGACTAATGAAAGATTACACTTCCTTTCTGACGGGTAAATATAAAAAGGACGGGATTAAGGATAGTAGGTATAATAAATATATAAACTTGATTCATTAAACCACATATATTTTTTTACGAAACAATTTCTTATTCAAGAATCAATAATCATTTAAACATTTTTATTCTGAAGTTGTACAAAAACATATTACTTACCATACAAATTATTTGTTCCTCAGAAAATCAAATAAAACAATTTGTATTTACAATAAAATCTTAATTAAAATAATCAATACGCTTCAACAATAATTCACTTATTTAAACAAAACTTTTCACTTATTTCAATAAAATCCCTTAGTATCGAAATCCCGTGGAATGTCCATATTAACATCAATGTTTGCGGTCAATGAACCTGAATAGGTCTACCTATTCCGATCACTGTACATTACATTACATTGCTCGCAGAACAGATGGCCGATGGGGCCGAAAGGTTCTGGAGTGGCGACCGCGTACCGGGAGACGTAGCGTTGGAAGGCCTCCTACAATGTGGTCCGACGACCTTGTGAAGGCCGCAGGAACCCGTTGGATGCGAGAAGCGCAGAACCGGTCGAAGTGGAGGTGCTTGAGGGAGGCCTATGTCCAGCAGTGGACGTCTTTCGGCTGAAATGATGATGATGATAATCTGGTAAAACCAGCGTAATAGCACTAAGAAGAAAAATAACTAACTCAATTAATAAATATTTATGTCATGTCGTAGATCTTAACGACTATAAGAAGTGGCGAGTGTGTAATTAGGCCTATATCTCATTCCATTTAGGAGATTCCATTACCATTATTATTTCTAGGGACACTGCGTCACTATAATGTACCCGCACTAATCTTTGGATTATTGACAGCTTTGGACCTCGGCTTCGCCCGCGTGGAGTTAGATAAAACGTATCCTAACCCAGGACATGGTCCACCTGTGTGCTAGGTTTCTTCCAACGATTCAGTACATGAATCTGGAACGCGAAAAATTTCAAAATTTATGGAACACTAAAAATCTTTTTAAATAACTGATGATAAACTTCTACGGAGGGGAATCCAGAATCATAAAATGAATCCTTGTTAACGTAACAAATACCTTAGGTTCAATATCTGGGTAGCTCACCGTCCGATCGGGACCAGGCCCGTGCCGGACAGCGGTGCAGCAATAGAGAAGGGGCCCGATAGGGCCGAAGCCTGCCGGGTCAGCGGGATTGTCCGAAAGGGTTACCGCTACCCCGGAACAAAAAGGGCTAAGGAAGGAACATGGGTGGGTTTTAGTCAGTAAGAGTCTGACACTCCCTTCCGCTCCACCCAGAGCGGGAGGAGTCATTTGATCATTTCCCACCCGAAAAAAAAAAAGGTCAATATCTGACACACTACCCTATATTTAAGCTAAAACAATAACAATATAAACAATTATAGATTTTTTCACGCACATGTAACATAACTGGGAAAACTTAATTGTTCATATTCGTTACACGCGCACATTCACACGACTTTGGTCTTAATTTTTTAATCTATTGCACGTTATTACGTAACGAATTGCTTCATTAGTGATTTTATTGCTTGACTATTAATCTGTAGTTTATAGCTCAATGAACACTATAATTAATACGGTATGGTGATGTTCCACGGCGATATTGAAAGTTTCGATATCGATAATCATAAAAAAGTCAATCGTAGAAATTAAGAAACTTTTTTAACGAGCAAAGTCACTGATAAAAGTCAGCAAATAGTTAGTATTTTTGCTAACTTTATTCAGTGACTTTTTATCTATGCTTTGTTTTAATGGATTTATTTTTATGGAAAAGATATAAAATTTGGCTTAGATAGAAGAGCAGCTAATAAAAACTTGGACAGACACCAGCACATCAAGCTATCCGAACTAAAATTTTCAAAATCAACTTTGAACCTTATACTTTAGCGATAAAGTTGAAAATCTATTAAAGAAATTTAACAGATTGTAGTAGCTTGATGTGATGGTGTCTGTACCTTTGTCCCTGTAAAAGACCAACCCAAAAATACTATATACTTTTTAAAAAACTCAATCAAAAACTCTGGTTTTTCAATACAATGAGCCTGTCTTGGGGTCCCAACCGCGACTGCTGAGCCTGGTCCTCGGTTCGATTACCAGGTCGGGCAAAGTGCTATTGAGTTTCTCCATTAATAATTTCTTAGAAACAACCCGGAGTTTGGAAAGGCACGTTTAGCCGTTGGTCCTGCGCCTGATCTCTCTCCGGTTGTGTCGGATTACGTGACGTCCCATCGGACTAAAAGAGCGAGGGAAAAGAGAGTGCAGGTGTGTCTGCGCACACACATGTGTACTATAATATCTCCCGCGCCGAAGGCTAGACTCCGTGGAGACTAGCCGCCATGGCCGAAATACGGCCTAGAAGACTTTACAGGGTCACAATTAAATAAGCTAGCGAAACAGCTATGTTGGGAATCGATATCTAAACATAAACAATAAAAATATATTTGATGATAATTTATTTTGAGGTCAACGATAGTAGGTATGTAGTGTATTTGAAATATCAGTTCAAAAATCTGTTTTTGTTTCTGTACATTTCACAGACGCGTGGTAGGTATCGATATCAAAACACAAAATAACTGATCTTCTCAACTCATACTGCATGTAACAACACTACCGGCGGTCGCTGACCCCAAAATAAATAATAAGTTTATCATCATCATCGTCATTATTTCAGACGAAAGACGTCCACTGTTGGACATAGGCCTCCTCCAAGCACCTCCACTACGACCGCTTTCCGCATCCAGCGGATTCCTGCGGCCATCACAAGGTCATCGGTCCTTCATGAGGCCTCCCAACGCTACGTCTTCCGTACGCCGTCGTTACTCCAGAACCTTTTAGCCCCATCCGCCATCTGTTCTGCGAGCAATGTGCCCTGCCCACTGCCACTTAGGTTTGGCAATTCTTCGAGCTATGCCGGTTACCTTAGTTGTCATGAGGATCTTTTTATTTCTGTTTGGATCACGTAGGGAAACTTATAGCATAGCTCTCTCCATTGCCCTTCGGGCAATAATAAGTTTATAAATATCTCACGATATCTAAGTGTTTTTAAGTTCATCGACGTCGTACGGCATTTCGTACAAATTTGCAAGCCATTGTTTTTCGAAATGAATGAACCGATTTTAATGAAACTTCATACGCATAGGCAAAATATAAACGTCTAAAAAGTTAAAAATAGTGTTACAGCCACACTAGACCGATTTTAAATGTTCCATAGAAACAAACATTTCCAGTTATCTTTTTAAATAAGACATTCCTAAAATGTTCTTAAGTAACTTTTTAGACCTTTGTATCCTGCTTAATCGTATGAAGTTACATTAAAATTGGTTTATTCATTTCGAAAAACAAGGACTTGAAAGTTTGACATAAAATGCCGTACGTCGTAAACGCTCTTAAGCACTATAACAGCAAATACTTAATCTTAATGAGCCGATGAGCTTCCTGTATACAAATTATATGCACATATGATGTTTGCACCGGCTTATGCTTCCATGCCTGTAATACTAATCTGAACTGAAATGCATTATGATGTACTTTGATTGTGTGCAAGATGTGTGTGCTGTGCGATTTTGGCTAAACGATGCAAGTTTGCCATTATGTAATAAGTAATTCAAGAGGTGATAATAACAACCGTTTTTACTATTTTTAACTAAGCATATTAGCACTGGACAGAGAGGTGGTCGCCCACTGGTATCGGACCCGACTAACGAGTGGAAGGTCGTGATTTCTAACCCAGATAGGGACTTTACTTTGTGTATTTAACTTCATCACCACCGCACGCGTAGCACGACGACGTTTTGTCGACCCAAGAGTAGACAAAATGACACGTTAATAATAATAATAATAAAACCTTTATTTTCAGGCTACTTTGGCCCATAGATAAATATCTTACAGACTAACATATATATTATAATAATACAATGTGTGTTAGTGTATAAACTTAAAACTATGTTAGTAAAACACTTCACTCGAGCACTGTCTTTGTGCGCCACTGTTTTTGTCTTTGTGTGTCTTTGCATTGCCATGCTTAGACGCGTAGAATGCGTACAAACATTACTACAATTTGTCATTTTGTCTATTCTTCCGTAGACAAAAACCGTTTCTACGGCGGTCATGCTACGCATGCTGCTCTCACAACTGGAAGGAAAATATTGTGAGGAAACCGGCACATCCTAGTACCAAAAAAAAAATCGAAGACGTGTGACATTTGTCAACCCGCACTTAGCCCGCGTGGTGGATAATGGCCTCTCACAGAGCGGAGGCCTGTGTCCCAGTAGTGGGAACATTATAGGCTGATTATGTATTACACAGATCCACTCAAATCTGTATGGTTCTTTCCTCAAAAGACCATTTCAGACACCAATCTACCTGGACCTCATAATATGATCTGACCCAGATTATGTCTGGACTTTTAAAAGAGGCTTTTACCCCTGAGTTTGTTTTATCGTTCCTTCTCAAAGGTAGTCAGATAGGAAATATTGACACGAGAGATTTATAATCTTTATTAAGTACAAAAGTTAAAATTGAAAGTGAATCCGTTATCCTGTTTTACAGAATAAACAGTTTCATTTAATTAAATCCTTTCATTTCTTTGCTTTTATTATAATATCACAGACATTACATATAAAAAAAAGAAAGAGTAAAAGTTAAGCTTTAGAAACATTATGTTATAGCTTAGTGACGACTACTTAGTAACAAAAGAGTTTTCTTGTTTCAGGTAATTTTACAGTTATTAAGGCATATAATCTACCAAAATACTTTGTTATGTACCTATTTTATTGGGACATGTTTATAATCGAACCTCTAATAATTCCCATTATGCGCTACTAAAAATATGATTGAACACTCTAATATAATGATTCCGCCTCTTTTTACGAACATTAAATAATTCCTATTTTAGGGACCCAAAAATACTAAAAAGCCTAGTAACTGCAACCAACTTAAATACAGCGCTCGGCGACTGCTGCTCTAATATAATGATTGCGCCTCTTTTTAGGAACCTCAAATAATTCCTATTTTAGGGACCTAAAAATACTAAAAGGCCTAGTAACTGCAACCAACTTAAATGTAGCGTTCGCCGACTGCTGCCATCGATATCCGTGGCTGCCATCGTCGCATCGTGCCCCCCTTTTATTAGACACCAGGTAGTAGTGTTTTACACTTTCAATCACAGTCTGATTTATTTTGAATGTTAATGCTTATATACGACCTCAACATAGTTGGGTAAAGGCTAGGCAGATGATGATGATGATTGCTACTACATTGCTTCTATGTTTGAAAAATTTGTTTGCTCAACAACGTAAATAACGCAATGAATATTGATGAAATGTCAAAAAGAAAGCTACCTACTGTTAGGGTGTTACTCAAGTACCCCGCCGGACTTTTAATTTTGATGTCAAGCTTCACAAGTTTAATCAACTCGTCGTTTCAGCCGATAGACGTCCACTGCTGGACATAGGCCTCCCCCAATTTTTAGGGGGGTTCGCCATAATCGCCACGCTTGGCAGGCGGGTTGGCGATCGCAGTATGGTATGATGGTGGAATAAATAGAGAACGCTGCTGCCCATTCTCCGGTAAGACCCTTAGTCGCCTTTTACGACACCCACGGGAAGTAAGGGGTGGTGTAATTCTTTAAGTCCGGCACCACACAGACAATAATCAACTCGCTACATACGAAAAAAATTTTAAGTAAACAGAGGGCCTAAAAAGGTCACTTTGGAGAATCATAAAAGGATAACATTATTAATTATAATATGGCGAAGACAGTCCGTGTTTTTCTATTTTTCGCTGCACAACGTAGGTACAATCAAAGAGATTGTGTGGAGTTAGATTGGATTGATTGTTATTTTAGCACAGACAAAAAAAAATAACTGAAAAATGTTTCATGGATTTGATACGATTAACTTAACAGTTAACTGTCCATTACGTTATCCTTTTATGATTCTGCCAAAGTGGCCTTTTTAGGCCCCCAGGTCATTACAGGATATAAAAGACGAATGTATATGCAATACAGCATTCTTATCAACACAAGCCTCACAAAGGTTTTCTTGTATTTCCTCCTCCGCGGTGATATTCCGATGGTAAACATTGTGGTACATTTATAACAACTCGTGGATGATTTAGTCGCCTTCCCGTTCCGTAGTACATTGACGTGATTAATGATATACATTTTTAGGCTTTTCCTTGTTTTATGTGTGAGTAGGTAGATTTGTATGTAACATAAAATATTTTTTGCCGGTCAAAAATATTGTACCTAATGGTACAATATTTTTGACCGGCAAAAATGCACCTAAATTAAAATTAAGGTACACATTTGAAGCACAATCATTAGAGCTTTTTACAGTACATAACCTCAAAGAATAGATATTCTATGGCAACAATAAAATCGATAAGTGATTAAAAAGTAAGAAGATAAAGACCTGTTTACCAAGTTTCTTGCCTGTGGCATCCGATAAAATTGGTGCAACTTTTATTTTGCTTCACATTATGGTGTACCATAGGCAACTGTATCGCAAGGTGTAAATCAGGCTTTAAGGGCTAAAAGTTCTATGCTAAATGGACGAAAGCTTTTAGTATGTGATTCGGCACAATCCCAAACGCTTTCAAACATATTATACATGCCATTGAAAGCATCAAGTATGTGACATTATAGTCTAATATAACAAAGATGCTTTGTATGTAACAAAAAGACATTTATTGTCTATAGATAAAATCCGCCACTCCGCCTCCTAACTGCCGATGATAACTTAT
Source organism: Mesoligia furuncula (assembly GCA_916614155.1). NCBI lineage: Eukaryota > Metazoa > Arthropoda > Insecta > Lepidoptera > Noctuidae > Mesoligia > Mesoligia furuncula. The sequence continues at coordinate 18,218,312 of OU744796.1, forward strand.
TCGAGGCCCATTTTGGCCCGAATTTATGGTTGATTTAACTCGTTTGTTCCGGGAAAGAACTTCCCATGCCTAACGATGAGATACACCGACGAAGATAGGGTAATGCCAAAGCTATTCCGAATTCTTACGCATTTTTCCGTGTTCCGAACTTCGGTACGCAACCGGCTTTAATTAAAAATATCGTACCCTTCTAAATTATTTATATAGAATTACATTCCGACCGTATCAATGACGCCTACCTGTAATTCAATAAATGCCTCCTACATTCTAATAACTTACTTAACTAAATGCATTCCACAGCCTTCAGAATTCCTTAATATATTAATATTATTAGTAAGCGAAACCCAAGAAGAGGAAAGTAGGCCAATTAGGACGCATATCCGTAAACAAAAGGGAAATCTGATCCGCGAATCATAAATCCAAGTTTCATATTGATAAGTGTTCCACGTGCCAATAATTGATTTCGCGCCTCTGATAACTATAATGTATTGAGTATCCGAGATAGGTTGGCGAACCAACACGTACTCCGGACAACGCGCAACGTGACACGAATGTTGCCAACTCGATCCGTTAAAATTACAAACGCGATCAATAGCACAAACAACGTACCCAAAGGTCTCGGTCAAAGATTTCCTTCGACTGGCTCGTTTGTTATTCAGGACAATCACTGTTTTGTGTGCTACCGTTAACCTGGTTACATTCCTATCGCTAAGAATTTTGAGCTAATTAATCAACTCCCGTCTCGCAGCGAACAACTTAGCCTTCTAATTTATACCAATTCCCTGAATAGCCGATCCTCTATAATAGCAGAATTTGCCTAACAACATTATACTGAACTTCCAATCATATAAGGGCTTTCAATTAATTAACTATGCTCTCTAATTCGGTGAAGTTGCGAGGCGATGCATTAAATCGCGCTCATCCGCACAAGCTGCATAGAATCTCGCCTTAATTGCAAAGAGCGGCGTCAGCTAAGATTTACCAATTAAGGGAATCGGAAGCGGAACCACTTGCCCAGTCAGCGGAGCTTAGCGCAGCAGAGCATGGAGGCCCAGGCCCACACACGTTTCTATTAACAACTAACGATCGTAACCAAATAAAACGCTGAAGGGATTCCTCATTTACATATTTTTTGTGAAGGATGCACGCTTTTGTTTGGGACGTAACACATTTTGTCCTAAATATGTCGCTTTTAAATTATCAGCCACATTATTTTATGGTTCCTCTGAACTGGAAAAGAAACGAACGTATTAAACGTATCAGCTGTATATCTTCCCACGCAATTTGTAAGAGTCAACTGTGGGAAACAGATTACTTAATATTTGGTTGCTTAGCAATCGGTCACTGCACGCGAAGCGACCAAATTTAAACACATTACTGCTTGTTTTTTTCGAAAACATGTGACTTGTACCAACCCGAACTGGGCCCGCGTGGTGAATAACGGCCCATTCCTTCTCACAGAGAGAACGCGTGTGTCTCAGCAGTGGGAACGGATATAGGCTAATTATGCTACTGCTTGTTTTTTCTTACATACCTACCTAGTCCCGTATTCTTTGGTCTTGACTTTGTGGACCTTGCCAAGTAAAGAAACAACCCTGCAACAACTTTAAATAAACACTATCTAAAGTACTTTAGATAATAATAAAATTTACGCAAGAAATATCGAAGAGGCTTCGAGACAAATCGATATGGTTATCTCAATGAGAATTATGCTCAACATAAAATTATGTTATCCCAAAAATGAATAAACTTTTTACATAAATTCCTGATGACAATACTTAGCTGTTTTAGTAAGTATACAGTTTACTCTTTGTTACTGAAAAAGTTAGTCCAAAATGAGTAATTTCATTAAAAAAGTGGGCGAGAAGTAACTCGGATTTCGAAGACGACCTTTTAAGGGGTCCATCAATAATATTCCGCGGATCTAAGGACCGGACTTGGACTGTTTGAACAATAATGAGATTAAAGAAAATGCTTGTTTTAAACTTATCCAGATTACAGGAAAGTGAGCCTTCGAGGCGGTATGCAATAGACAGACAATGGAATCCCGAACAAAGCACAGGTAAAAACAAGAAAAAAATTACCAACACGTTTGAACGTGATTCTTTAACTCGCTAGAGAAAATGTCCCCCATCTTTCATGGGAATAACATTCCTTCACCCCAGCATCTAGCTGAGTATGTTTTTATAAACGGAAATCTCTGAAGAGAAAATCCAATTAAAATGCTCAAGGTTTACAAGTAAAGGGAGACACCACAAGATGTTATAAAGCTTAGAAAAATGCTAGGAAAATAAAGGAACATAACTCCTCCGGAAATAGTAGATTGTTATACAAGGGTCGGAAGGAATCAATTCCCATACGAGGCATTTAGACTTTCGAGACGAGGGAATTGATGACTTTCACCCGCGTTAAACACTCTACTTTTCATTTCGAATTTAAGGAAAGTAAAAACTAGTAGTTTTTCTAAAATATTTATTGATAATAATTACATGAATAATAGGTACCTATTTATTAATATTTTTTAAATTTGAAGTATGAAACACACCACGTCACCGCCACATGAGTAGATTCTGTGTCACCACCCCCGCTTACTAGGGGCCCGTATTATTATCATTCTGTCTGCATTCTTACTTTTACCATTTTTCATAAATTACTTAGAAAACACGATAATCTTGATAAAAATTACTAAAAATTGTCTTGCGACGTGACACTTTTTAGTGCTGACCGTCCATCCAACTTTCTTATTTCGATTCAAAACTTGCATACAGCCTAATCGATACTCGCAATAAAAAAAAATTAAAAAAATTGTAGAAACTGAATAAAAACTCTCTAAACTAACAAAATGTATTGAAATGTAAAGTGTTTGCAGAATATCCAATCTATAGAATTAATTAATAATCATCATTCTCAAAAAAAAACTTCTGGAAAAAATGTTTACTGGGAATTCTGTAGTAAACTATTAGAAAGTATCAAAAATAAAATCCACAATAAATAATTGTCGAATAAATTAAAATAATTTTAAACAGCGAGCGCATTCCGAATATAAATTCAATTATAGAAGCATTTCGGCGCGAAATTCAGTAAATGAGGTACCTATGTCCGCCTGTCTGTGTATAATATCATGTACTAACATGATATTAGAAGAGATTGAAATGATATTAGAAAAGCATAAATCATTATTATAAACAATGCTTGTTGTATTTATTGCTTAAAATAATTTTATTTTATTTTCAAATATCGATTACATTCGTCATATTAATTACTCGAGTCAATCGAAATTTAAAAAAAAAATGTTTCGAATAATCGCTTTCACACATCATTGCAATAAAAAAAAAAACAATAATGGTCGGCAATTCTGAACACAAATTGAGTAGTGGTAATTAATACGTAATATTGAACCTGTGTTTGAATATTACGTTAAAACCTGGGCATTTTCGTGTTGTTTATAATATTATCAATAACATTTGTCACATTTTAAATCTTATCTACATCTGTGTGTGTGAAATTTGTGAAAAGAAAAAATGTAAACACACACGATTGGCGCGAAACTTCGACATTAGATATCAAAAAAACTTCATTACCACTACTTAGTTATCTTAAACTATGGATAAATTCGTCAAATAATTAAATGATGTATATTCACAGCCCCATATGGTAAAGTCAGGATGTTCGAAATCCCCAATTTTTATGTTTTTTAGCCTCGACCACAACTGACATCAAAATGGTGATTATCGTACTTAAGTATGTTGAATTTATTCAAGGTAAATTATTAACTTGTGCGCTAAATATGGAAGATTTAATGGCGTTAACATAATGAGCTTTTTATCCAACTCTCCTAGTTAACTCACATTCATAAGATTTGATGGGTAGCATAATAAATATTTACATAATCAATTAAGGGTGTCGTATGGTCTGACTGAGCTGACTACCTAACTAAATTTAGTTCTATTTTTAAATTTCATTCCCGCCCTAGGGAGGGAAGCAATTACTATGAGTCTTTCCCGCCCAAGGGTGGGAAGCAGCGTTTTCCACCCGCTATTTGGATCAAACAAACACTACTTTCCGAGTAAGAGAGATGAAAAAATCTTTTCTGAGCAGTATTGTTCCTGCATTATTAAATTAAAGAGAAAAAAAACAGTAACGATTTTTAATTAGGTACAAGTACCATAATGATAACTTAAGAAAAGGTTACAATTTAAGGGTTTTCTATACAGTATTCTTTGTGATCTTTTTTTTAGGCTACCTATCGATGGCCAATAATAATAAAAATTGTTTAAAAATAATAAAAATTGTTAAAATGCAAAGATTTAAAAACGACAGTTTATGTTTTGAATTAACTTCGTCTTTATCTTTTGGAAATACTGTACCTTAAACTTACCTGTAAGTACCTACTTAATTAATTAAGAGCTTGTCTATGAACTTCATAGATAATATCTTGGAGGTATTTGTTCAGAATTCTTGAAGCGCTTATAGTTTAAAACGACACTGGATATTGAATCAAAATCCAATTATTATTGTCGACGAAGCAAAAGACCTACTCAGAGACAATATCAAGCGCCCGCTCGTTAATTTACTACTAAACTAAGATAGCTTTACATTTTAAAAAGATATTATGATGATGGCACTATAAGATTCATAAGACGATAAAGTATCGCTCTTTTAAAATTATGCATAAGAGTGGCTCATACATATGCATGATAAAAGATAATATTTTTTGCTTTTCCAGAATTATTTTGTAAGCATTTCGATAAAGCATCATTAAGATAACAGATGTTCTTTAAATTCAGGATACAAGAAATTTTTATTAAACTAAAGAATTACGTAAATGCGAATCTCATAAAAACTTACATCCTCTAAGCCGATAGGGTCTTATCGAAATGCTCTTAGTCGACTATTAGAGTACAATCTAATACTGCTGGCTATTCCACGTCTACTTAGAATTCCGTGTGTCCTGGAGCGATAAAGTCGACGGACCTAATAACTGGTATTATTAGCCATTCAGCGTAGTTATTGCTGGACCAGCAATCCGCTTGCGACAATACGCCTTTAATTGAATGTCCGCTGTTTATCTTTGTTTTACTACCCTGTATTATCTACTGAAAGTCAAGTTAGACTATCTCTATAATTTACTTTACTATATTATCCGTTTTCTCTACTTTAATCACGTCCAACAATTTGTATTAGAAAATCGAGCAAGGTTTATATAACAAGAATTTATAGCAAGAACAGTGTACCAAGACCACAATACATTGCCAATACCTCGAGGTTTGTACATGTCTGCAATCTACAGAGGAATGATTAATTTTCCTGCCCTGTGCACACACACAGGTCTGCTTTTCAATCGCCTCAAAATCCTTCAGAAGATGTGTGAGTGAGTGTGTGTGCACGTTTACAATAAGTGTAATATTGTGATGTCGGGCTAGTCCTCTGTGGTGTCAGATACAGGTGTCGCGATGTGCAATACGCAATAACCCTGTGTCGGGAGCACGAATTGCCCCAAACTATTTGTGGTCCAAAGTTTGGAATGAGCGTGCGCTCCGCTCTAACGTTTTGCTACATTGTAGGAATATTTCGGACATGGTATTCTGCGTTGACGTGAATATAGAACAGTCATGCCTTTGGAGCGAATCGCAGCTCAATTTAGTTACAATTCGTGTCAATATAATTGCTCTTCCATTATTGTAGCTAAATTAAGAACCTAAAGCAGTGCCATTTTCATTCATCAACCTACGCTTTTATCTTATATGTGAGTCTCTTTGATATTCTAAGACCCATTAAAATTCCTCGTCAAATCTATAAAAAAATATTACGGAGTCTTTAATTGGAAAGTATGTAAGAAATTAGATTCTCTTTGGGTCCGGTAATTGAGTGAAACCTAATGGTCCCACGAGGCGTAGTCAAATAGCCCAGCTTAAACGAACCAATCATGCGAATGATCAACTTTATTTACGTAATGTAGCGACTTCTTATTAAATTGAATGGCTATAAGATATTAAAGTTCAGTCATTTTGAATATCCTATCGTTTTCTCGGCCTGTGAGTGGGTAAGAAAACTTCCATTTGCAATAAACTGCTAACGCTGTCTTCTTCCAAGTCACCTTTTTCAATATCCGGTACTCATGTATTCGGGGACTATACGGCAAAGAATTTATAGACCCAATATTCCCCTTTACTTTGTTACGGCCAAAGTGCGGATTCCACACAATAATAATAATGAATTAATTTGCATTTATTACGGAGCGCGTCCGATAAGTTTTTATTACATTTGGACCCAAAAATTAAAGCTAACACACATTTACTAATTTGATGTGCGAGTTACAGACATTCGTGCCAACTGTTTTAGCGAACTGTCGTTAGACGCAGGGTTGTCGAGCCCATCCAAAATGAATATTTTGAGGTCTTGCCGAAAATCAAAAGGGGTCAGTATTTTGTACATCTGTAGGTAGATTCTGGACGAAACACAGTTGTCACTTTAACAAAGGCATTGCTGCAACACTTTTCCCATACAAATTCAAGAGAAAAGCGGATTTAAAATGTTTCCCTGAACTGAGATAAGGTTCAATATGTTGTCCTGTATTTTGAGCAGAGTTATGTGGCAAGCCTGTGCAAAATACCGGCAAACGAAGCGGCGATAAAGGGTTAGGTTCAAACTTATGGACGCGCACCGGCTGAATGAATAGTGCTCTTAATTGCCAACCGGCTTTGTCAATGGCTTTCCACTTTTTAGGACGCCATTTCCGAAGCTAAGGGGCGGAAATTGGAAATCGTATGAAGTATTTTGTTCAAAATTAAATTAACTTCGAAATAAAATGTATTGTATTTCTGTTTGTGAACGTGTCACGAAATTTTATTACGAGGCTTTACTTTATTGCTTTTATTCAAATTGGTACTGATTTCTAAATGTCTCGTTAATGTTCTTTTATTATAATATCCAATAGATAGACGACCAAATGACGCAATTATTCAGCATAAATGATTGTACGAACATTTCAATCACATATCAATTCGTTTGACAATCACTTTTCCATGGTAAATTAGTTCACGCATAAGATCAAAATCAAAACCAATCAATGTTTGATAGAGCGTGCCCTGCTTTTAAATTAGGAAACAAAGTTACTATTACAGCAGTGCTATTCTGTAAAAATGTCACCGTGAAAACTTAGGTGAAGTGAGCGTGGAAGCTGTCAATAGTGTCAATCCCTAGCATCATGTGGAATGACAGCTCACTTTAAGCTCACTTCACCTAAGTTATCACGGTGATGTTTTTACAGAATAACACCGCTGTTAACCTGCATTATTCCACTGCTGGGCAAATGAAGCCCCATGACTTTCGATCCAGGGCTAATGTGGACCACTTGTCGTTTGTTGCTTCACGGGGTCTGACGCCTTCTGGCTGTGTTAGGGCTCCACATCGTGGTTCATCATAGTGGTTTAGTAAGGACGTGACAAAAAATTAAACAAAAACGAAATGTTTTATGGATATAAATCAGACAACTTGATCTCGGTAACCCTTGCTTAAAACGTGCTAGAGACGGGCCCCGTACGAAACGTAAACGCGCTAACTGAAAACCAATATCGATATTCTGCAGTTTGATGATACTAAAACTAAACGTTCTGTCGGCAAATATTCGGCAGTTTCACTTCTTATCTTTGTTTGCTTAAACCCTTTTGTGAGTAATCCGATAAAGTGAACTATTACTAACCGAGTTTTATCGTTTGTGAATAGGTTAATCAAGAACTCTTACTCCTATCCAATTATGTGCTCAGTTTAAAAACATTAAAATAAATTCAATACCTAGCAGAGTATGTTTTACTTAATTTACTCCCGAATAAACGTGATTCAAATAGGGAAAGTTGGCTAAAGTAATTAGTCGTATACAAATCAGCCCATCCCTAGCTCTGATTCAGTAGCTACCTTTATAGTTGGTAGTTTGATTCGTTTTATTTGTTAGCGGGTATTTTCCGATCCCCATTCACATGAATCAAACCGAGCGGACTCATTTATTTGATAGTAACCGACAAGGTACACCCCTACCCAACTATAAATTCGAACGTAGACAAACTAGTGAGGGGATAATAAAATAAAATGGGATAATCTTAATTAATCATCTCTCTATTGCCTTTGTTTGTGATTGTTAATAACAGTGATGAATTGCTTTTGAGATATGGAAATATTATCAACGAATTGCTTCCTTCTAACATAACTCATGTGAATAAGAAGTTAATTTCAAGAACCTTGTCTGGAATAAGTTTATTCAAATTTCTAGAACATAAATTCACCTTTATCTGGGTACAAAATCGAGATAAGGAGTGTAGACGTCGAACGAAGATTTCAATACAAGAACCTAATTCCATTTGAATTATAATTCCTCAAAAAAATAAGTTAGATACGAATTTGTCTGGCTCATTAGTGAGAGATCCAAGGCCGAAATAAGACACCTATTTTCCAAATTTTCCCATTTTACAGTCTCATCTGATAAACGATCTAATTTAATTAAGCTAATGAAAAGTGTTGTGGTAATCCAATCCTATTTACTAATTAATACGGCGGAAAGTTCTGCATGTTGAAATTGGAGAGTGAAACCTCAATAAATACTTATGTGATGGCTTCATTATTTTCTCCTTGGTGGCTAGCGAGCAAACGCGCACGAATGAATGGTTAATGAAAAGCTCCTGGGAATACCATACGTATTTCGTCCCGAAGGGCCAACTAATAATTCATCACTTACGAATAACCTGTTTCAGATGTTTTTCTGCTATGAATGTTAAACGAATTTGTAGTTTTTGTTTACTTTCTTGAAATTCGTTCCGTTGCATCTTTCCATTAAAAAGGGCACTTCGATATAAATACAAAACCTTTTAGCAAAAAGAATGTGGCACTACAAAAATCATTTTAATGTTTTACGTCTTTGTTATAAAGTAGAGCAATTACGAAAAAAATCTACCAAACCGTTGAATATCTTTTATTTTTCAAATGTACCTAAAAGTGATGAACAGAAAAAACTTTTGCGTAAAAAGTAAAAAAGACGCAACTGTGTTGAATGCAGTTTGGGTCGTAATTAGAGATAGATTTTTTCCAAAATTAATTAAAAGTCACCGTTGGCCACAGCTTCGGGCAGACGATGTACGTGCTCAAAATACTTTCAGGCTCCCCTTTTGTTCTGCTGTTTCTGTTTGAACACCTAGCTATGTGTATCTCGGAAACCCTAATGTAGGTACTGACAGATTTTCATGCTACTGGGAAAAATTGGGATTTAATTTATTTTAGAGGAAAATTAAATAATCATTTTAGTTAAATCAGGAAGCAAAAAGTTGTAAAATAGGAAAATCTGATGCTCGTGGAAATGTTTTGGAAAAAGTAGTGTGCGTCGTAAATCCCAATGTGCCCGCTGTCACTATGTAAAGTAAAGGCAGTGTATTTGCTATATACCCTCATTTCACTTTTTTTATTTGACGTCTTTTGCTTACAACTGAACTTTTCTATTCTCGTTCTCCTAATCGTAGTGTAAACTTTAGAAAAACTATGTATTTTGTGCAGACATATAAGAAATGTCCACCCTTTCTTATTCTTTTTTTTTGTGTTTATGTTCTTTATTGCGTCATGTTAACCGCAAATTAACGTATTTTCTTTCTTTTTCTTTTTAAATTTATATTTCTATTAAATACTGGTATTTAGATGCATCCGGTTAGACTGGAAGCCGACCCCAACATAGTTGGGAAAAGGCTAGGCAGATGATGATTTCTATTAAATACAAAAATGTCTTCAAAAAGTTCTTAATTTTTCTACAAAACAAAAAGTCAGAGAATAGATTCATTTTCGAGTGTATTGTGAGAATAATTGTAGGTATTATCACAGATTAAAACTAGAACGGTGGCAGAGCGTGACTTGCCATGGTCGGGTGACCCCAGCCGTTGCGCGGTGCAGCGGGCGTTCAACTACCTAATAAGTTCAGGTGCTATCAGACATAAGCAACCGCACTACTTTATTACCTTTTTTTGTAAAAAAAGATAAAGAAACATTTTTCTTTTTTGTGGCCTTTATAAAATGCAACAGCGAAAGTGGATTGTAGTTTTATTATAATAACATTTTTAATAAAAGACAAAGTTGCTTTTCTTTATATTATATTTCAATTTTGAGAAATTAAATATTTATTGCGAAAGTTATTCCAATTTTAAAGAGTACCTACGCCATTTTAATACTTCTTTCTTCAGAAGCTCAATGTCGAATAAAGACAATATTTAGGTCGTAGCCCCACTGAGTGGCTGTATAGATACGACTGTGAAGAATAAAATTATGCCAATGGGGCGACTGCCATAAGTTAAAGGGGTTTATTGCGTTGCTGACGCATTGCCGTAACTCTAGCGTAGATCTGAGGACTAGGCTGATATGACGCCAGAAAAATAAATAGTAAATAGGTTATAGTGATGACATTTTTCTGCTCTCTTTTATACTTCTTGAATCTTTTGTGATTGTCTTCCTTTTTGCTCATTAATTTCAGTATTTTTTTTATACAAGATGGAGACGACAATACGATAATAAATTGAGTTTCGTAAATCTAATGACGTTCCCAGTCTGCATACAAAAACTCAACTACATTTAGGGATTTATTTATAAACGATGATTAAAGTTAAATAACGTTCCACCGTCAAAAAATGTCTGGTCGTAAATCACTACTAAACTTTGAGCAAAGTTTATTAATAAAGGAGATAATCACTATAGCGAGTCAAAGATTGGCAAAACCCACACTCGGCCCAATTACACTAATATTATAAAGGCGAAAGTTTGTGAGTGTGTGTGTGTGTGAGTGTGTGTGTGTGAGTGTGTGTGTGTGTTTATATGTTTGTTACTTCTTCACGCTCAAACGGCTGGGCCAATTTTGATAACATTTTGTATGAAGGTAGCTCACACCCTGGATTAACATATAGGCTACTTTTTATCCCAATATTCCCACGGGATCAACACTTACGCGGGTGAAACCGCGGGGCGCAGCTAGTACTACTATAAATTAAAAAACATTTTTTTTTTCAAACAAACTAATTGTTTGAAACTTCAATTCAATTCAAAATCATTTATTTCAATCCATTTAAGATCATATAATATGTTCTACATTTAAAATTAAATAAAATAAAAATTGTAATCATAATAAATACATATAAAAATAATTAATAAAATAATATAAATGAAATTAAAATTATAAAACTAAATTTAAAAAACACCTTTTGGATTTATTTGATAGTTCCAAAAGACTCCTATGCATTAGTACTGCCAATTGGAATGCGTAGATATTTTCACTTTGTTAGGTCTAGACTTAGATATCCACATGACCTGGAAAGCGCACATACAAAAAATTTAATCAAAACTAGCTAGTTTTATATATGCATTACGTGAGCTCAAAAAGACCACAGATTTAAATACTGCCCTATCCACTTACTATGTATACGCATACGCATGGCTTAAGTATGGTATAATTCTTTTGGCTAATAGTGTAGATAGCAACGACTTATTTATCCTCAAGAAAAAATGCATTAGGATAATGGTTAATAGGTATTGACAGTAACGTTAGTTGTAGACCGTATTTTAGGGAACTAGACATTCTAACTTTGACATCAATTTATATCCTAGAAATCTGCAAATTCGTTAATCTGCAAACTTCTTGATTAAAATTACTGACCAACCTCGCAGATATGCACCGCGTTCTCGATTTGAAAACACGCTCGAAATACCACAATCTAGGCTAAAATTACACACTACAAGTCCTCATGTAACATCAATTAAAATATATAATAAAATACCTAATGACATAAAAATGGAAAAAAACGTTAAAATATTTATTACACGTCTCAGGAAACTACTTGTGTGGGATGACTTTATGAATTTATTAATTTTTGAGACATTTTATTTTACCACTTTTTATTGTGACTTTTGTTTTATTTGTCTTTTAATATTTTAAAAGTTATTTAATTTATTGTATCATTTTAATCTGTGACAATATTATTATTATTTTATTTTTATGAATTGAATTTTAAATTACCTTTCATTGATATTTATTTCAATTATTAATTAAAGCATGCTACTTTTCATATTATACTAATTTGTTGTGCCCGAGAGGGTCCATGTGAAACATTTAACATTTATTAAGATCTTTTATAATACACATGTGAATGCAATAAAGATTTGAATTTGAATTTGTTTTCATTAGATAATATTGTCGCCTCCACATCACACTAATAATAAAAAGGCGAAAGTTTGTGAGTGTGTGTATTGTATATATATGTTTGTTACTTCTTCACGCTCAAACGGCCGGACCAATTTTGATAAATTTTTGTATAGAGGTAGCTGATACCCTGGATTAGCATATAGGCTACTTTTTATCCCAATATTCCTCAGGGATCGACATTTACGCGGGTGAAACCGCGGGGCGCAGCCAGTTTTATATAAAATATATATCATATTTACAGTATATTGGTAGTTGTCATGATAGACGTATTGTTCTCACTTCTACCAGTATTTTATTAACCTTAAAAAAAATACACGGACACTGAAAAAATCCAGCTGTAAAAAAAATAGTACGTAATAAATAACACCACCACTCACCTATGTCATTTCAACACGACAGAATGTAACACACATAAAATCTGCTTACACAATAGCCCAGGGTTTTATGATTTAAATTTTGTTCCGTCTGATTTACGTGGGCGGAACACTGGTACCGCAGGCGTTTGCTATTAACGGAAATTATCATGATTTACAATCAATGCCGATTCACATTTCACCGTGACAATTATAGACGCAATTGCCTGGGTTTATTGCTCACAAACAAACAAAAAGGGATGTACCACTTACCATATTAAGATAAATTTTCCACAGCAAATCACTTCTTGTATTCAGACCAAGATTGTGAAATACCTGTAACAAAAATGAATTCAGATATAAGACTATCTCTCTGTAAAGCTCCTTAGACTGTAATAAACATAGTTCTAGTTAAAATGAGACGACATTTACAGTACACACGGACCTATAAAGTGCATGCAGGGAAGCAAACGTGTGCTCAGTCAAGCTCGACAAAATCCTAGGAGCCCATTTACTTGAGTTGACTTCGAACAAATGTCACGTGACGGTGTGCAACTAATACCGAACCGCTCCATGCATCTCTTGCTAAACCTACTGCTTATACATACAGGTATTCTAATAAGATACAAACACATAGGTCACAATAAATGTTTCGATTCATAATTTAATTTCTAAATACCATTACGTATTGTTTGCCAATCGAAAATCGGCAATCGGGCGCGAAGGGCCCAACATCCGAATCAAAATCGAATCAAATTTCAACGATAATCAGTTTAAAACTCAAATGAGCATCCATACGTTTCATCAGCCGACTGTGCATTATATTATATTTCAATTTTAATGATTCCGCATACATAACTTTTAATTATAGTTCAGAGATGAAGAGAAAATGCAATAAAAAGCGATAATGAACGTTGTTTTTAACCCCCGACGCAAAAACGACGGGGTGTTATAAGTTTGACGTGTCTGTGTGTGTGTGTGTGTGTGTGTGTCTGTCTGTGGCATCGTAGCTCCCGAACGGATGAACCGATTTTGATTTTGTTTTTTTTGTTTGAAAGGTGAATTAGTCGGGAGTGTTCTTAGCTATGTTTGATGAAAATCGGTCCAAGATGGCCGCCGCCACAAAATGGCGGACTACATATTTTTTCACAACTCCCTTAATATGGGTATCAAATAAAAGGGCTTGAATAGTAGAATACTATACACTATGATAAATTTCAAATCCAAGGTGGCCGCCAACACAAAATGGCGATTTAATTATTTTTTTCACAACTCCCTCAATATGGGTATCAAATGAATGGGCTTGACTAGTAGAATACTATACGCTATTACAAATTTCAAATCCAAAATGGCCGCCACCACAAAATGGCGAATTACATTTTTTCTTCACAACTCCTTCAATATAGGTATCAAATGCAAGGGCTTGACAAGTAGAATAATGTGTACTATATTGAAAGGGAATGAGGAATATTAACTAACGAAATGAAAACTAAAAACTTGAAACACGGCGGGCTGTGCTGGCGCCGCTGCTGCGGCTGCTGAGACCCTCAAGCGGCGCAAATACTGTAACCTTATTGGCAACTACAGCTTTGAGCCGTTTGGGGTCGAAACGCTCGGGTCATGGGGCCCGGGTGCGCGTCTCCTTTTTAAGGAAATTTCTCGCCGGCTGGTCGACACTTCACGTGACCAGAGGGCTGGATCGTTCTTTGGCCAAAGAATTAGCATTGCCATTCAACGTGGCAATGCTGCCAGTCTTCTGGGCACGTTTCCGGATGACAGCGATGCGGACGAGTACTTCGACGCCTAAGTGTCCTTTGTTTTTGTATTTATTTGTATAGTAATTTAGTTAGTCATTTAATTTAGTATTTTAGTGTTAAATAAATAATACCGATTATTGATAATTCAATAAATGGTTCATAAAATAAAACTTGAAAATATTTTTTTGTCTGATTAATGCTCTAGAATGATGAGGAAAGTGGAGTGGTGACTCGTACCTACAACCACTAAGTTTGACTATTTTTATTATGAATGGAATTATCCTACTTAAAAAGCGTAGGTATGTGTCGCAGTCCCATTTTATAAACTAGATCTGAAATACCTAAGATATCTAATAGCTATGAAATACTTGTACGAAAGTTGAATAACTAAGGAAGAACTAGAAAAAGGATATAATAAAACAAAAAAATCTGTTTAGTCTTAAAAATTATTCTTCAACTATACATTAATAATTATTTTTTGACAGATAAAAAACCTGATTAAACACCAAATTACCTGAATCTTAAAACGCAAGAAAATAATAGAAATGAAATACAAAAATTAAGGAGTCCCTACAAAAAGCATGAAATAAAAATTAAATTAAAAATTTAAAAAACCCCCGACACAAAAAAATACCTAATAAAATTAAATGTAAGCAATTGGAAAAGGATCAAATAATTTAAAAACCCCCAACTTAAAGAATCTAGGTAACGAGACTAAAACAGATAAATTCATATGGCAGTCGGGGGACCTCTTAGAATAGAAGGTGTTCCACAGAACGGTCCCCCGACTTCCATATGAATTTATCTGTTTTAGTCTCGTTACCTAGATTCTTTAAGTTGGGGGTTTTTAAATTATTTGATCCTTTTCCAATTGCTTACATTTAATTTTATTAGGTATTTTTTTGTGTCGGGGGTTTTTTAAATTTTTAATTTAATTTTTTAATTGCTGTGTCTCGTGACGTCATTACGGAGTTATTGAAAACGGATAACGGTAATGAAAGGGTTAAATGTATCTCAAAGCACTGACAATATAACTAATAAGAGATAGTATTCATAAAAATATTGGTTTTAATAGCAGGCACACTATAAAGAAATGAAAATAAATCAAATAACAGTGCAGAGACAGATTGAGACTTAATTTCCATACAGCATAAGGTTTATCCGCGTCGTAACTGAAATAATTCACCGCGGTACCAATAAATCGTTTCCAAAGACTCGACCACAGAAGTGTATGTTTTCCAGCAATGCTGCACTGCTAGTGTGCATCCATTAATATCAATAAAACATGAATACAGTTCGTCGCACGTTTTAATTCCGCTAAAAGCGTCGATCTCATTGTGGTCGGACCGATGATTCGGAATTACTGTGTCCCCTGTGTCCACTGTTAGACGGGACAGTCCCAGGTGACTCCTAACGAGGATTGTACTTTGTAGCTTAAAACTCCAGTCATCCTACTGATCTGCCAAAGCCTTTGTGAACTCTTTCGTTATTTCATTTTATTACTGTACAGGGATTCGAAAGCCAGTGATACTTTTTGTTCCGAGATGTTGTTTTTTGAAGTTTGTGAAGAGAAAAGTTATATCCTGTTCTGTTAAGCTAACTTCAAATACGACATAAAGACTTTTGTGTTTTCATTCTTCCGAGTTTACTTTTAGTAAAACACTTTTCACGACAAGAATATACCTAGTATATGTTGTAGCTAATTCTAACGTAAATTGTTTGCTACACTGCCCAATTTTATAAATTTTTGGATCATATGCCCCAAAATGGTAAAAATATTCACAGTCACAGCACTATTCAAGCGGATTGGTGCCCGCAATACCTGTCCTTTCGCACCGGTGACTGCAACCCTTTTATACCTGTGCTATAGAGCTTGCCTATTTTTTTTTTGGTTTCTTTTGTATATTGGATTTATTTGACCGCTATCGTTTGTTACTCACTCGTCTTGTAGCTTTTATAAATGTGCTAACAGCGCCCCACGGTTTCACCCGCGTAAGTTTTGATCCCGTGGGAATATCGAGATAAAAACTATCCTATGTCCTTCCCCGGGAGGCAATCTATCTTTCTGCCAAATTTTATCGAAATCCGTTCAGTGGTTTAGGCGTGAAAAGGTAACATACAGACAGAAAGAGTTACTTTCGAACCCATAATATTAGTATGTAAGTATATTAAAACGTAAAATAAAAATACTGGTATTTCGCTGCATCCGGTTAGACTGGAAGCCGACTCCAACATAGTTGGGAAAAAGATAGGCAGATGATGATGATGATGATGAAAATAACTTGGTTGTTGATTGATTCTGTCGATACGGAAACAAGAAATAATATATTCCATCAATAATATTTTACCAGTTTTAGAATAAGTCTTAACCTGGGAATAAATTTTGAACTTTTGTCAGTCTTTCCATACTAGAACCGGCAGACGTCAATTTAATTTAGTGATGATTTCACTAAGTAAAATTGACGTCTTTAGCCCTTAGTAAAGAAACAGCTTTCTAAGTTGGTACATGAATTCCTAAACTACAACATTTCATAAAAGTTCATAAAACTGTTGGACCATTACGAAAGTAGAAAAGATACTGTGTTCCACGCTATTTCCTTTGTCGCCGAGGAGATTTTCCCAACGAGTGTCAATCGGCGCGTCGAATGTCTCCCTCTTGATATATTGACGTCGCTGCGCCTGTCTATGTCTGACGTACACAGGCGTATCTCTCTTTTTACCGCTTTTGCCGCTACGGGACAGGCAAAAGAAATGGTTATGATTTTGACGGGGCATTCCGTGGAGTGTACAATGTAGATACAGGACGTGTAGGCCTTTTTATTACTTTGTCCAGTCCTCGATTGTTAACTTTTGATTTGATTTCTATTTCCATCTCATTGTTGTCCATAACACAAGTGGGGTGGCATTTCCAAATTTAATTATTATTTTGGATTTGTATGGTGATGAGTGAAGTTTTATCTATTGGTATGTCCTCTGGGCTACCACAAGTTGATAGGCAGTTTTTTTTTTGGATTATTGTTTGATTGTGACAAATATGTACTTTTAAAAACAAAACAAAAGATGGAGACACAAGAAGGAACAACTTTCAAATTCTGCAATGCCGCCCCTGCGGTACTCTACAAATGTTTGTGTTTTAATTTGCAACAAGCTGTAAAGAAAACAGTTATATTGATAAAATCAACACAAACTTCCGTTAAAGGAACAGCTGCTGTCAAAATGATTCGACACTGAATTTAGTCTGACATTTAATCGGAATTTTCATACCTTTTACACTTATTAAGACAAAGATTGAAGGCCAAACATAAGCTAAAAGATTTGATTAGATTTTTATTAACTTTTGAAAGGCTGCTAGCAATTTTATTTAGTAGATAAATTAATTAAGGATTTTTGAGAATTTTTTTTTTGTTGCTACGCAAACTTTACAAAAAAAGGGGTAAGTACCTACCAAATATTAGAAGTTAAAAATACCAATACCGTATCACTTCATAACAAATTATGAATTGATAAAGCAAGGTTAACACCTTGTCATAATACTATTATAATATATCAATCAAACAATCAACTTGATATCAAATCGACATAGACCTCCCAAATGTTCCGCCTTAACACAAGGCTCTTCATCTTCCGCATTCTACTTGGACCACCTTCTGGAGTCTTCTAAACACCAGAAGGGCAATTTTCGTAATTTTAAGACCGTTCAAGGTCTGATCTCAGTCTCGATCTGTCAAGAAAACCTCTAATTTTCCTACATTTCTGACAAATTTTTGACAAAATCGATTGTGGTTGAGATGAGACTGCGACTAGATTTTGAACATTTTTAGTTACGGAAATTGGGTTTCTGATCATATTCTAGGTTTTTATTGCCTATATATAAATATCTTTAGTAAAAACGAGCTGTCCCGACAGACGTTGTCCTATCCTAACTAATATTATAAAATGCGAAAGTAATTTTGTTTTTCTGTTTGTTACATTTTCACGCCTAAACCACTGAACCGATCATCCTGTAATTTTGCATATACGTTCTCAGGTGTACAGAAACGGACATAGGGTACCTTTCATCCCGAAAAAAGTGCTGTTCCCGAGGAAAACAACAATTACGGTATTATGATAATAGATGGCGCCACGTGTCTTTACAAAAACAGAACAACGTCTGTTGGGTCAGCTAGTCCACAATCAATCTTACAAAAAACCACAGAAAAACAAAGGACGACCAGTTATTCCAAATAAAATCCGGAAAACTTTTGCAATTTTTCTTTCCATAAAGCCTAATTCGAACTATTATTTATATACTTTAAAACAAAGTTCCGTTCTCAAGTGATGCGCTTACCAACGAATAGCATTTAATTATTATTTATATGGATGATAATCATTATAATATCAAGGAAAAAATCCTCTTCTGGACACGGATCTAAATGATAGTTTAGCCATCTTTTATATCATTAATTTTTCATTTCAATTTTGTAAATCATGCTAAGATTTTTCTAACCAGTACCTACATTATACATTTTGCCATAGGCTGGTCAGAACAAGCAAAACATAAACCACCAAATTATATTTATTAATATTAATTAAGTACCAGATACATGAATTTTAATTGTGTTATTATAGTTCCGTATCTTGTTACAAAAGGTCTGTGCAAACTTTCGGATAACATTATGAGGAGCCTAATAACGAGAGAGTAAACAGAATTCGTACCTATAAATTACACTACACGGGACAATATTTAACTCACTCCCTTCCTTTTACAGTGTATTTAATATTTCGACGGTTGAAAGGATAATTGGTCTAAGCGGCATTTTGTAAAACTCGCAGGAGGACAGATCAAAGTTTTTTTTTTTAATCATAAAATGTCAACTATTTTTTTTTTTTTTGCGGATGGTAAATCATCAAATGACTCCTCCCGCTCTGGGTGGAGCGGAAGGGAGTGTCAGACTCTTACTGACTAAAACCCACCCGTGTTCCTTCCTTAGCCCTTTATGTTCCGGGCCAGCGATAACCCTTTCGGACAATCCCGCTGAAAAATATCAACTATTTGATAGACTTTTATTTATTTAATACAGTATAATAATTATACTCAGTATAAAAAATAAAAGTCGATTTTATATTAGAGCGTGTGTAGATGAGTTGTATTCTTGCGATCTATGCCCAATTGATCGATCTATGTGATCTATTCCCAACCCGCACTGGGCCCGCATGGTGGATTACGGCTCACTCCCGCTTACAGAGAAGAGGCCTGTGTCCCAACAGTGGGAACGTTATACTCTGATTATGCTTTATACTGACTTTGTCAAAACATGACAACGACAGGCGCTGTTTAATAAAGTAAAAAAACTATGAAAACATAACTTTTAAAATGGTTGAATTTTCGGATTGTCGACTGCTCACCTGTCGCCTGACAGTTTTATTAAAAGGGGTATATTTATTATAACTGACAGTGATTGCGTTCAATTTGCGGGCTCAGTTTATACACAAAATCGGATATTATATCTCTTAATATAATGCTAAAAAAGTACCTGAACATTATGCAGCATTCATAATGTTGCAAGTGACATTGTGTACCCACGTAAACTACCGTCAATGACAGTCCCAACTCTTTGCCAGGGAGTTTATTGCCTGATTTTCAGCAGAAGGTAAATTCAAATTATTTATTGTGGTACGTACACAGGTAAAAATATGGTGTTATAGTTTATAAAGTGAAGTACATCTATGACCCGCTTTTAGGATTGTCCGAAAGGGTTACCGCTGGCCCGGAACATAAAGGGCTAAGGAAGGAACACGGGTGGGTTTTAGTCAGTAAGAGACTGACACTCCCTTCCGCTCCACCCAGAGCGGGAGGAGTCATTTGATGATTTCCCATCCGCAAAAAAAAAAAAAAAGGCATATAATAATTAAAGACTTTTCCAACATTCATTTAGTAACAGTTTATATATTAGTAATCAATATTTAAAAAAATGTCAATAATTTAATAGTTTTTAATATAGTAGTCATTCATATGTTAATATTTAAAACAATAGGCAATAATTTAATAATACTTAATAAAGAGATTAATAACAGCTATTCAACTAAAAGAAAAAAAAATAGTGATATAATAAAAAACTGGAACTAATAATGAGGAATGAATTAATAAATTAAAACCTGTCATCTAGGTACTCATTAACAGAGTAATACCTTATTATATAATAGTTCTAATAAAGCTTTTTTGAAATGAAGTATTTTATTTAATTCGTAGGTAAGAGAGTGCGTAACAAGAACGCAGAACGCAAGCACGCAGACTGTGAGATAAGTATACATTTTCATTCTACGTCCATTCGTACAGGTACGTCGTAAAAGTTGGCAGTTGCCCACTAAATTATTGTAAATGTCTTCCAATTTATATAGGAGACCTACATACGAGACAATACGACGGTGTGCCAGTATTGCCAGTGTCTTTGTAACGTTTTAAAGCGAAAAATGTGTTGTCGATGTAAAATTTATATTTAATAATAAATATTACAGGACTTTCTGTTTTTTTTTTTGTTACATTTTTAAAGCAATCAAATAGTAGAAATACTGTTAGCATGAAAATAAATAGTACGTATTGAAACATTTTAATAAAAAAATATCCTTGTCGAAACTTTGGATATATCAAAATGGACTGGCAAAAATTTATTTAGAAAAGCCTTTCGGGGCTGGTGCTAGGTTGATGTCAGACAGGGGGGAGGGGAGGTACATATGTAGGTAGGTATGTTTGCAGCTTCATAAATGCGCGTGACACCCTACCAACGGTGATTGACAACCGTAGTTTGTACAAAGTGAAACAATATTGGGCATTTTTAATCGATGTTTAGACTTTTTGTGGCAATTCCAAATTCAAAAGTAGCCTCTAATGCAAGTTAAAGTTATGTTGTGACTTTGTGAGATACAGGCTTTTTTAAAATTGATTTATCTAATAATGATTGGGTCCTATAAACAAAAACGAATCGTTTCGCTTATCAGTGGTAGCATTTTTATTGCCAAACTGAGCATAAAAGCTAATTCCGTTTCATTCGTAAGCTAATTATATTTGTGATAGCTACTTCTATATGGGAGGGTCTACTATGCAAAGCTATGAGGTCTTTGCTTCGTTTTTGGTAAAGATAAGAGTCTTCATTTTATCAAATAACGGTCTGTAAATTATTGGCAGCGGCCATAAGTAAAAGTTGCCTTTCTACGAACTAACTCAAAACTTGACTGAAAGTCCTGTTATCTTTCATCAAACCCTTCAAGAATACAGGTTTACAAAGTAGAATTAAGATTTATTCGCGGAGAGGCGAAGAAATTCCTGTAGCAAGTTTTAATTCAATTATTTCGTTTAATACGACAATGTTAGGAGCGAAAGGAATGTGCCGCCCGTTCTCTAAACGAGAAACAATTCTACCAACTGAATCGCCTGGGCTCCAATCGAGCCACATTTGCGTTTGTGCTGCAAACACTTGCACAACTATTTTTAATGTTGGCACTATCTATTTTTTCCTATCTCTCCCTTATTCAGTTAATTGAAAACCTATCTGTGCTGCAAAGGCGTGAATGTACATAGAAGCGATTCGTTTTCAGCCCGATGAACAGTAAACCGGTTCGCGAAAAATATCCGATTTTATTTTTGATGTTTAGTGCGTCGCTTAACGACGCAGTGCGCAAAATTTTATGAGTCGGCCGGCTCGCATTTTTTTCCCTCCAAAATTTATTTTAAGTCGAAATATTGAACGAGCCATTGGCTTGCAACTGAGCTCTTTACAAAATATTATTTCATATATGCAATATATAGGGTTAAACGCAAGATTAACCGTAACAGCAATTAATCCGTATTTACGATTGAATGGTTTATTTAACTTTACCAAATAATCACACCCCATTGTCCCCCAATATTGATGACCACATTCAAAATAAAATATACTTACGTATATTGACAGCAATTTCATGCCGACCAAACAAAATAACATCGATATAAAAGATTGAAAAAAATATTGTGACGAAAACATCAGATATTTATTCAACGCAAAGCTAAAAAGTGGTCAGAAAGTAGGTACAAGTAGTGGGTACTTAGGCAGATAAAGTTTTACTCGCTATAGAAATATATATGCAAAGTTATAGGGGATGGATCAGCAGCGCCCAATATTGCGTTAGGTCAGACAAATTGGGATCAGCCAGTGAATATATTACGGTCCCCCGTACTATGTGTCGGTCTGTTAATCGTTCCCCGTTATTTATGAACGTTTTAACTGTTTACATAAGCTTACTATAATATGGTTATGCTAATTTTTGGATGGGGCACAGATTGCACTGATCGCTAGTGTAGATAGTAGTGATATCTTATAGAACTTTGTTATCATCGATGATGAAGCAAAAACTCTTAGACTATCTTCGGTCTAATACGAGGTTCACTATTGATTCGCATAAAATTTTATGATTGATTAAATATTTATTTTTATTTTATTTCACTTTTTACTTGATTTTATATTTAAAGTTTTATGTGTATGTGTAAACTGTCTTTAATTTCTGTAATTTGTTGTAAACCGTTTTAATTAAAGAATAAAAAATAAATAAATGAATCTAAACAGTATTCCAAAACAAATTATGTCAAAGTATTATTATGCCATTAAAAATTATGCCTAACTCGTTATGCTAAAGTGGAATATGAATTTAGATTCACATATTCGCAATTTTGTTATGGATTCCCTTAAACGATTCTGGTAAGTTGCAGTTATCTTGCCATTGAGTCAATTAGCTAGGCTAGTTTATTCTAAAACTTAGCGTGTTTGTACTTTGCTTAATAAATTCGAATGGAAAAGCGGTTTCTTGCTCATCAATACATTTTCAATACCTACTCTCTGTATCTATACTTGTGAAATATGCAATGGATAAAAAGAATCTATAATTTCACGACTAGCAAGCAATAGTAATAGTGAGAGCATAGTGGTCAACTTACGATCTTAGGTTCGAATCCAGACAGGCGCTTTACTTTGAATAAATTATATTTGATCACCACTGCTCTCAAAATGGTTAAGGAAAAAATCGTGAGGAAACCGGTATGTTCTACAACCAATAATTTGAAGACATGTGATACCAACTCGCCCTGGGCCCACGTGGTGGGTTATATGGAGAGGATGCCTGTGTCCCAGCAGTGGGAACATTAGGTATAGATTGATTATGTATGTTAAGACAAGAGCATTGTTCTGTATCTCAACAACTCAGCCTTACTATAATTATTTATCTCTTCTAAAAAAGAGGAATTCGCAAATAATTAAGTATAAGGCAACATAACATTAATATTATTATCATTAGCTGTTAGCAGTGTATGACAATTTCGCAAATTGTAATTTAATTGTAAAATTGCAAGAATAAAATTCATACTATTTATTATATCTTTCGAAATATCTCATGACTCGCCTTGTGTGGTCATCAAAATGCTATTAATGGTGTCGAAATTATCGTTGCTGTTTGTATATTGTTTAAAATTTTGTGTCATCATGATCTTTATTTAATACAAAACTAAGGTTTCATTAAAATTTTTAAACTTAAGGTAGGTATGTAATTGCTAAACCCTTGGTATGTAAAATGCCTTTAGAAATTAACATTAAAAGCAGAACTAACTGAAGTGTATGAAGTTTATAATAACCAAATAATTGAAGTCTGCGATGAAGATCGAACAGCTCTATCAGCGTATAACTAAATTTAATCTTAGCCAGGCTTTTATGCCTTGTAGAATATTAGACTTCAGAGAGTGAGGGAGACTGAGGATGTTCCCTAACACACAATGCGAACAGGCCACATTTACCACTTGAGCACTTATACACAAGTACGGATTATTACCAATTCAGTGATATGGGAGCTCTTCATAATCATTCTGTCAATCCATTTTATCAGAGAGATCGACGTAGGGAGGTAGGTATATTCGCAGTAACAAAGCAGGCTTCTGTAACATCTTACAAAAGCCTGCGCAGTGTTTTAACGAGTTTCCTCTCTAACCGTGGGGGCTACTAATTTAAACTTATGCTTATGTTTGCAGCATTCCCTTCAAGTTTCACCGTAGCATCAGCATCCATCACAAAAATTAATTATGTACATCGACTGAGTCGCAACAAGTCACTCGTGTGTATTCATTATGCGAAACATGAAAGTTTTGTTCCTTTTTTCGTCACTTCCTTTGCATAAAGTGGGTTGTACACATAAATTGTAGGGTAGGGACAAATTGCGTTCCACCAGTAATGTATTCCGCTCAGTATTGCCTCGCACACGTATGTTTCAGCTGAATTCTACATAATGAAACTTTTCAAGTGCTGCTCACTCTTATTTTGTTTTAATCAGTTCGAATTAAGATGCAATTTGTCACAGCTGTAGGCAGTCGAAGTCGACAGGACGGCTCTGATGTCAGTGTTGGCTTATTAAATCCGCACCTTCCTTGAAAGCTGTTGAGAATTTGATGACTTTAAGTATTTACGTTTGTATTTGTACCTACTGAACAATATTTTGGGATCGCATTGTCTGTTGTGACAGCCGATTAACTTGTAAACGAACGTTGAAATTTCCAAGTTAATTAAGAGGAAATGCGGTCGGAGAGACTTTTAGAAAAAGCCCAAGTAAAAAGTCATTATTCGAGGTTTGGCTCTCACCTATTTTCTCCTCCAACGTTTGACCAATTTAAAAAGATATTTCATAAACAGAATAACAAGGATATATACTGTATCCCTATGTTTTTTTTTTTTTGATAATACATTATTCTTATAAGCACTAGAACCCTCAAAAAATGCTCAAATTTGCCGCTGTCAACAGAGGCCTATTGTACAAATATGACAACTATAAAAAAAGAAAAACATAGAGACACAGTATCCTTCTTATTCTGTTTATGAAATATCTTTTAAATTGGTCCAATACTGGAGAAGAAAATAGGTGAGAACCAAATCTTACTTAGGCATTTTCAAAGTCTCTCTGACCGCATTCCCTCTTAAGGATTGATTGTATTCTGTAATCTGAGGGTTAATTGAATTTAGAGCGTTTAATACATAATTATTTATCCTGATCGTTTGGTCCATCCTAGAATCCTAAGGGTGGTGACCGAGAACCGTAATTATATGCTTATGTCAACAACTCAACGGCATGGACGTTCAAGAGATATACGAGTACGTACTGCAATGTATCAAGCGCCTAACATCTATTTGTTGATAATCTTTCGGGTATACCACAGCTCCTCAGCGTCATGGCAAACCCAAACCTCATGCATATTCCATGCAAGATATCCTCAAAAGATATTAATCTAGCCTTCCGAATATCGGCTTTCCTACTATAGTTTTAAGGGGTCCTTAAACAGTACATAAATCAAAGCGATATGTCGAGGTAATGCCCTGTTTCATCGGGGCTGTGCGCTCGTGAAATATGACCAGCGTTATTATCTGCTTGCGTGGTGTACAGAGCCAGCTTATCTTAGGAAACTTCTAGAACATCTTGGATGTTTATGTTTAAGTTAACAAGTCTTTGTGGAGGAAACCTCGAGGTATTTTAGTAGGGAAGAAAATCTTTATGATTTTGTTTTAACACTGCTGTAAGCTGCATATATCTAACACAATGCGGACAGTTTAGCACGAGGTTCTATTGAGACATATTTCATGGGTTTTGTCTGATATCTCATACGAAACTCGACTAAATCCGTGATACATGACATGTCTTGCTTCGTTGTGTGTGCTTTTCCTGTTTCCTGTTAGATTGTCCACTGGTTTGGTTGCTTGTTTTTTCGTGGTGCCTAACTACCTTAAAGTTTAACTTAATATTCGTCATAATTGTAAATTCGGGCCATCATAATGTTGAGTGGCAGAAACCGATATCCATAAGACAACACATAAATTAAAGGGGTACACTACATAAATACGAAAAACTTTATTCCGACAGTCACAAATACGAATTTTAAAATACTGATTTTCATAATTCCGAATGGTTCAAAATTCCTAATATAACAACTCCGATTTATCATTCATCCTATTTTTATAATTCATAAATTTCAATATTCCTAACGTTTATAAGTACTATTCTCAAAATACCGAGTTCCAATAGATCGAATAACAAAAAGTCCGAATTAATGAAAATTCGAAACATCAAAAATACGAATTCCGATTAATTAGAATTCCGAATTAATTATAATTCCGAAATATAAACGCCTTGTAAAACTGAATAGCAAGACAAATAATACGAGTAGAATACGGAATATCGAAGCACAAAATATCGATAAATGCTAATACGATGCTACAATATTGCGATGCACGTAACTGCGAAAGACCCGTTTCTGCGACGCCACTACACTTCCATGCACGTTACCGCAATAGATCTTCACTGCGACACTACTAGACTTCGATGCACGGTAAAGGTATTTATATTGTCATTCGCTCGCTCTTGCATCCTAGTATCGACGGAGCCCCGCTTCGCGGGGCCCCTATTTCTGTGTAAAGGGTTTAAAGTAACATGCATGCAGCAAGCATGCAGCATGGAAGCAAACACGCAGCATGCTGCATGCCAGCAAGCATGCAGCATGGAAGCAAACACGCAGCATGCAGCATGCAAGCAAGCATGTAGCAAGCATGCAGCATGGAAGCAAACACGCAGCATGCAGCAAGCATGCAGCATGGAAGCAAACACGCAGCATGCAGCATGCAAGCAAGCATGCAACAAGCATGCAAGCAAGCATGCAACATGCAGCAGGCATGGTTTCTGTCACGGCTCCGGCGCTGCGGTTCTCCGGCGGCCCCACGCGTGCTAATCGTCGCAGACGGCTTTCGCTCACCACCACGGCTTCGGCTTGCTGGCCGGCTTCGCCGGCCAACCTCAGCCGCGGCGGCTCGCTCACAGCCTCCTGCTCCTCAGCCCGCGGGCCGCCTCGCCCCTACGCGCCTACGCGATTTTAAATTACACTCTAGGGGTAGGGCAGACAAGACTGCGTGGAGTCGGATTTACAGCGATTCGTTTCTGTCACTAAAACCTAATTTTTAGCAAATGTTTTAGAGCAATTTTATTATAAATGAACATTCGGAATAATACACATTATACATATAATACAATACACAGACATATTATTATGACTTTATTTCATGCAAAATTAGGAGATTCCATTATTATAGTACTCGATATTATGACAGAATAGATTTAGAAGTAAAGATAATTATGTAAAACAAAATTTCGAATTTTTGAACATTATGGTTACTGAAGTTTATAGCAAACGTGTTATGGATAATGACTTTCGGACAAACAATTTTAGGAGAAGAAAGGGAGTACCAATTTTAACAGGTTATTCGGAAAATTGGAAATCGGAATGACGTTTTTCGGACCGAGAACCCATCGAGCATTTGATTCTTCGAACATATGAAAATCGGAAAACAAGCAAATCGCATTTATGACTTTCGGAAACATAAATTTCGTGATTTTTAATAATAGAGATTATAATTCTTAGGTATTATGAAATTCGGACTTTTGAAAATCGGAACATCGAAATTCGGAATAAAATATTTCGGAATATTTGGGTGTTCCCAAATTAAAGTACTTTGTATCACCCTTTTTGCAAAATTACTTACATTTTCAAACAAAAGCTTTGCTTTTTTTGTTTTGCTTTGTTTTTTAATAAATAAGCTATCAAATTAAAAAAAAAGAATAATATGTACATGTATATAACAAAGGGAAAGAATCCTAGAGCATTAAAAAATTTGTCTGCATCAGCCTTTGCCCTGCAGTGGGACATTACAGGCTTTTAATAATAATATCGCTGTGAACAGGAAAAGTACCCAAAGGTTGCATGGCGATGCTGATTAATTGACCAAAAAATAGGGCAGCCCTCTGCACCCGTGAAGAGCTGACCAACTGCTTAGCGATGTCTCGAAAAACCAAGTGGGCACTCGGACCCCATGGCCCTAATATTTCAACCCCAAGGCTCGTACATGTAACCTAATAAGGTTGGAATATTTTCGCCGCTTGAAGTTTTGCTAAATTAGTTTCTTTGCTCTATATGATGACTCCCGGCCACCGTAGGCGCGGGCCTGCGGGCGGAGAGTAATGGGTAGCTCACCGTCCGATCAGGACCAGGCCCGTGCCGGACGGCGCGTACGTGTTCCACGCGCGCCTCAAAGAGATGTCAGCATCGAGGAGGGGCCCCTTAGGGCCGAAGCCTGCCGGGTCAGCGGGATTGTCCGAAAGGGTTACCGCTGGCCCGGAACATAAAGGGCTAAGGAAGGAACACGGGTGGGTTTTAGTCAGTAAGAGTCTGACGCTCCCTTCCGCTCCACCCAGAGCGGGAGGAGTCATTTGATGATTGCCCATCCGCAAAAAAAAAAAAAAAAAAAATAGGCTCGTACATGTAACCTAATAAGGTTGGAATATTTTCGCCGCTTGAAGTTTTGCAAAATTAGTTTCTTTGCTCTTTATGATGTGCTCTAGAGAGTATTTTACCTAATTTTGTTAAGGTCTAAGTAAATCAACACACGTTTAAGAAATATGCAAATTCATATAGGCAAACAACATTGTCAATTCCGACCCAATATCGAAGTTTGCAGAGCAGAGGTGTGTCGAAACCGCCCGTAACCGCGCACCGCAGTGTATCGGAGTGAAAGACGTCAACTGCAAGTGCAACGTTATAAACAAGTCACTAGCTCTTCGTCTATATTGCTAATACCATTTTCACTACCTTCCGTTTCACAGTTTGGTGAAGCAGAATTTTGATGAGTAGGTACGCAAGCAGTTTCGCCCTGTAAACGGTAGTTTCAGTAACGACTAAAGATCGATCGCATCTTCATTTGACCATTCATTTTTGACAATTTGTGTTCCTTAATATTATGTATCCATAATATGTATCTACAACACAATATGTAGCAACAATTAAGTACCCAGTGTGTAATATTTTTTTCAACACACTTGCTCGTAAAGTGGCTCTTATTGAACCGCTTTTAGGTCCATAATGCAGTGTATTAAAAACGCGTGCTTTTTCTTTACTTTAATCCACATGTGCTTTATTTCCACAGATAACTATTTAGTAGTCGGAGATTCGCGCTTTTTAATCTCATCAATTCATCTTTTTTTTAAATAGTCTGTATTGTCCTTGGTCCCAAAATGAACTAATATTTATTTACCTTAAGGTAAATGCGCAGGGTTTACGGACAATTTAAGGTGAATGCGCAGTGGTAGACCGCGAAATTCAAATTTTCTTTTGCAATTTTCAGATCAGTGTCAGGTTGTATCTTGATCAAAATATGATTTGCGACTATAATAGGTACGTCTTTACAGAATTATAATCATTCGAAACATTAATACATCTTTCTTATGGAAAAGTTCTTAGGGAAAAAATCTAACTTAAAGATTCTATTCTAATGACTTTAATTCTGTAAATACATATATAAATATATTATAGTCGCGAATCATATTTGATCAAGATACAACCTGACACTGACCTGCAAATTAAAAAAAAAACGTAAGAAAATTTTAATTATCCACCTTAAATTAAAAAAAAAATTGTCTGTGGTCCCTTCCGAAACCAAACGGAAAAGACCCTGACCGGCGTTCTATTATTGCGGATTCTCACTGAACTAATGTATATATTTCTCTATGCCAATAGTACTTTCTAATTCCATACTAACTATACTACAATTGTTTTGTGTTTATTTTTTTTTATATGGCGGTCTGTTGTCAGAGCCTACATGCTCTGTGGTCAGTGCTTTTATTTACACTTGCGCGCGCATTGATAGTGCTGCCTATGCGGAAAGACAAAACCAGCGCGCCATTTTCCATACAAGTTATTAACAATACAAGTATGTTTTTTTCCTCGCAAGTGTGTTGAAAAACGTCGTATGAAACGCGTGTGCATTGATCATTATACGCTCGGCTTTCTTATCGCACTCGCCTGCGGCTCGCGCGAATAATACCGCCTCGAGCATAATGATCAACATAGCACACATGTATCATAATGTACTATTGTGGTTACATATTCATACAAAATTATTGTGTTATGATTGTAGAAAATTAAATGAATTCTTGTCGCATCAAATATTTTTATATTAATATTTTTTTCAATTTATTAATGAATTGTTGTGGCACCACCACGAGGGCGACTGTATTTATGTGTGCCCAAAGAAAAGAAAACATTTTTCAACATCTGAGTAGTTATTATCTAAATTCTCCTTTTGAAGGAGCCTGCCTATCCTCTTTAAGTACTGTACTTACCTACATTTTTATTTTTATGATAGGAATAGTATTGAATTAACAAAAACTCAGGACATTATTTCAGATTCTATCTGAAACTGAAACTTAACTACGACTTTGTTAGGTCGAAAGGACTCTTCTCAAGTTTACTTTTGTTTATTCATTTAAGTTACGAAACAATAACAAAATCCAAATATTTCCCAAACTTGACGTCAAAACAAGCAAACGGTTCAGTCTAGAAATTTAAAGTGCCTGTTAATGAAAGAGAAAAAACTATTAACCATTCAATGTGGAGTTTTATTGTTCGGTAGGACCGACGGGTGGACTTTTAATTAAAGGCCCCTTCACATTCTCTATTATACAGGACATTTTTACAGCCCCAGCTACATATTGTGCTGCCACGAACACTTTTACTGTACCACATGCATAAATTGAGTACACAGCCCTATAGAACCTCCAAAAGACCAGACTATTCTGGACTATAAACTTTTCTGAATAATGATCAGTTTCGCTTGAGCTATGTTGATTGATAGCTTAATGATGTTTGCTAAAGAAAACATGTTGCGTATTCCTAATATTGGATAATCGCACCTCATTGAACATGTAGTTACGCTTTTTCAAGATTATGATAACTGTCTATGGGTGTAAGTAAATAATTACGTGTTTCGGTCCTGTGGCTTACCATAACATAGGCTCTTGATTGATTGCTTGATTGATCGATTGGACATATTTATTAATTTCCTGCGACTGCTGAACTCAATAGCTGAATGATTGACGTATTACCTAATTACTCGTCGGATATGGTTATATTATCTATATTATTTTGCGTTAAGTCCGCCTTTGTACCTTTTTGTGTGAAGTTTTATTTGAGTAAAGATGGCAGATCAATCAAGAATTTAAGTATAAAATGTACCCTGTGTTCTCAAAAGTTATAAGTCGTTTCTGTGTGTATTTTACTGTTTACATAAATAAATAAAGATGAAAATGTTAGTTTATTTTTATGTAAGTGAAAACTTGAATTTATGCGAGGTACCTACAAACAAATAATGTAAAGTGCTAGCCAATTTAAACCCGGTAACTTTTCCATTGTATTTTCATTTCGACCAAAACAAGAGGAGCTCTGAAAGTAGTTTCATCGCTAGAGGAATCCTGCTAATAATGATACTTCGGAAAAGGGAACAAGTTAACAAAATAATGATAACCTAATTTAAAATGTTCTTCAATTCACTCACATTAGGTATGATCTGTTCCAAAAGTATCGAATGAAAATGTAAACAAAGCCTGTTCAAATTAAGTTCTTACACAATTACACACTAAAGGGAAATAGCAACACATTAATCGGTATTTAGAGGATGTTATTGTTGGAATTACATGATTAAATTGTAATAGAAAAATCCCTAGGACCTTTGAACAGCAGTGGAACAATACAGGCTGTAAAAAAAATCATCAAAGATAATTGAACCTATAAAACTAACCTTAACACTTTGGGGGACATTAACGCCCCTCGACGTAATAACAATACAACTTCTATTTTATCTCGTTCAGTGTCCTTCAATGTGTTAATTGTCCAATTAAAAACGAAAGACCCCAATTGTCAAGTTAAAACTTGGTAATTTAAAATAAGGATTTCGGGTTAAGTACCTATTCAAATAAGCAAATCAAAGCACTTAGTTGTAAGTGGCACTACCAATTGGCATCCACTGGTAGGTTTTCTGATCCATTTGTTTACAATTTCATCAGATACTTTTGGAACAAGATATAGATAGGTACACCATTATACACAGTTCAATCAAAAGCCAACACGATATCTCCAAAAACAGAACAAACAAACGGACCCACTAGTTACATAAGAGCTCGCCTTCTCCGTTGGCTTAGGAGTTTAACGACAATTAGTAACGCCTGCTGCTATTGACAGCCCCTGTCTCCCCCTCGACAGAATTAAGCTTTGATTGAATGAATTTTGATTGAAAAAACTTTTACACGAGAGGGGATTTTGGTCCTACAGGTATACAGGATGTTTCATGGGAAATTACGTAGCGTAAGCAACAATCGGTAAAGGAAACAAGACCTACCAAAGTACCAATGAGTTTGCTAACTAGTTGTTCACTAACTTCTTATTATTGTTATTTTTTCCCCCCTTTAGCCCCATTTACACGGTGCAAGTTTATTGCCGGTGGCATTCCATAAAATTGAAGCAACAATTTACTGACACGTACAATAGGCATGACGAATGATTTTCAAATCCTCTTCCGTAATGTACGTACACATTTGCTATTTACGAAAACACCTATATTTCGGTAATAAACTAAAGTTTAACGAAGTTTGAAGCCATTTTTCTAATATTTTTTCAATAGGGCGCGAAAACAGCTCACAGTGTCATGGCGTCGGATCTGATGTCACGCCTAGGTAAAAATCAAATGTTGTCAGCTTACTATCTATAGTGTACTCTGTGAACCACAGGGATGTTTACATACCCGTGACGTCATGCGCTGTGATTGGTGTTTCAGTCAAAATGGCCGACTGCAGTATTTTAATCTTTTATTTTTGTGAAAATCCGATTAATCTCAAGTTTTTAAATTAAACTAATCACTCTTTTAAATCCTTTTAATATGTATTTTCCCCTAACATCATAAAATTTTTGATTATTTGATACTGTCGTCACGCCTATTGTTGCACGACACTAGCAAAATTTGTTGCCGTTTAAAACTGGTATAGGTGTAAACCAGAACTTAGGTACAATAAAATCGCTTTCAATACTTGAATAAATTTTACAAGGACGTGCAACCAGGAGACTTAATCAGCTTCTGGAGGGAGGTGGGCTGGTTGGAATAACCACCGACGGCCGCCATGGCCCACGCACAGTGGTCCATTGAAGGACTAAGCGCGGAAACCAAACCCATAACATAGAACATAGAAGGACGTGCAACTCTGTCTTTAGACGAGGCAAAACTTGCACGCAATTATCGCCTTGCAATAATTGCCTTGGTGTCCACAGAAGTTGCATGTAATTATTGAATGACAATTGCATTCAATTATTGTATGTCATTTTATGGAACACGCACGCGTGAAAGCGCTTGCGTGCAATTCTTAAATGGCAATTGTTGACCGTGATTTATGGCATACGATTATTGCTCTTGAACGTTTCAGAAACTGGCACCCCACACAGCTTTACTGGCAAAACATTTTGTTGCTCAAAGTTTTTATAAACAATATATTATTTATTAAGACTTTATGTACAAGTAAAA
This sequence comes from Mesoligia furuncula, assembly GCA_916614155.1. NCBI lineage: Eukaryota > Metazoa > Arthropoda > Insecta > Lepidoptera > Noctuidae > Mesoligia > Mesoligia furuncula. The sequence continues at coordinate 18,252,063 of OU744796.1, forward strand.
GAAATATTGTACAAAGGCGGACTTAATGCCTGAGGCATTTTCTACCAACAACCTTAGGGTGATGCAGTGACAAAACATGGTGCAACATATGAAATAACTATAAAATACAAGATTACACACTAATACATAGATACATGGTCTGTGTGGTGCCGGACTTAAAGAATACCACCACCCCTTACTTCCCGTGGGTGTCGTAAAAGGCGACTAAGGATCGTACTGGAGAATGGGCAGCAGCGTTCTCTATGTATTCCATCATCATACCATACTGCGATCGCCAACCCGCCTGCCAAGCGTGGCGATTATGGCAAACCCTCCCAAAATTGGGGGAGGCCTATGTCCAGCAGTGGACGTCTATCGGCTGAAACGACGACATAGATACATACATACATATAAACAAAATGAACTGTGAGGAGAAAAAAATTATCGGTAGAGGAGAAAAACGAATCCAGTAAATCAGCGCTGGACAGTTACGGCCAACTTTTGACGGACATATTCACGTGCCTTCACTTTAAAAGATAACCGACTTATTTGTTTAGAAACTTCCAGCAAATTTTCTCAAGACTCACAAAAATGCTGTACCCAACAAGCTTTCATGATTCTTAGTATTTCTTTATCACAACTAAGATTTAAGGTTTTGTACTTAAATATTAGTTATGTTAGCTGTAAAGCTTGGTAAACAACAGAAATGTTTTAGGTAGGTACACATCGTACGCTGGATGGCACGAGGAGAGGCGAGATCATTATGATTCATTTGGCTCTGGACGTTTGAGAGCGCTCGATGACGAGCTACTAAACGTGCCTAACGAAAGACCTGCATTGTCCTTTGTGGCTTTGAAAGATAATTCTGGATAACTGCACGTAGCAGATATATTTTCAGTCAGGTTAAATACAAATGTCAGACCATCAGTTCTGTATAATTTCTGAAGTTACTCTCGGTGCTGTGTGTAGGATTTATAGGTAGACTAGCAGCGCCCCGCGGGTTCACCCGCATAAGTGTCGATCCCGTGGGAATATCGGTATAAAAACTATCCTGTGTTCTTTCCCGGGACTCAAACTATCTCTTTACCAAATTTCATCTAAATTGGTTTAGCGGTTTAAGCGTGAAAAGGTAACAGAAAGACAGACAGACATACAAACTTTCGCATTTATAATAATAGTACTTATTATATTTTTTATATTACGTACCTACAGGTATTTTCCGGCTATTAGATGTCCATGCAGATAAAAACACAGAAGTCAATAATTGTTGCTAGTACACTCCGCCACGGTTATCGATCAAAGGAATTGTCAAAAAAATACAACAGTGTTCTGATTTTCTGGTCTTTATAGTCCTAGAGTATCAAAATTGAATAAAAGAGGACACTTTTAGTAAAATTTAGAATTAGTACACACTAGGACTCCCCTTAAAAAGGTTACTATGCGATAAGGGATCCAGAACAGACATCCAGCATAGACCTAGTCATTCCATTTGTTAAATAAATCTTGTCTTCAGTAAAGGTAACTTATCTACCTAGACCCATATAAATTTCATAGACAATGGCAGTTCGGTAAAAAACGGTTGGATAGAGCAAAATCCTATCTCTTACGCTCTCAAAGATTTCACCGGCTAAGGATTAGTACAAATTGAGTAAGGTTCGGGAGACCTGATGTAAGGACGCTGGGAACTCTAAACCCTTTTTAGTCATTACCTACTATCCTACTATCTTTCCGTCCCGCTGGTCCGCTCCTGAAAAACCTTGGGGCTTAGACAATTCGACCTCTATGTTATGATGAAAAGGGTTTCGCCAGCCAATGTTTTTCTGACAACCGCGAATAATTCCAGAGTTTGATGAGCGATGGCCGCTATCGATACCAGACTTGGGTCCCGAAAAAATCTATCCAATTTATTGGAGCCCAAAAAGTAAATTAAATTGTAAAGAAAATCTGTTCCGATGAGTACCTACTTATAGTTAAAATACATTGGGTCCAAGGAGATGGAAGGAGTTCGTTAAAAAATCATTTGAGTACCACCGAATTACATTAAAAAATATTTTAAAAAGTAATTTCCGTAGGTATTGTTATCACCGCGGGAAGCCAGGACAGCTCTCGGTCGTTCCCTCGACAAATTGAGCATTACGCCAAATGCCTCCGGTAATTTCGAGCTTCACTCCAAATTTAGTACGTAAGCTGCTAAGATATTTATTTTAATCTTGAAATTATTTAGAAATTTACTTGAAACAATGACATGGTATCAGCTTTGAATCAAAGATGAGGTCATTATATAAAAGGGGTAATTTGTAGGTTTAGAGAAAGTTCATTCTTATTTCAGTTATGAACTGTACTACTATATTTTTTGTGATCTCGACCTTCGTATACCCCCGTCGTCATTTTAATAAATGCTTTGAAAACACAGCTTTCTTTTTCGCAATAAAAAAAAATGGCTCAGGGCGCCTACATGACCTAAAGCGCGGGCTTTGTCGGACTGCCTATATAGAAAAGAAAGAGAAGCGCGATGACACAACGCTGGTAATTTATAAGCAAAATATGAAGCAATTATCTATTTCAAAAAATCTATTGTTTGGACTAAAAAAATAAAGCTTTAGTATGCTGAAGAATATCATATATTTTTCTGATTTTGTTTACTATAGTTGATCATATGATCGACTATAGTAAAAGTAAAAGTATAGGACATACTTTTATTGTTTCTAAGACTTGTCTTTTTTGTGTTCAGGTCCTGTAAGCCCCTTAAATGTGTCCAGACTGTTTTTATTTTTTAAATATTATTTTTAAGATCAATTTTTATTATATTCAAACAAGATAAAACAGCCTGTTAAATCAGAGTAGGTACTTATAATTAAATTCATTTAACTTATCGGTTGCGTTCCGATTCCAAACAAAATCGAGTTACTAATCATAGGAAAATTTAATTACCGCGAGTTGGCAATGCAACAAATATCTAATTTGTAGGGAATGGATTGCGGTGGTACAATTTAATGAGCTTACGAGTGCTGTTATCGCTCGCAAATAGACTCATACCCATACGTCAAATACCGTTATAATGAATGCATGAAGTACCTTTGAAGTTACAGGGTATAGATTTGATGTACAGCCAATCGCATGTAGTCACAGTAACGCTTAAACTATGAAAACGGCATTTATAATATAAATAATACTAGCCTTTTATTATCTTACTGCAGGGCAAATGCCGCTTTTCAAAACGAGAAGGGACGAGCATGGATCACCAGACATGCTCAAGACGGGTTGACGATTTAAGACTTATTTCTACTATAAATCTAGGTTTTTTCACGATGTTTTCCTTCACCGATGTAAGCAATGACCAAGATAAACTCAGAAAGTACATGATGAATTGAAAAAATCTATAGACAAGGGGTTATGCTACGAAATAAAGGTGTTGTCAAATGGAGTTGCGGTACCTACCTATTTACTTTCACGTACGTCGCGTTGTCTTCACTTTTGATAGGAAACTTTAAAATACTTTTTTTTTTCTTTTTTTTTTGCGGATGGGAAATCAACTTTTACGTAGACTTTTTACGTTATTTAATAAATCCAATTTTTCTTTTTAAAATAGAAGCAATAGTGCTGCTAATTTGAAAAAATTAGATTGAAAAGTTAATAAAATAATTCTGAAAATATTTTCTATCACTTGGTTCGAGAAGCGTTAGTAATGAATGGAAGTAGATTATTTGAGTTCATCAATTAGTTTTTCTTAGAAATCTCAATTGAACAGCTTGTCCTAGCAACCTGAAATTTTATCATACGAAACATGATTACCGAGAAAAAAACGTCAAAGACGTTTCAGAAAATTACGAAGTTATATAATTATACAAATGGTCGTCAAACTGAAATTCCTGGAAATGTTTCTGTTCATTTTACTAATTCCGGCGTTCACAGTGTAAACACTAGGTAGTACTGAAAAACCTTTGAGCGTAGTACTCCATTTCACTCTTTGACACCGTCGTTTGATACTGAACAAATGATTTCAAACTTCAGAGCAAATATAACTGAAATTCAGAAGCATTCAAGCTTAAAAACACACCCCAAAGTACCTTTTACAAACAGTTTTGTTGTGATAAAATCTAACTTAGTATATACTAAAGTTTAAGAACCTAAAACTCTCCACTTAAAGAGGTATCTACATTATATTAAGTATCCATACTCCATACACTTTGGTGCATCGTTGGATAATTCAAAATTTCACTTAACTCTCTTCGAAGGAGCACTGAATTTATGAAAGGAAAAGTTTTATAATGTGCTCTTATGAACTTTGAAGTTTATACCGAGTCACGTGTGTGCTTTATATCGCACTTAATGATAGTATGTTTAGTGTTTTATTAATGTGTTAAGGATAACATTATAAAGCATTATTTGGGGGGTGGGAGTTTTAGGAGCTGCCTAAATGCACTTTGACTACTAGATTATCCGTAAAAGGTTGCTTTTAAAACTATCTATCTATCTATACTAATAATAAAGCTGAAGAGTTTGTTGTTTCGTTTGTTTGTTTGATCGCGCTAATCTCTGGAACTACGAGTCGGTTTTTTTTGTATTCGATTGCCCAAAACTTGAGGAAGGCTACTTTACATCAGGCTAGGACCGAGCAATAACAAAAAAAAAAAAGTCAGTAAGCACGCTGAGCGAAAACGAAGTATATTGTTATAGCGCGGGCAGGCGATGCGATGCGACGGGGTGGATCGGGGGCCGAAATTTTACACGGACGAAGCCGCGGGCAGAAGTTAGTAGTAAATAAATGTTATGTTGCCAAAAACCAGTTTTGTGTTAAAATTCCTATCTTTAATTAAATTAATTGAAAATCTTCAATCGTGAAATACCATACGATTCAATCAAGTAAATTCGCGTATTTATTCATAATTTCAAACGACCTAGTAATTATTCTTAACTACATGAACAGTTAGCAGATGCAAATCGGACGTTTACTGAAGGCTATTACCGTCAACATAACTGAAGCATCCTAGTTACACCTCTAGTCCTCCCGGGAATTGTCCTGGGGAATACTAAATCATGTATACAGGATCTGGGTTCCTTCGCAGCCTAACAAGGAGGCTCACAATACCCGGGTGACAAGGTTTATGACTGAACAGTCCTTTAGAATATTCGCAGGTAGTCAGGTACATTATAATATACCTTTAGCCTAAGTGGACCGTGACGCAGGGTGATCGTAAAACTAGTTATTCCATAAAGTACTACTTTGTAGTCACATCATAATGCTGCCAACATTATCCGTCCATCTTTTTAGTACATGTGAAACCATTTTAATAATTTGGCAAATTTTAAGCTACGTTTTTAGTGGTCGTAAAAAGAGTCTTCGCTTCTTTCGTGTTGTTGGTTAAAAGAGAGACCAATGCTGATAGAAATGTCCTAACAGGCACTTTTGCCGATGATACGACATTGGCACAGACACACACACACAGACATAGTAACAACTATGTCTGCCCTAGAGAGGATTCCGAAAAACTACAAAACAGCCTCCAGCTGATCTCGGAATGGCTTAGAGATTGGAAGATAAAAGCCAACGAAACAAAGTCAATCCATGTGACTTTTAACACACGCAAAGAAACATGCCCATCTGTGACCTTAAATGACATAGAGGTACCTCAAGCAGAGGTCACACGATACCTTGGAATATACCTTGACAGACGCCTTAAGTGGAGACACCACATATTTGCCAAACGCAAAGCTCTATTGCAAAAACTCCGCAGCACTGGATGATTAACAGAAAGTCCCAAATACAAAAGACAAGCAAACTACTCCTATACAAATGTATTCTCAAGCCTATCTGGTGCTATGGTAAAGCTGGATGCTTTGGGGAAATGCAGCTAACTTCAACATCAAAATATTTCAGAGGATCCAATCTAAAACACTGCGACAGATTGTAAATGCACCAATGGTACGTCACAAATGACAGAACTTATAAGGATTTAGATATAAAAATTGTTAAAGAGGAAGTAAAAGCTGGTATCACAACATACTCCACCAGATTAAAAGTTCATCCAAATCAATTGGCAAGGAGACTTATGACAAACCCAGTTACCTTCACAAGACTAAAGAGAAGGGCACCACAAGTCCTACTTGCAACCAGCATGAAGGAGCTGTGGTATCGATCGGATGGGGTAGAGGTTTCATACCAAGCAAGATTGGAAACCACCTACCTATTCCTGAATGTCTCAGGACAGATTGCATTAAAAAGAAGGAGTTAAAAAAAATGCTGATCTATCATAGATTAGAAGAAAAATGCATTTAATAACTTAATTAAGACCTTGCTTATCTGTGATCTATCTTCCGCAAGTGTCGGATAAAACGTTACTACTTCATCTTTTTTTTTTGTACCATCTTTCTCTTCATCAATTATTTCATACGAATCTTTTTTTTGGCCTAACTCGGAGTATTTTCTTACTCAAAACTAAATTGGAAGAGGCCGTGCCTATACTGAACCTATATAGCTTTAGTGTGTCCAAGTGGAAATTGTCCGAAAATTTATCGGAATCACAAATATTTCGATACCCAATCTAAATGCTATTACACTATGTCAACCCCGAAGATATTATTTCAGATGAGGATCTATTCTACCTGATTTGGTACTTGCCATCCAATTGATATTCAGCAAGCCCAATTGAATAATCTCGATGGAGTTACAGCGAGGGTAACCTTATAATTTAATTCGTCGGTTCACTTACCTTACTGCCTTTACATTGGTAGGAATACATAACTGAATTTAGGTTAGTTCCTCCCATAGTAAGTTGTAAGTTAGGTTACTTAGAGTGGTTTCTGATGTGCATAGATACATGGCTATTTATATGTTATCAAGCCGTTTGCATGATGTAATTTTCCTATAGGGAAAAATGACGAACTTCCATACTTTCTCTCTATATTTAACCCTGTGAAAAATTTTCAAAAATCCTTCCTTGTGCACATGTTTCTTCCAGTGGTTCAGGCTGTGCGTTGTCTGTCAGTGAATTAATGAATTTCAGGCTAGTATATTGTCCATCTACTAAAGTACTCGTGTATGACATGATTTTACATTCATGTTGTTCTCGTCTATAATTAATGACGAAATTCGTCGTCGTGGTTTCAGCAGATAGGTTTTTGGGATCGCCACGCTTGGCAGGCGGGTTGGCGATCGCAGTATGGTATGATGGTGGAATAAATAGAGAACGCTGCTGCCCATTCTCCGGTAAGACCCTTAGTCGCCTTTTACGACACCCACGGGAAGTAAGGGGTGGTGCAATTCTTTAAGTCCGGCACCACACAGATTCAGACGAAATTCATAAAAACTTTATCCAAAGTATACAAGGTGTTTTTTTGGTATCCCATAACTCTAGAGTATGAATGAGACCATATCAGAGAATCAAATGGCATGACAAAGTCGCATTTTCTTAGCTTTAAATATTAATGATTGGTTTGAATGAAAAGGAATTACTCGTATTTGTCAATGAAACTTAGATACTTACATAACTTAGATATTTTTGAAAATATGCATTTTTGGACCACATAGTCTTGGACTTTTGTATTATTTTTACTTATAGAATACATATAACCCTAGAGTTATGGGATATAAAAAAAACACGTTGTATTTTGGTTAAGACAATTAATTATTGTTATAACCTATTTTATTAAGATTGTTTACCAGAACAATAATGCCAGTATTTCAGAGGAGAAAGACCATATTACGTCGAGGCGTTTTAACTTTGCCGAAGTTAAGCGTGGAAAGCACAACTTTTAAATGGTAACAACATAACACATTGTGAGCTGTCTGTTATTACAACCTTCGCGTCTATAGAATTTCTTCACAGAATAAGACTAAAAAGAACTTCTGACATGATTCGTTTATCGAAAGATAATATTAATCTATCGACTGATGACACAAAGCCTACAGAAAAACATACTAGGTTTATCAGAAATTGACACCCTTCAAATGACTTCAAAGACACGTATCGGCAAAAAAAAATCGATCGTTAATCTGGTTAACGTAAGATTTTCAAGATCCTTTGATCGTCAATAACATGTCTTGTATAATTACAAATAGGCAGAGACACCTGTGTTTACGTATAGGTGTGCCAAAATAAATCAAATTTACATTCCCGTACGGAGATGCGAACAAACACTGCTCGTATAAACATAAAGGCTGTTCGACGAAGGCTAACTTGTTCGGCTACAATCTCTTTGATAAACTTGTTCTAGGGAACTTGGCTAGGTTCTCGCACGGTTGTTTGCAAACTTGCACTTACTGTGCAGCTTAATTGAATTGTCCAGAAGTCAATTTGATTCTTAACTGTAGAGCTTCGGTATTCCTATGAAGGGTGTCTGTTATGGCGCGTGAGTTGTATGCGCAGCGCTTTTGAAGTTCTCGTTGGATAATGAAGAGACTGCTCACATCGCGTTACCTCCAACGGTGCCTGATTTTGTTAGAAAACTACGTAAATTGCAGTGTAAACTGTTTTACAAAATGTGATCGAACTAATTATGTGAGTGACTATCTTGTTGATCTAGTAGTCGCAGGCGCAACTGCTGAGCGTGGGGTTGGGTAAAGTGTTATTAGGTTTTTCCATTAGGAATTTCTCAGTATAATCCCGGAGTTTTAAATTTGGCGGTATGATACCCCCGTGCTTCGGAAATCACGGTAAGCTGTTGGTCCTGCGCCTGATCCGTCTCCGGTTGCCGGATTGCCGTCCCGTCGGACCATCCCGAGCATCGATCAGATTTACCATCGGGAGCGAGTGCACCTGTGTTTGTGGACTTTAAGTAAGTAATATCTCCCGCGTCGGTGGCTATAGTCACATTTACACCACAGTCGAAATTTGATCTGGAGGAATAATCTCTGATCATGTCAAAGTAAATCATTCGGAAAATCAAAGCTACTTATTTTTGTTGCTGACGATCCTTCAGGATCAAAAACAAAAGAAAAAGCGGATCAAACCGGTATGAGAAAGTTTATAGTGGATAAGACAAAGATTAAAACAGAAGACGATCCAGGAGAGGATCGAGGTGGAGGTGGTGGGGGGGTGGAGGGGGGGGTTCAGGGGATCAGAACGGAATAACTCGTAAAAAAGGGACAAAACATCTCTCACCCTATCATTAAGGCTCAAAACCTATAAACTTGTTTCAAAGTTGTAGTTGTAGCGTTTAATTTAATCGTGTGGAGAGGTATTACGTGATGTTCTAATGTGCGGCGGAATGAGCGTCGATTAGGGCGCCTTCTGGCTGTAATACGAACATGCCGTGATCCAGTACAATTACACTTGTTCAGATCATATCGTCGAATTAATGTAATTAACAAGTTCCTGCTCAAATTACTTGATCATATCAGGTGTCGTTTGTTTTAAAGTAACGAACGTGCAAGCTCTATGTTTTTATTTTAGTTCACATTTTACATTTTTGTTATCTCAAAGCTAACGCACATTGGGGCGGGTCGCACCGCAACATTGCCAAATCTTTCTTCATCACTTTCGTACATTTTCCAAGAACCAACGCACACTACCTACTGGTGGGCCGCACAGAACATTTTTGTAAGAAACTGCGCTGCGGCCCGTTGCGGCTGTAGGTAATGTGCGCTTGGCTTAACCGCTTGTGTGCCGTAATTACAGACACAATTAAGAAGCCATTGTAGGTCTCGCGTAGATCTACGTTCCGGCAGACTAAGGGTTAAATCATCTAACAACATTAGACATTTTTTTTTCTTAAATATTTGTTACCTGTGGAGCAGTGGTGGCCCACTGGTAACGGCTCCGACTTACGAGATTTAGATCGTAGGTTCGAACCCACGCAGGCGCTTTACTTTGTGTAAGATATTTCATCACCACTGCTCTGCCCAAACCGGTAAAGGAAAACATCGTGAGGAAATCGGCATGTCCTAGAACCAAAACTTCGAAGACATGTGACATCTACCAACCCGCGGTGGGCCCGCGTGGTTGATTACGGCCCTCTCCCTCTCCCTCTCACCGAGATGAGGCCTGTGTCCCAGCAGTTCCCGGAACATTATAGGCTGATTATGCTATGCTATGCTTGTTACATACGAGAACATTTTTCATGTAGTAAAGGTAACAGTCTCCATCAACTTGTGTATAAAATACTAGCTGCATCTGCCGGTTTCTCAATCATAAACCTCGATCCCGTGGGAATATTGGGATAAAATCAAAATCAAAATCAAAATGTTTTATTTCACATAAACCTACATGGGCACTTATGAAACGTCAGAAGCTAGGTGCACGGTTCCAATTGGTCGTTTCCTTTAGAGAAGAACCGGCAAGAAACACCAAAAAATAAAAAAATAAAAAGAAAGAAAGATAAAAAGTTTCCTATACGCGAATCCACGTCATGGTCTACCCATATGCCAAATCTCATTCAAATCCGTTCAGCCGTTTTAGCGTGAAAGAGTAACAAACAAACATACAAAAAAAAAACAATATTTTTTCCTTTATAATATTAGTTTAGGCCGTGAAAGTGAAGAACTTGCTGAGACGTTAACTTCAGCTTCTAATTCATCACGAGTTTCCGAACAAAGTAGTCCGATCTTATATGTATCAAGACAAACACAAATATAATCACTCGAAGGAATTAATGCTAGGTTGGTAGGTACCAGAATAGTTCGTGACCAATTATAAAATGATACGGCGGGTTCTACACAAACAAAGTGTGTCAGTAATTTGTCGCACGACAATTAATCTTGCCCCAGTTGTAATCCATTGCGAGGGGAAATCAATTCTTGCATTGCAATGAACAATAGACATGTATGAGGTTTTAATCTACACATAAAGAACTCTGTTTTTTGTCTATGCACACGGATATGAAACTGCTGTGACGTTCGAACATTTTATGTAGCTATTCCCGTGCCATATTTCATCATAAGAATAAAGCCGCAGTTGCGTTCCAAAAATGTTGTGTTCCAGCCCTAATATTTCTTTTTATTCAAATATTTTTATTTGCATTCATAAAAGTAAACTAGCACCCTTTAAAAACATCCCCTTTCTGATTGTTCGCTTTACTGAATTTTATTTCTTCTGAAAACAAAAGCATCAGAACAAATTAAAGACAAAACTCTAAGTTCGGTTAGTACAAAATTGTCTTACAGTAGTTCTCAGTAAACCATTCAATTGTTCGGTCCTTTGTTGCCAATTCCTGGAATTAATACGTTCCTATAATGTCATTGCTCTGTAGAAGTTATTCAATAATAGACAGAGCTTCGTCAAAATAAATAGGTACAGAAGGCTGGCTCCATACAACCAGGAAAACGCACGCACAAATGGACACACCTCACGTAAAGTGAGTGCAAATGCACTCGCTACTGGCATTTGTTTTGACACAGTTTGAGATCTCTGTAAGTTCGTGTCTAGATCTGTGCGTGCGTCTGTTTTCGCTCGTTGTACAAAGTGTAACAAATTGAAAATGAAAACTTCTAACAGCTGTTTCCTATATGTTGTCAAGTTAAGTGAACGCAAATGTATGAAGCATCTAATTTTTTTTTGGTGATTTCAGTTTTGATCCTGGAGTAAAAGTTGTTCATAATGATGAGTACCATGACCCCTAAGAGGTTTTTGGTTATTTAAATTACACCTTGTATAGAGCTGACCTTCTGTAGGTAGGTACCTATCTATTTAGTGGAGCTTCAATACGGGATGTTTACGGTTTGCCTGGGATTGCTGTTGGCAATGTTTCAGCGTCAGGCACGCACTAAAACATATCATTCCATTAATATTCAGGGAAGCTGCCAAGGGCGTGCTTCTTAGATTGAATACCCCGATCAGCAGTGATAAACATTCGGGTAATGATTATTATCGTAAATACGCTGATGTATTAATGTTCGTCTATGTTGAATATTAAGTAGTTTGATGTAAATCGTCCTCTTGTAAAGTTATGCCTGTTTAAAATATCTTAGTATATGCAGGCGTTACTCAGGCAGTAATAAAACTCCTTTGAAGATTTCTTCGTAAACAAATGTTCAAGTTATACAAAACATAATGGATATAAAAAATATTTATCTTTTAATAAGTTACCTACATAAAAATATTCCACAGTTACAAGGAAAACATTTAGACTTGATGACTAGCTTAGATCGGTCAAAAGAACATTCCCGAGGGGATATAAGATGTTAAATTAAAAACGAAAAACATATTCTACAGTTACAAGAAAAACATCTAGACTTGATGACTAGATTAGATCGGTCAAAAGAACATTCCCGAGCGGATATAAGATGCTAAATTAAAAACGAAAAACGTTAAGTAACCTAATTTTATAAAGGTCAAAGTGGTCACAACAATTTAAAACCAAAATTATTCAGCGGAAGAGCTCCGGAACTTTATCCCTGACATTTAATTCACGAACAAAACCTCGTTTAAAATAGCCGCATTAGATAAAGTTGTTGCAGACATCGATCACAGATTCATTTCAATCGCTAGAAAGTGGTCTGTTTACCCGACCCTTGCAGGAACCGAAGCGATTTCCTTTCCTGTATTTTCCTAAAATAGTTGGATGTTCTTACGAGTCCCAGTCGGATCTCTTTATTGTAAGGTTTGTTTATCGGGCAATCGAGATCGACGAACAAAGAACACAGTTCTGTCCATTGTACACTGGAGGACGATCTAAAATGTCCCGGAAAGCTATTTGGCTAAGCCCCACAGAATTATTGGCAATCACCCGTCTTTGTTTTCATTTAAAAACGTCGGTTGTTAATTAAAAGTGAAGTGCACTAATTAGTAATTAAGAGGGATGAGAATATAGTGGTGTATTTAAGAGAGTGTCTGTGTTTAGTCTATTGTGTAATGCTAATGCACGATAGGGTTGGCTGCGGGCGAGTCGAAATGTTTTCTCTTTCAATCGAGTTGAAAATGTTAGCGACAATGAAGTAGGTGTTCGTACTTTATTTGTGAAATCGGTTCATATAAAACAACGTTACTTTTTTGATAAAGCAAAGGTGGTTTTTAGGGTTCCGTAGCCAAATGGCAAAAACGGAACCCTTATAGATTCGTCATGTCTGTCTGTCTGTCTGTCTGTCTGTCTGTCTGTCCGTCTGTCTGTCTGTCCGTCCGTATGTCACAGCCACTATTCTCCGAAACTATAAGAACTATACTGTTGAAACTTGGTAAGTAGATGTATTCTGTGAACCGCATTAAGATTTTCACACAAAAATAGAAAAAAAACAATAAATTTTAGGGTTCCCCATACTTAGAACCGAAACTCAAAATTTTTTTTTTCATCAAACCCATACGTGTGGGGTATCTATGTATAGGTCTTCAAAAATGATATTGAGGTTTCTAATATAATTTTTTTCTAAACTGAATAGTTTGCGCGAGAGACATTTCCAAAGTGGTAAAATGTGTGTCCCCCCCCTGTAACTTCTAAAATAAGAGAATGATAAAACTAAAAAAAATATATGATGTACATTACCATGTAAACTACCACCGAAAATTGGTTTGGACGAGATCTAGTAAATAGTTTTTTTTTAATACGTCATAAATCGTAAACCGCAATTTAAAATTCATTCAATCAACTTAAAAATAAAAAATAAAAACATTTAATTTCATAAACATAAACCTTATGCATAAACCCGGATGTTACGGAACCCCCGGTGCGCGAGTCCGACTCGCTCTTGCCCGGTTTTTTTTTATTTGTGTTCGGACATCATGAACATTTTCATTATATAGTTTTAATTTAATTTTTGAAAAATCATCACCTAACAGAATGGTAAAAACAAGCAAGTAACTTAATAAATCAAACGAATTACTCGTCTTAACCCCTCTAAACGTAGAACAAAGCCTTCCCTCTTCGAAGTGACATTCTGACACACGCACCTGCTAAACTTACAGTAAGGAACCTATAAATCTTCCGGCAGCTAATCCAAACTGAGTCCTGGAGGAAAAACGGAGATACAAACTCTACCACGTACTGCAGTATTTTTATAAACCACCAACGTGGGCGTTTAATGGTGTACATGGACCGAATGTAGGACTTATCCTGACAGCAAGGAATAGATAGTAAGGCAGGTAAGGCATCCGACTTTATTGTACCCCGATTTTCGAATTTGTATTTTGTTCCGCGGGGTTTCGTGGCCCGGTATTATTGTATGTAGGTAGTCAGATTCCGTTTGATTCACTGCATTCGATCTCTTTGCTTTGCGATTGTGTTTTTGTGAAATTGTTGAATCATCTTATAGGTTTTCGCATATTGGGTTGGCTGCCGTTTGATGTGTTTCCAATTTTAATATTCTGAGTCAAGTTATTATCAGTGCTGAGACGAAGAAAATATTGAGAAATAAAATGGAAACAGATTTTATTTTTCTGCTAACCTTATTTCGCAATTGAATTTAATCTCTACGAAATCAAAATCTTATTATGCTGTATAAAAAGGAATTTCACATTAAGGGCAAACGGAGTCTTACAAAATGTATCAAATAGAGTCCCTTTGGATAAAGATAAACCGGCGCAAGGCAGGATTTTCCCGGGATTTGGAATCTAAATTGTTTTTATAGGTCACATTCTACACGCGGCGTTATGGGGAGAAAAGTTTCGCTCTCGGTTCGTGCATTAAATGTAATTGCGCCCATAATAGTTGTAGAGACAAGATTTAATCACAGTGTAGACACATGGACCTCATTTTCGCTTTTAATTACGCAAATTGCATTCTTCCACATTGCATTACGGCAATAGCGCAAGCGTTCTTGTGTCATTACTCTGCGCCCGCGCCGCTTTTGTTATTAAGTGTCGGTCGGACGCACCACAACTTATAATTTCGCTATGATAATTGTAATTATAAGGCAACTGCGTGCCCTTGTTTTTGCTTCTTTCGTAATTACCGAACAAAAAATGGTGGCAGCCGTATTTCATTAAAATAATTGATTTTTTGAATGGAATTACGCTCCATGCAATTTTGTACCGGTTATACTTGAATGCCTAACCAAAACAGTAGCAGAGATTTGAAGCATCCATGAAATTGATGATTGATCAATCAATCAGCCATGGCTTCATAGCTCATTAGCGTACAATAAGCGTTAGATATTTATCGGAGAGCATGCATACCATGACCTTCCTCAACTCATCCACCTGCAATTAAGAATAGCTATGACAAATTACTATCAGGCTTTCGTAGCCTTCACAGACGAAACTATTATGAAATATTACAGTGAGCACTAATGAAGACTTTAAAAAACAACTTTGTATTTTCACAGTTCTTTGCAATTCACGCATATTTTATCATCAATAGCTCACGATGCAATGTTAAACTTGTATGCAAGTCAGCCTCGTCGCCCTTGACATATACTTGGAGCGTTCCACTATGTTGAACCACGTTATTTAAGCTCACAAACAATGTAAATTAGACCTTATCACCATCATAATACGTGTTATTACAAGTTGTTAGATTAATTAGTTGGCTCGCTGCCGCCTCAGCAAACGTTGACAGGTACTTAAAAGCACTGCCACGCTCCATCAAATATGCATAAGGCCGTCTGCTTCGGTTATGAAAAACGCCTTGTACTCGCTGTACTCGCGTGCGAGCAACTCGTTAATGAACTCGACAACGAGCAATTTATCGCAATAACTGCGTAAAGTTTCATAATTGATGTTGATTCGTTACACTTCATACAATTGGGTGCGATTTTTAATAGGTTACTAGTTAAATTTGAGTTATATCTTCTTTGGTATGAGCTACTATCGTTGTGGTGGGTTCACCTTTTCGTAATTTATATTGAATAAAACTTAAAACTGAATGTAGAATAGACTTATTTATCTCTTCCATACTAGGAAAGGAAGGCCCACATACCTAATACAGAAGTATAAGCGAAGCAAGGAGAAAGTATAGATGCTACCATTCTTTGTACTCGATGTTACTTATATTGCAACAACTCTGTTCACTTTTGTTCAGGTTTATACGAACTTAAATTCCCTACGGAAAATACATAATCATGTTATGAATAAATAAGAATAAGAATCCTCATCTGCAATCACAACCAGTCATTAGCATTCCGACGATGTCGATGACCAAAATTTGGAGTTAACAAATAAACAACAGATGTACAAGTCACTCCTCCCTAGAGAGCTCGCACGCGAACATTAGCTCCGTATCTTTTTAGTGTCAATAAATCAAAGCGGCAATATCTTACAGTGAAAAACGTCTATCATTGTGATAAGTCAACAAAGAAACGGTGCAAGTGTGGACTAAAGATAATTAGTGAAGTAAAACATATAAACTTAACTTTTTTAAACAGTGCTTATACAAGTGTCTAGTTGGATCAAAACATTGCATCTAAAGTATAATGCAACAAAAATACATAGAAAAGGTGTTTTAAAATAATCAATACTTTAATCTAATATCTATTAAACAGTGACTATTATAAAAACAAAAATAAAAGTGTTTTTTCTAAAGTGACAAAACACGTGGAGTGATTAAAACAAAGAACTGACCTTTGGACCTTACGAACACATAATGACGTACGTCGCTTAGCAAGTGTACCATTATTTCACATCTATTAATTAACTACCAACTGGTCGAGTTACAAATACCTTGACCGCGACGCAGTGTGGCGGTGGTTCGAGCCTGGGCTTCTGCATCGCTTTTTGTGAATCTTCAAATTGTTGATTCTGGTTTTCCGTCTATATAATAATTATTAGTACTCAAATGGAGCGTACACCTCCAAAATTTGTTGAATTAAATATGGCGCAATCATACTCCGATTCGGCATTAAATCTTCCGGATAATATTGAAGAACAGGTAAATGTCACTAGAAGATACAAACGGAGACTTGATAACGAACATTCGGAATGTCTCGAGAACTTTACGTCACAAATGAAGTTAATGTTTACATCGTTTCAAGATCAACAAAACCAGAAAGGAGATGTCCGCTTTTTGTATGGACGCTGGTTTTTTATTCCGAGAAAAATCTAACCAGAATCAAACTACATCCAAATAAAAGCTACTAAAATATGGAACTTGGAACCACTGAAATAATATTTTTAGAGCCCTCCATTTAAGAGAAAAATTATAAATTATTTAATGTTAGTACATGTATATTATTTGTTGATGGCAACCCAAATGAAACCTCCCACACACTTTGAAAATGTCATAATGACAGATACAGATAGATTCCATTCATATGTCAAACAAATATGTCTGATACGTCACACTTTCGCTCGTGCCTTTGTGTTATCCAATGATAACGTATTTTAATTTGTGCTTTGCTTTCTTTGATTTAACTGACTTGGCCTTTTCACAACGGATTCTTCTTCTTTGCACATGATTAGGATACCGATAGCTTACGAACCTTCAACCCTGACGACTTTGCTTTTTCTTAACGGTTATTTGATATCGCACGCGATTAGGACTTTGGATTTAAAACCCCGTATGTAAGTACTGTTCTTTATTTATATTTAGCTCATTAGGGGTTTTATTTGCACAACCTTTGCCTGTTTTACGACCTCTGATAGTCTGCAAAAATTAACTTTCATTTCTATCTTCAGATTATGGCTCTCTGCATAAATTGCAATATAGCAGTACATGCTATAAATCAGCACTATGAATATAACGCTTTAACATGAGCCCAGAGATAGTCTCATTAATTGAAGAATGGATGCTCAAGAGGTAATGTATTCTTTAACATCCATTATAAGTTTTTTTTTTAATAATGTGTAACCAGGCTTAATAGCTTATGTTAAAAAAGATTAAATAGCACTACTTTGCTCAAAGAAGATGCAGAAAAACGATTCGGTGTTCTTAAAATATTATTTTGTTTTAGGTAATAGATGGAGATCGCATTTGCCAAGAATGCATCAACCTTTTACTAATAGAACTGAATAACAGAAACCAGCACAATATAGGTGACCAACAGCTGGGTCATCAATCAGTATGTGCATGTTGTGGCGTTTCTATCTCAAGAAGAACAGGCAGGCGCTCTCGTCCCTTACCTGTTGATCATCCTGAGCAGGCTTATATAGCTGGCATCATCAACCCCCGTCAGGTTAATATGTAAATTAAATAGTACATTGCACATAGTACATTATTGTATCTCTGATTAGTGGAACACACAATAAATTAAAACTTAATTTCAGATCCCTGCTAATGCTTGAGCATGTAATAGGAAGCGGTGCTCATGTGATGACAATAGTCTGGTATCTTGGATGCGCTCGGCATCAAAACGATATATCTCCACCTGCTCAGTTTCTCGACAATATTTTAATAAGAGAAGATATTGAAAATGAAGAAAGTTAATAAATGAATATTCAAAACCAAAAAAACGTTTTATTTCATAACAAAACTACATACATAAAATACATAGTAACACTTGCATCCAATTAGCATATTTATTGTCGAAACGCTTTTCTCTCGATTCCAAATCATTAAAAAGGAATTTCAATCAGTAGATACTATTATCATTTATTCCTGCTAAGCCATCCCGAGTATGCTGAAACATGCACTTCTTGATAACCGAGGTCTTTGTAAAATATTGCAACTTGCACATGAACATTCGAAGTATAGCCATAATCATGTAGAATGCGCTTTAGTTCTAAAAGAATTATGCTACACATTCACTGAAAACATTTCTTTCTAGCTTCTGCCCGCGACTTCGTTCGAGTTACGATTACATCATTTTCGCTTAGTGTTCTTTAGACCTTTTTCTTATTACGTTACTCGGCTTTTGAGGGTCGTAGCATGATGATAATGTTTTCGATTGCCCTTATCCTTCCTCAAGAATTAGGATATCAAATTCAAAAAGAATTATTCAAATCCGACTGGTAGTTCCAGAGATTAGCGCGTTCAAACAACTTTTCAGCTTTATCATTAGTATAGATTATATTACAGAGGTAAATAAATAATCTTTGTTATAAATAATATTTGTTTCGTTCACATTGTTATACTCCATAATAATATATTATATTGTAGTCTGTGATAAACTCGCAAATCAAACATTAATTTATTATTGTATTCTGTGTTGTCAGTATAATGTCAGTAATGGCAGTACCATGTGTCAATACTGTCAATTTGGACAATTTTATAATTTTTTAGGGTGCGTTCACTGATAATCCGAGATAATTAGAAAGGTTCGTTCGTTTTAGGAGCAAATTCACACTAAAATAAAAAAATATTTTTCTCAAAATTGGAGGGTTTTAAAAATCTGTGAAATAGTTAGAACCACTTATTTTTGGGATGTCTATCCAAATATATTTAACTTATCCTGGTTAGAATTATTAAATAATAAAAAACCATTTCTGGACATCTCCTTTGATGCTCTGAATCAGTCATTAAACGTAATCAAAGAATTGCACTCTGATCTAAAGAAGTCGGTTGAATTTGTGACTGCTAAATATGATGAAGCATTATCGAAAATTGAGCAACTCCAACAAGAGAACAAGACTTCTAAAAAACAAATCTCTTCCCTAGAACAAAAATTAGAATATCATGAGAGAGCCACTAAAGCCTCGACCCTCGAAATACGCAATATTCCTAAGACTGGACAGGAGACAAAGCAACAACTCGTAGGAATGGTTATGGAATTGGGATCGGCGGTTCAACTTAACTCAAATGTAAACACAACAGAAATACGCGACATTTATAGAACAAAATCTAAAGCTGAGGCTATTGTAGTTGACTTTACAACTGTCGCTAGGAAAACTGAAATTATTGGTTCGGTGATCAAATACAATAAATCACAGAAAATGAAAAAAGGACTGCCATTAAACACCAACGACATTAAGATTAAAGGAGATCCCCGGAATATTTATGTATCTGATTCTCTGACAGTAAAGACACAACAATTATTCTACTTGTCCAGACAACTTGCTAAAAGACGAGGTTTTCATGGATGCTGGATTTCTTTTGGAAAAATATATATACGGATGAATGAGGGTGACTCACCCATTCACATTAAAAATACTGAAGATTTAGATAACATTATATGACTGTTCATGTTTTCAGTTAAACTGTTTACTATTATTTTTAAAATATGTCTAACGACTTTTGTTAATACACTGTACATCACACATACCACCTTCTCTTTCCTATTCTCACCAATCAGTAATAAGTATACAAATGTAAACAAACAACACACATACACACTCCTCCTCGTACATAAAACCATGGTTTGGTTCCGAGGTGATAAACAAATAGTACGAATGGTCACCTGCTATATTCACTGTATACCAGATTGGATGAATCTTTGTTCATGTTTACTAAATAGATGCACTAGTTCCGAGCTCTGTACAACTTTTATCTTAGTCTTAATAATCAACAAAACGGAAAATAGTCTTAAACTTTCTTTTTCCTTTTCAAATTGTCCTACAAGATTATTATACGACAACATTCGCTATGATAAATGATTTATTTAATAATTTAGATCAATTTAATGCTTCTGTCTCGTTAAGCTGTGATCCAGAAAATTGCTCCAAATACATACCAACTGCTACCAACTACTTAAAAATTTTACAACAAAATATACGTAGCATCAATTGCAATTTCAATGAACTTTCAGTGCTTTTGTCTAGATTAAGCTTCAAATGTGACGTTATAGTGTTATCCGAGTGCTGGCTCCGTCAGGTATCAGATCTTCCTACTGTAAATGGATTTAACTCTTATAAAACGAACCGAACTTTTAATCAAAATGATGGAGTGGTGGTCATGGTCAGTAACGAACATTATTACACAATAGAAGAACCGCCCCTTAATGAATGCAACTGTTTGCTAATTAAATTTGGCACTAGCATAGTTATTGTGGCAATCTACAGGTCACCGTCTTTTAAAAACTTGGATACTTTTCTGCAATCACTCCACAACATTCTTGAACAGTTACAATCATTTCAAAATATTATAATTGTGGGTGACATTAATGTAAATATATTGAATGTTGATTCTAATGTTTCGTCATACCTAGATATTACTGCATTTCACGGTTTACTTCCTGCACATAACCTACCTACTAGGGGAAATAGTTGCTTGGATCATGTTTTAGTTAAGAGCAAGTTACAAGCCTATACATTTAATCTTCAGACCTCAATAACTGATCATGATGCTATTCTATTTTGTCTCAAGTACGGTGGTTCAAAAAAACCCTTAAATAGTAGAGAAGTCAGGAAGCTGAATTGGACCGAGATCATCTCTGACTGCTCAAAATTGGATTTTAGACAGGTGTATGCTGAAAGCGACTTAAATCTAGCTACCAGTGAGTTTATCGAATTATTGTCTAATCTAACATTAAAACATATGTCGATCGTTAGGATGCCACGAAATAAAACTACCCTAAAACCCTGGATAACTCCAGGACTCCTAAGATGCATTAGAAATAGGGACAATATGCATATTAAAACCAAAAAAGAACCAAGTAATGAAATATTAAGTATAACATATAAACGATATAGGAACTATTGCAACAATCTTCTTAAAAAAATAAAACGACAGTATGAACAAAACCAACTAGATATGGCTAAAGGTAACTCCAAATTGTTATGGGACTCTATTAAAACTATAACAAATTATAATAAAAATCGTGAATCTCCTGAAGAACTACTGTATACAGATCAGAGCCCTCAATTGTCTATTGATAATGTCAACACCTTTTTTTCTACAATTGGAAAAGTATTCGCTCAACGCATACCCTCGAATGTTCCATCTTTCAATAACACCGCTGTAATCGGGGACACCTCTCCTAGCAACTCATTCGTACTACTCAAAGTCGATATTGCGGAAGTTAAAACGGCTATCCTAAATTTAAAGAGTGAATGCTCACCTGGGTGGGACACCATCTCGTCTAGGCTATTGCAAAATGTTGTGGATGTGGTGGCTCCCGTTATCACTGACCTCATAAATCGTTGCTTTGATACAGGTGTCTTTCCCAAACCACTAAAAAAATCAATTGTAATCCCCATATATAAGGCTGGGGATACAGGCTGTGTCAACAACTATAGGCCCATCTCTATCCTTTCTTCACTGTCGAAAGTGTTCGAGCGTACTATTAATAATAGACTAATACAATTTTTAGAGTCAAATAAAATTCTTGCTGAAGCACAATATGGATTTCGAGCACGCAAATCCACTGATGAGGCTGTTCACACTTTTTCTGATTTTGTGGTAAGAAATATAGATGAAAATAAGAAATGCCTAACCATCTTTCTCGATCTTGCCAAAGCTTTTGACACAGTCTCTATCCCCACCCTAATTCGTAAATTAACTAATATGGGAATACGGGGTAATGAACTGATATTAATAGCTGACTATTTATCCGATCGTACACAGCGTGTAAGGATCGGGGACCACTTGAGTGATGAACTTCCTATCGAGCACGGGGTTCCTCAGGGAAGTGTTCTTGGCCCCACTTTATTTCTATGTTACATAAATGAGTTGTGTCAACTTAATCTTGAAAACTGCAAAATAATATCTTACGCAGATGACACAACTCTTACTTTCACGGGCGATTCTTGGGAAGAAGTATATTCCTTTGCTCAATCAGGTCTGAACACGGTCTGCCACTGGCTCGCCGCCAACTCGCTTACTCTAAACGCAGATAAAACAAAATACATTCCTTTTGCAATCAGGAGCGTAGACACCTTCTTACAAAATAAGCCTCCCATATTTGTTCATCAGTGCTCATTTCCTCCCTTGAATCAATGTAGCTGCTCAACTATACAGCCGACACAAAGTATTCGTTACTTGGGTGTAACGATTGATGAAAGGTTGTCCTTTGATCAGCACATTCACAACTTATGTAAAAGAGTACGGAAACTGACTTATATTTTTAAACAGCTTAGACAGGTAGCTAATGCTGAAACGTTTAAAATGGTATATTTTGCCCTTGTTCAATCTATCCTGATATATTGTGTAACAACTTGGGGAGGTGCCGGTAAAACTAAAATGTTGGAAATAGAAAGAGCCCAAAGGTTGATTTTAAAAGTTGGCCTTTCAAAGCCACGACTCTATCCCACTGACGCACTGTATCAGGAAGCTGAGGTGTTAACTGTTAGGCAAATTTACATCCTTTTTACTATTTTGCGGCAACATTCAGATACATCATCTTTCGATCTTTCTAAATTAACAACGAGGAGGCAGTATGCAATATGTAGCACAATCAAATCAAAAACAGCTTTTGCCCAAAAATTTTATACTTTCCGAGGACCTGAACTCTACAATAAGTTAAATAAAGAAATTGGTATTTTTAATTACAATAAATCTAAATGTAAACTTATAGTGACTAACTGGCTACTAAAATTGAACTACACAAAAACAGAAGAGCTACTAGTCATAATAACGTAATTGATAGGAACCATTCATCTAGTTGAACATAAACCCACTCACATACCGTCTCATCCACTCAACACTACACAACACACACACACACACACACACACACACACACACACACACACACACAGCCACACACACACACACACACAGACAAACACAAAACAAATGACATCCTCAACACATTCCCCATACACCTTGAACTCCACTGCACTTCATATAAATTTAAGTTTTTATGATTACTATTTTTATTTTTTCTTTTATTTTTTCTTTTCTTCCAACAGATAGGTTGCCCTTATAACATAATAATGTAACTTTCGTGCATTCTCTATAACAATGTTTTTGATGATATTCTTGCCTGTAGAGGGGAGTCCCTGGTGTCCTGAAATACAAGTCACGGCTTAGTTTAGGCACCAGTCTCCCACAAATGAACATTGTCGTTCATCATATAAATTACCGTTTCCTCTTTTAAGTTTTAGTTAATAAGTGTTATTTGTGGAAGAAAATAAACATTTTTATTATTATTATTATTATTATTATTAAGTTATGAATATGTATGGCTCATTCATAATTACAATATCATGAACAACATGTCTTTCAAAAGTTAGCTCACGGTGGAATCCGTGAGTCGAAGATGTTACTCTTTGATGCATTTAACGAGTTGCAATTTAAAACGTCTTGCCTTCGGCTGAAGTAAAATCAGCAATTTGCGAAATTGCAGTAGCGTGGGGTCTCTGGTAATTGTAGCCTCTCGCCATTGCTATCGAAAGCGATAAATAAATATGGCGAGGATTTCTCCCGGCTGATGTAAATGCCGTTGATCCGCGCCAATCTCGTCAACGTTTAGTGAGAAAATATCACTCTATCTCGAATTACGTTGAATTTTGAATGAGTTTCTTTATTTATTCGGTGTCGAATCGATCGTAATAGTTGAGTCTGTTTAGTAAGTAGCTCAGACGATGATCTTGAAGTTTTAATAGTGTTGTTATAAATATAGTCTGAAATATTTAAAATAACGTCAGTCTGATTTGAAGCCTGTCAGTATTCCTAAGTGTTTACATTTAGAATATTTAATATCTTATTGTTTTGGAAACTTCGATTTAAATATTTATTCGTTTTGTAGTACAACTCACTCACTCACTCACTCTTTGAGCTTTTATAATATTTCTGAAGTTCCCAAATCCTGTCACGCCCTACGAGCCTTAACACCTTTAACTTTAAGCTTTACTCAAACCTGCTCGAGTAATGTGAGATCTGACCTTTTATTTTAACAAAACAATATGATAATGTTACAAAACATAGTTACCTAGAACTCAATATTATTAGGTATGTAACTACAGCTTCGTTCAACAAACAAGGCCATTTGAACTTATCGATAAAAAGCTCATTACCTGAATATTATTAATGAATTTTATCAAAATTAAAGTGAGCTATTTTTTTTAATTAAAATAATTTAGATGCAACCACAGCAAAAAGATAAAAACATCACTCCTTAATTAATTAAATAAAACACGTGAGCAATGCTTAGAACAAAAAGTAAATTGCGTCACCTCAGGAGCAAAACTAATTTCAAATTATAGAAGTTCACAACAAAATCAATTTTCCATATTTAATGAAAGGTCAAGAAGTTTGTGACCACAGCACCTGTACATGACACTTGAAAACGAGGGACCTTTAAAATTACTAGTCACGACTCCTAAAATTGAGTTCCACAACACCCACATTGTGGGAATAACACAATTTGGAGTCACAGTAATGTATCCAAGGGTTCACAGTCGAGAGAGGATGAGGGAAATCAGGAGTAAGTAAATAAAGTACTTGGTGTTGAAGTGAATTATGCTAATTGTGTCTGCAAAAGAACATTGATTGAAGCTGCAAATTTTTTGCTACAGGGTTAGCAAGACAGGCTTATTGCAACACGATATTTTCTTATTAATGTTGAGACGTTTTATAATTTCTATGGCTGACAAAGCAAAAGCGTGGAACGTCATGCTGAAAAAAATGAAATTGAATATACATCAGTTGCAACCAAACACAAAGACGGACTCAATAATTTAATCATTCTTGAGTATTTGGAAATGTTGAAAGTCTATAATCATGGTGAAAATATGACCCTAGAGGATAGAGCTTAAATAACAACCAACAGGTCATATTGCACGTGCCTATCCACTGAAGCACACACGATCGAATCTAGTAATAATAAGTACAGTATCCATGTCGTCTAAATCCGAGTGAAATTCTGCCCTGAGCAAAGAAATAATAGCTTTAAAATAGCTGTCTATTCAGTGATCAGACATTGTTTATCACTATCAATATAGAGGTTACATCTAGATTACACGTCAACTGTTGGAATACAAATTTTGGATCCATCAGCGTTTAATTCTTCATTCAGTGTAATTTGTACGTTTGTCATTGAATTTAATTAATTTAGGTCAATTTTTTTTTCTATAATCAGTCTGAAAGCTTTTACTGGGATTTATAATCGCTTAGTTTAGAGCTAGAGGTTCAATCCCAACTAAATTGGGTTTGTGTTTGTAATTTTAATTTATTTCATGTCCTGTGGTTTTCTCAGTAGGTGCTTAATAACATTCAACAACACGCAATTGTAAAAATATGAGTAACGTGTAAAGTACAAACCTACTCAGAAATAAAATAGGTACTTTATCATTTAACAATCGTTTACTTGTTTTTACCAAGAATCTCTCAAATATTTTAACATTGCCAACATCTCCTAGAAAACAAAATTTTACCATACCCTTATTAATTTTTAGCTCTTCCAAAATATCATTTTGGTTGATAAAACGGAGCAAGTAAACATAAGGGTAATATTGCGTTTGCAACCAACATTGTGGCAATAATTGGATCCGGGAAATTGACGGTGGCTCCAACAAATTTCACCTCATCAACCTCACATTGTATGAGAGGCTCCCATTCAGTGAGCCTTATTAAAAACGATACGTATGAATCACGACATGTAACAAGGTTATTAGCCCTTAGTATTTATTAAAAAGGTTTTTGTTGTGTTGTTTGGGGAAATTACTAACCCTAATGTTAGTGGTAGATAAAGTTCTTAAAACAATTACATGTCTTAAAAAACTCGGACAAGTGCGAATCGGACTCGCACACTAAGTACCACCGTACAGGTGCGAACCGGACTCGCCCACGAAGTACCTAAGTACAATATTTAACACTACATATCTTTTAGGGTTCCGTACCTCAAAAACTTTATAAGATCACTTCGTTGTCCGTCTGTCTGTCCGACTGTCAAGACCCTTTTTCTTAGGAATGCGTGGAATTTTCAAGTTAAAATTAATATCAAATATTTGAGTCTGCAATCCCTTGAAGCAATGAAAAAACCTAAGTCAGCGCAATCAAAAGATACGGGCGTTTATGTTTCGTTTATGGCGCATATTTTGACACTTGCAAGGGAATCAAAACCTATAGGGATGTCAACGGGAAGTATCCCGTTCGACCTAGAATCATGAAATTTGGCAAGAAGCAATGTCGTGTAGCAAAAGTAAAGGAAAAAATCCGAAAACCGTCAAGTAGTTGCATACCTACAAATTTGTACGGAACCCTCGGTGCGCGGAACCCCTTTTATTTTTATTTACTGTTATAGCGGCAATAGAAACACACTGAAAATTTCAACAGTCTACCTATTACGGCTCATGAGATACAACCCGCTGACAAATAGACGGACGGGCGGACGGACAGCGGAGGTTCGTAATAGGGTTCCATTGGCACCCCTAAAAATTCGAGGCAGTATGGATGCATGTTTTTAAAAGCAAAACATCTGGGGCCCGACTGAAATATGCTCTTTATCCCTAAAACCACATAAATATTTAAGTGGACACCATATGTTCTTAAAGCAGTACATTGTCATAACAAGTTCCTACTACCACATTCCACTCACGATTATTCTTCAAGTCTTGGCTTACATAAACAAAATCATATTCAATCTTAACCAATGGTCCAAAAAACAAACAAAAGCCCATCTATTATACCCCTAAGCCCCTGCAGCAGGCTCTAAAGTACATAAAAAAAGATTATTCTATAAAGGATTATTTAATTTAAAAGCGTGCTGATCCTACTTATAACTTTACTCGTTAGGCTCCGCGTTCCGCACAAACTGACTCCCAAGGTGATACCAACTCAAACGGTGAAACTGTAGTAAACTGGAGGGAAGGTATTATCTCGCTTGCACCGTTTGTGGGATGAGCAGAGGTATACAATAACATGATATTAGATAGATAGTAAGTTGCTAGTCGGATTAATCAGAATAATCAATCAATTAACTGAAATTGAAGGATGACATGACCGAAAGCAAGCATCAGTGTCTAGACTGTGTCTCGTCGTCACGTCCTTGTCCCGTCTGTCTTAATTTTGAAGCAACCCAAGCAAGCTGATTTTTGCTAGCAATTTTCTTGTTGGTGTTCTATAGATAGAGAAAGTGCAGCATATTTGGAAGATCAGTTTGTTTTTTGGGAATAAGTTGAAAAGGAAACGGGTAAGCCCAATAAAAATGTATTAAATTATTGGAAAATTATTTAACTTTAATAATACAAACAATCAAACAAAATAAAAACTAGGAACCTTCTCTAAATTTCAATCAAACTAAAATCGCCAAAAATGTGATTTTACTGGTGCACAGAATTTGGAATATAGTATTCCAAATTAATATAATATTCACCTTATAATATTCACCTTTTTTCTGTGACAATGCTTACAGTTTTTCTTAGAAACTAATAAATCTCTAATATAAACCTAACAAATAATAAACTTTTAACTTCTAAGAACGGCTTAACCAATTTGGCTGAAAATTGGTGGGGAGGTAGCTTAGAACCAGGAGAGAGGACATAGGATACTTTCTATCTGTTTTTTTTTTATTCTTTAATTTACTTATAGGAGTAGGGTAGGAGTAGTGTAGGAGTAGGGTAAAAATAGGGTAGGAGTAGTGTAGGAGTAGGGGTAGGACACCACGCGAACGAAGTAGTAGTAGTAAAGAAGAAAGAAGTAGCGCCGGGCAGCTAGTATATTATATAATATATGACGGAGGAGGCACCTCCGTAGTGTTTTTAAAAAGTGTGACGTCAGCATTGCTGACGTCACAATTGTTGACTTCCTGATGATGACTCATGTTTGGGTCCTCGAAAGAAAACTTCACAAGTAGTAGGTAAACTTCGTATATTCAACGGGCAGCGTAACGACGTCCCAGAGAGGTCCGTACTGTACGACGGCTCGAACACGAATGACCGAGCGCCGACAGTGCGGCCGTATTTATAGGGCTCGGCGCACGTGCACGTGTTTCTTAAGTTTCTAGGTTAAGTATTGAAATTACAATAAGAGAAATAATAACATGCTGCTTAACGTTAATTTAACATCATAATAAACTCAAAGTAATCAATTGACGATTTATGAAGTAATTTTAGGACAATCAGATTATTAATCTTAATTATTCTCGTTGTTAGCGCCGATACGGCCATACTGACAGGCGGTGCGCGCTCTGCACCAGCCTCGTTGATTCTCGTAAGTTGTTGTGGATTCTCGTAGAGTCTCGTAGGTCCTCGTAGAGTCTCGTAGGCTCTCGTAGTCTCATAGGTTCTCGTAGTCTCGTAGGTTCTCGTAGAGTCTCGTAGGTTGTTCGTCAAATCTCATTGACCTGCAAGAATAGAAAGAACTTCTCTGAGTAGTGCATCTGTAAGCAACTTGCGTTGTCTATCTTAGTTGCTGCATAAACACAACTGTTATGTGAGTTTGAGAATATCAATGCTAGTTAGTAGGTTCTCGGAGGTTTTATTGAAGGGTTCTCGGAGGTTCTCGTAGAGTTCTCGGAGGTTCTCGTAGAGTTCTCGTAGGGTTCTCGGAGGTTCTCGTAGAGTTCTCGGAGGTTCTCGAAGAGTTCTCGGAGGTTCTCGTCGGATTATTTGGAATTATTGAATTGAGTTACTTACCATTTATACTGATGGGTTATCTTCACCCTGTAGGTCGTGGCTTGGCTGTGTTTGTAGTTATTGTCGTGAGGTCGATGGACTGGGCTCAGTTGTTTCAGCAGCAGGATCTTGGTGAGTAGGTGATTCATTTCCCGCCGATACGGTCAACTGATCACCAGGTTGTGGAGCACGGCGCAGCTGATCATGGGCAACCTTGCGGGGTCGTCCTCTGCCCACAACTTTCTTTATCAAATACCGGTCATTTTCCAGTATCCTGCTGACTTCATACGGCTCGCTGAACTTAAGGTCAAGCGAGGTTTGGTTGCGGGGATTATTCTTAACCAATACGTAATCTCCTCTTTGGAAATGATGGATTTTGGCTTTATGTAAGTTGAAGCGTTGTCTGTCTTGTTCGCTGGAACGGATCATTTTCTGTTGTACTTGTTGAGTAAGCGCTTCAATATCAACGGTTTCGTTGTCAATATCCACCAAGTTGAGAAGCTCAGGAGGTACGCAGTGCTTTCGTTGTGTAATAAGTGTCAGTGGTGCAACACCGGTGACTCGATGAGTTGTACAGTTCATTGCCAGTTGAAGTTCTTCAAGTACGGTGTGCCATTGCTCTGTTTCGTAGTTTTTAATAATTACTAATGCATTCTTGAGGGTTGCAACGACCCTTTCAACTTGGCCATTCGCTCGGCTGACTCCTGGAGCGATAGCATGGATATTTATTCCAACATTGTCACAGTACTCTTTGAACTCGCCAACGAACTCTCTTCCTCCATCGACTATGATTTGGACCGGTGCGCCAAATAGATGCACAGTTCGTTTTAGAGCAGCCAATGTACTGTGTGGGTTTTTGTTGGTACTGAAGTACAGTAAAACGTACTTCGAGAAAGCGTCAATGGTGACTATGACGTACTGCTGATCATCTGGAGTGCCCAGCTTCCCTGTTATGTCCATATGAATAACTTGGAAGGCAGTCATCGGTTTTTGTATCGGGTGTAATTGGGCTTGAATGGCCCCGGATCTTCCTTTGGATGTTCGGCATATAACGCAGTTATCCATAAATCTTCGTACAGTAGAACTCATTTTGTTGAACCAATAAGTTTCTCGTATTTTCTGCAGTGTCTTTTCCCAGCCGGGGTGTTTTAATGCAGTGTGAAAAGAGTTTATAATGCTCCATTGAAAAGACTTGGGAACGACTGTACTGAGCTGCTGACCGAAGGTAGGATCATTGACGTTCTTCTTTAAGATGTTGTCCTCCAACACATAATCTTCTACTTGGTTATTATCACTGAGGCTGTCCATTATTGGTCGTAGTTCAGCGTCCCGTCGCTGTTCAATTTTTAGCCAGTTCAGGTCTTTTGTCATAACATTGACTGCAAACTCAACTGGGTTTCTACTGAAAAAGTCAGCGTGTTGGAGACGTTCGCCTTTACGGTACTCTACCTCGAAGTCGTAGTTTTGTAAGAACGCCCACCAGCGATGAATCCTTGGCAATAGATCCTTTTTGTGTTTTGACGCTTTTAACGCGTTGCAATCTGTTATCACGGTGAATTTTCGACCATATAGATACTGGCGAAAGTGTTTTATAGCGCGTACCACTGCTAGTGTCTCCAGCTCGTAGGAGTGGTAGCGAAGCCTCTGTGGTCCTCATGCTCATAAAGGCGACTGCATGTTGACGTCCATCGATGACCTGTACCAGTACTGCACCAAATCCAAGGCTGCTTACATCCGTGTATAGTTGGATGGGCGCTTCTTCTCGGAATAATGTAAGTACTGGAGCAGACGTTAGGCATTCGATGATTGTGTTACGAGCTTTTTCGTGTTTGTCTGTCCATGTCCATTTTACTCCTTGTTTTGTTAGTTCATACAAAGGTACCATTACACGAGAGAAGTCAGGAATATACTTCCTGAAATATCCAGCTAGACCATTGAATTGCCTGACTTGCTTGACAGTTTTGGGTACTGGAGCTTTGACGAGGGCCTCTACTTTTCGTGGACTTGGTCGTACTTGGCCATCAGAAACTACGTTTCCGAGATATTCAATGGACCGTTTGAAGAAACTGCACTTGTCTGCGTTGATAGAAAATCCCGAGTCTTGCAGTGCTATGAGGATTCGCTCCAGGTGCGAGATACCCTCAGAGAAATCTGTGCATTTGCTTAACACGTCATCTACGTAGACTTGTGCAGCTGATCCCAGCAATGATGTCAGAGCTCTGTTGATGCATCGTTGATAAACCGAACAAGCATTGCTCAAACCGAATGGCATGGTGAGGTATTCATATAATCCATCTGGTGTGACGAAGGCGGTCTTCTCTATGGAGGTCTCACCGATGGGAATCTGGTGGAAGCCAGCTGCCATATCAAGGCTTGTGTAGAAATAACCATTTGCCAACTGGTCAATCTGATCGGATATCAACGGCAGTGGGTAATGGTCACGTAGAGTATTCGAGTTTAGTTCTCGAAAGTCCACACAAAGCCGATCGTCACCATTCTTCTTCTTGACTAAGATGATGGGGCTTGAGTAGGGAGATTTGCTTTCACGAATTATTTTATGTTCCAGAAGTTCTTGGATTATGGTGCGAACCTTCTCTCGTTCCACTGGACTGAGGCGATATGGTCTTCTTTCGACGAATTTATCAGGGTTTTTAAGTCTGATTTCAAGCTCGCCGGTGTTGACCCGAGTCTTAGGATATCCACGAATAAATAGGTGTTCGTATTTATTTAGAAGACTACGTAGCTGCACGACTTCGTCTTCATTGGTTAGTTCACAGTCCAAATTGTTGAAGAGAAAAGAACTCGTACTCACATGATTGACGAGCGTTTTATGGATTAGCTTCGTCCCGTTGGATGTAATTATCACACTTAGATTAGTGTCATGGATCAGGTTCATACCCACTAAAATGTCTGTTGACATTTCATAGTCGGGCAATACGTAAAACTCCAGTTCTACACTGATTGTATCTACGACGCATACAGTTGTAAGTTTGGTTAATGATAGTGCGGGGAATTGACCAATCCCTTTCAAATAATTGACTACTGGTCTCCTTTGACCAGGTAAAGCTGCAGCAATAGATTCTTTGATGATTGAGCACTCCGCCCCGCTGTCAAAGACAGCTTGCAAAATCATTTCACCTATTTTGATGATGATAGGAGCCAGCTTATTGCTTGCTACGCAGTTCACGTTTGAAGTTAGTGAACGTTCGCGTTTGAAGCATGTTTCGTAAGTGTGGCCTGGTTTCTTGCAATAGGTACAGGCAGGTGTGGCTGCTGTCTTCGAATCCTTATTGTTGCTAGCTTCAGGTTTAGACTCCGAAGGTTTGAATCTGCAGTCGTTAGTGTTGTGGTTTGTCTTCTTACATATGCGGCAGCTTGATGTAGATGGCGTATTGTCCGAAAAACGTGGACGTTTATTATATGTAGTGGAACTGGCGCTTGGGTGACTACGCTTCTTCCGAATGGATGTTGCAACCGAGATGAGCTCAGGTACAGTGGTTGCCCTGGCATTCAATAGTTCGATACGCAAGCGCTCGTCATTTACGCATCCAATCACTGCTTCCACAGCATGTTCGTTTCCCAGTTTGTCTTTGGTAACTCTTCGCCACAAGATCCAAGCACGTGACAAGAACTCCGCAATGTCTTTTGTTGAGTCGTAAACATGTTCTCTAAACATGATGATGTCCCGGGAGTATCTATTTTCGGGTTCGAACGTGGTGATGAGATTTTTCCGCAATTCTTCCCACGTTGTAGTGGTGACCATCCAATCATCAATCCACATTTTTGCACGTCCCTTTAACAGGCTGCAGACTTTCATACGTACATCGAAATCATTTAGATTGTACGCTTCAATCGCTTGATCTATATGCTGGCACCATTCTCGTACACCGACGTGGGTGTCCGGATCAAATGATGGTAAATAGACGTCCTTGATTCTTATTTTTGCTTCGGTAGGTGAAGCACATAAGCGCTCCGACATTTTCTGCATCGTTTCCATCATTTGCATCAGGAATTGTGGTGGTATCCCTCCCATCTGCATTCCATAGTGAGGGTACGCTTGCAGTCTTGATTGTGGTACCGCTTCGAATGGTGTATTGTTAACCAGCACAGGTTCCTGCTGCTGAGTGTTGGTTGGTTCCAGTTGATCAGGTGGTGAACGAGCTGATGAGGAAGCAGCTTGGGTAGGAGATCCTTGCTATCCCACTTCTGATGACGGAGGAGGCACCTCCGTAGTGTTTTTAAAAAGTGTGACGTCAGCATTGCTGACGTCACAATTGTTGACTTCCTGATGATGACTCATGTTTGGGTCCTCGAAAGAAAACTTCACAAGTAGTAGGTAAACTTCGTATATTCAACGGGCAGCGTAACGACGTCCCAGAGAGGTCCGTACTGTACGACGGCTCGAACACGAATGACCGAGCGCCGACAGTGCGGCCGTATTTATAGGGCTCGGCGCACGTGCACGTGTTTCTTAAGTTTCTAGGTTAAGTATTGAAATTACAATAAGAGAAATAATAACATGCTGCTTAACGTTAATTTAACATCATAATAAACTCAAAGTAATCAATTGACGATTTATGAAGTAATTTTAGGACAATCAGATTATTAATCTTAATTATTCTCGTTGTTAGCGCCGATATATATATATTTACTTTATCTTTAGAACACCAACAAGAAAATCGCTACCAGAAAAATACCTATTCAGTTTAAAAATTAATCTAAACAAGAGCCTTCCATATAGACGCAACAACGGACTTCCTTTCTTGTTCATTCAAAATTGGATTTTGATAAAAGAACAATCGAAGTATGGCAGTTTTGGTGTCGCTTAATTTCAGAAGCGTACGTGAATGAAATTATGTACATTATATGAATCTGTTACAGAGCTTTAACATGGCAGGGAAATACTGGTAGTCAGATGAATTCGGTTGGACTGGAAGCCGACCCCAACATAGTCGGGAGAAGGCTAGGCAGATAATTACTTACAGGGCTTTACTTTGTATGCATTACCTTTTTTATTAAGCTGTACAAAGAATCTTATCTTAATTTGACCGAGATATATCTTTTGAGAGTACGAATGTACGCGAAGTCTGGGTGCGACACCAAGATTACATAGAGTCCTGCCATTCTTCTTTCAAATCCCATATTAAACTAGCTGTGCCCGCGACTTCGTTCGCTTGCATGTCGGAAAACAAATAGGATTTCATGGGTTTTGTTTTTTTGGCGCGGAACGCTACTTCTTTTTCTAAAATAAAAGTAGCCTACATCACTCCTTATAACATCAATTATCTGCCAGTTAAAGTCCCGTGAAAATTGGTTCAAACAGCCGGAACAAACAGACAGACAAAATACAAAAAATTTTAAAAGTGTTTATTTACGAGTAGAACCAATAGGTATTATTAGATATACTTTCATATGCATGTAGTAAAAAGCTGTTATTTTGACATTATTTTATTTTCTATTTTTTATTTATTCTTTAATTAAAACGGTTTACAACCAATTACAGAAATTAAAGACACTTATTTAATTAAAAACAGACACTTCAGTTTGATTTATTTGTATAGATTTAAAAGGCATTTTACTTGTTTCTCATTTTATAATCGACATCTTTCCTAATCGACAGTTTATGACATTGTGTTTACTCGTACCTACGTTTGCTTGCAGTATAATATTGACGTAAGATTCTGTCGGATTGATTGGTGCCTACAGAGTGATATTATTATTCAGGCACAGCGCGACGCTGCCCATCTTCCTGATCAAATTACTTGGCCAAGTCTGCCCACATGACAGTTTGCGCCATTACAATATCACAGCCTGCCGCAACAGCTGTGCAATTTAATATGAACCTAGGACTATGTGGAACGAACGGTGCTAAAAAAGTTGTTTGTATTAATAGAACTTTTATTTTCCCACAGCCAGTATTCCTAATACGGTGGAATGTTTGTTGAATATGTGTTTTTGTTGTTAGTTGCACGTTTTGTTCATTATTTTTTCCTTTGTTAAAGGCTGCGTGGTATATGAAGTACTAGCTTTTGCCCGCGGCTTCGCTCACGTTAAGTATTATTTAAAAAAAAACTAATACATTTACATCCTCCATCATCCCTTATTTTATCCCTATGGGGGTTGAATTTACCAAAATACTTTCTTAGGAGATGCCTACGTCATAGTAGCTATATGCATGCGAAGTCTCAGCCCGATCGGTTTAAAATTGACAAAGTTTCATACAAACTTTCATCCCCTATTTTATCCCCTTGGGGGTAGAATTTATCAAAATCCTTTCTTAGCGGATGCATACGTCATAACATCTACCTGCATGCCAAATTTCAGCCCGATCCCTCCAGTGGTTTGGGCTGTGCGTTGATAGATCACTATGTCAGTCAGTCACCTTTGAGTTTTATATATTTAGATTTTGAGTAGCAATTTCAAAGGTTAAAAAAAACAGAGTGTACCAGAAAGAAGTCGTCAAGTTCAATGGTGTGGTACAGACCAACAAACTGACCAACTTTCTCCACGGGACCAATATCGTAATCGCGAAACAATTATCAACTGTCCCATACAAAACTTCAATACTCCACTCTAAGACCCAAATGTATGGGCCGGCTGATATTTTTTCGCGACTACGGTGATGGTCATAAAGAGAAATTTGTTCAGTCTGATGGTCTGTACCACGCCCTTCAATTAGACCACACCTTTCTGGTACACTTTGGACTGATTTTTCCATAGCCAGATAACTTTTATTCGAGGAATAAAATTGACGTTTGACAGTTTTTATATGAAATAACTGTCAAAATTTCAAAATTATTCCTCGAATAAAGTTATCAGATGATTGAAAAATCAGCCCTATGTATAATTATTATACAACGTTATTTTTAGTATATGCGAAACCCGAATATAGTTTGTTCAGAATAAGTACCTGAATCGATTCCAATAATTTTTACCCCATGTTATATTTTGTCCCAAAAATATTTAAAAATTAGGTTAAAAGTAGGACACCGAGCGACACTAAGTAGGTTATCCAATCTCCGCGCCGAACGGTTAGGTACCTAGGTACTATTATCAATGAGCGCAAGACGGCGTGGCGCGGGTGAGCATGTTTTTGTACGGACAAAAGGTAACTTAACAAGCTTATAACTTTGAAATTTTTCATGATTCTTTACATAAAAATACTAGACACGTATTTCGCGTTTCGCGTATACCTACTTACTAAAAATAATATTGTGATAGGTATTCATTTATTCTAGAAACAGCGCTTCGCCTTCGTTCTCTATTGAAACAATGTGATCCGAATTACTTTAATTACTCAGATAAAGCTCACGGTTCTATTAACTCGATTAATAAGAAAATTAGAACCTTCCACTTAAATTAATTTCTTCTAATCGTCTAATATCAAACATTTGAACTTAATATTTTTGTAATGGCAATCCAATTTGGTTCACTTTAATCTTTATTTCGCTAACTGGCCCGATTGTTGCCATATCAAAGTGACAAGGGTAAGAGAATTGACTTTGAGTATTGCCCTACTTCAAACGGATGTATTTAAAAAGCTATTTAGCTGACATCAAAGTCACAACATTAGAGAAAAGTTGGTATTAAATGGTCAAAGAACAGCCTATTCCGCACAATTCAGTTTGTGGCAAGTAAGTACCTATTGAATAATAAAATGGCCGTTGACTTTAATTACGTCTCGGCAGTAGTCGGGAACGTTACACTTTTACTGGTCAAGTACTTAATGACTTGATTAACGAACCATAAATAGCCGTTTTTTTCCTCGGGAGCACGTCAATAAGTAAAGAAATAAAAGGGAAAATTTTGAGGAAGTCGTTCGAAAAAGTTAAGCGTTTAATTTTATATAGGACTGCCCCGAATTGTGCTCTTTATGAAGTAAATTTACGATCGTCTGCGGGCTAAAGTCTCTGGCTCTTATTCCGGGTATTAATTCATCTCATGTGTATTGCTCCTTATATAAAATTTTCTGCGGCTTTAAATAAAGCATGTTTAATTATAAAGTTTGCAACGTTATGCGTTACTGGGAAAAGGATAATGTTTTTAAGTTTAGCATCTAGCTTGAGGTAGAAGGGAAAGTACGTAGTTAAATCTAAACTTATCCTAACTAATATTATAAATGCGAAAGTAAGTTTGTTTGTTCGTTTGTTACTGTTTCACGCCTAAACCACTGAACCGATCATCCTGAAATTTTGCATATACGTTGTCAGGTGTACAGAAACAGACATAGCGTACCTTTCATGACGAAAAAAAGTGCTGTTCCTGAGGAAAACAACAATAACGTTATTATGACAATAGATGGCGCCACGTGTCTTTCGCATCATGATTGAATTATATTAGAAATCACGGGACCGTCATTTATGCGGGTGAAACCGCGGGGCTCAGCTAGTAATATTAGAAAGAGAAAAGATCAGATTTTTTGTATGTCTGTTTATTACGCTTTCACGCTAAAACGGCTGAACGGATTTTGATGAAAATTTGGCACACGGGTAGACCATGACCTGGAAAAGGATATTGGCTAATTTTCATCCTGAATCACAGACGAAGAAGGAAGAAGGGCAACAGCTAGTGTGGAATATTTGTAAAAACGTTTAGTCCGTAATAAAGCACTTTAGTTAGATAAATAATACCTAGCACCACCCCATACTTCCCGTGGGTGTCGTAAAAGGCGACTAAGGGTCGTACCGGAGAATGGGCAGCAGCGTTCACTATGCATTCCACCACCATACTATACTGCGATCGCCAACCCGCCTGCCAAGCGTGGCGATTATGGCAAACCCCCCCCAACTTGGGGGAGGCCTATGTCCAGCAGTGGACGTCTTTCAGCTGAAATGATGATGATGATGAGTTACATAAGCAGGAGATTAATCTAAAATATAAGTAGATACCTACTTAAATTCAAGGTTCTAGTTCTAATTAATAATTAAATTTTGTACTTAGGATAGATTGTGAAAATAAACACTACGTGAACATTACT
Organism: Mesoligia furuncula; assembly: GCA_916614155.1. Lineage (NCBI taxonomy): Eukaryota > Metazoa > Arthropoda > Insecta > Lepidoptera > Noctuidae > Mesoligia > Mesoligia furuncula. The sequence goes on from OU744796.1 coordinate 18,290,190, forward strand.
TAGTATCTACACAAGTACCTAGGTGCTTTAACATCTGTCTATAATTGAAAATTTAGTTCATTTCCTACAGCCTTATGCAAATTGAATTTCCCGCATTTAACTTTCAAGCATTAAAGTTTCGCCATCCGGCTTTGATTACTTGTGAACAACTCAATTATTTTACGCAGAAATCTATACATATAATAAATCTGTAGAAGGGTCAATTCTGTACATTGAAAATATTGAAAAAATAAATAGCGGGGGGTGTTGCTGGATCGATACCAAACCCAAATATGTGATTAAAAAAATTTTTGTCTGTCTGTCTGTCTGTCTGTCTGTCTGTCTGTCTGTATATGCAGGCATCACGTGAAAACTAACGGTTCGACTTCGATGAAACTTGGTATAATTATACCTTATTATCCTGGGCATAAAATAGGATACTTTTTATCCTGGAAAAATACGTAGAAAAAAAAATCTTATTTTTCGGTTTTATTCATAGACGTTGTTCTGTAGAACCGCGAACACACGTTGCATTACCCGTAGTGGATAATTTTCCATTTCAATTTAAGAGAATACAGTTTCCTGTAGCTTTATGTTACGCCATGACAATAAATAAGGCTCAAGGTCAGACCCTAGGAGTTGCTGGCGTAGATCTTACCGCGAGTTGTTTTTCACACGGGCAACTTTACGTAGCTCTTTCCCATGTGAGCAGTCCAAGAAATCTTCATGTTCATATTCCGGACGAGCTCACTAACAATGTTGTGTATGCTGAAGCTCTCAATTAACTTTCTGTCGCATTGTCACGATCACTTTTTTATTATTGCAAACTTTTCGTCATTGTCAGTAATTTACTGCTACATGCTACTTATCAAGATCGGAATTACTATGAAAAAAATACTTACTACAGAACGCGAGCTCAACAGCAGTAGCTCAATAGAGGGATCTCCTTAATTATTACAGGCTTAGCCGTATTTGGGTCCAATAGATATTTACATATAAGATGTCATTGTCAGAGTTACTCAAAATGGAGAAATAAACCATCCACGCGAAGACCGACATCCGCGCGGACGGAGTCGCGGGCGGAAGCTAGTTAATCATAAATCAATCCAACAACAAATAGAACAGCCAAACAAACCACTTCGCAAGGGTACCTAAGTAGGTACCTACACTTAAAAGTTTAAATAGTCCAACTTGTAAGCCAATAAATTAATATAGATATCTCTTTTAAACTTGTTATTACTAATAATAAATTGGTCCCAAAATGAGGCACGAACACAACATTACCTTAAAGTATTTTGTATTATACGCCGGGGCCCCTAAATTCTGCTTCTGGCGTCTATCAAAAGGGTTTCAGGAATATATTTGTGAAATTTATGCGAAATAGAACAGAGAAATTAAGCATTAATTTGCTATCCTTCCAGCTGAAATTTACATATTTATCGAACCGTAAATTCATTATTTGTGATCTACATGGAACAACCTCTTGTGCTCGAGTCGGCTGCGCAGTGTGCTCGAGCTCACAAAGTGATGTCTATGTAGTTTAATTGTTATCTTCAAACTATTATGGCGATTAAAACTCGAGCCAATGTATGCGTCCAGATACTCAAAGTCACTTGAAGCCATTGCTTAGTTGGGAATTATATTTTCCATGTCCCGTTGCATTTAAACTTTGAAGCGCAACAAATTAAATTAAGGTTGTAGTAATGAAGACAATAATAACATTGAATTACATACATAGGTATACAATATATACAGGACAGGTATACTACTTTTCAAACGTTGTTCAAATTTTGCCAAACCTTCACCCAAACCATCTTATTCTGTTGACTTTTAAAAATAAAATAAAAACGTTTGTGAAAATAAAAGTGCCAACTTTTTAATTCGTACAATTGATGATTTTGCGACTTCCTTCCTTCTTTTCTTTAAATGAAAGGGTTAATCTTTCCTTTTAACGATTAATACCTGCCCCAAACTTTATCTTTCTTAGATTACAATTGTGTTTCAGACAATTGAGGGCACCTTTTGTCTTCACACCTGGATTGAGTGAAGCCCTTTTACCTACTTTGTAGTACAAAGTAGGTAAAAGGGCTTCACGAGGGATAGAAGGTTTGTACCTACCAATAATGAGGACTTGGAAACAGGGCTGAGACTTACCTGAAAAGAGAAAAATATTTAGTTAGTGATCATGTTACAAGTGTAGAAACATTGAATAAGGTTTCTTCTTGTGGAAGAAGAATAAAAATGTTCTAAATTTAGATCAATCGTTTATCGACTTTTAAAAGAACTTGAAAGAAGCCTTCGATTCGATTCTCTTACTTCGTTCAGTTTTTTTTTTTTTTGTAACAGTTTGTAAAATTATGAATATTAAACAAAACTGCGAAGAACCCTGACAGGCGCTTTACTTTGTATAAATTATTTCATCACCGCTGCTCTCAAAACGGTGATGGAAAACATCATTAGGAAACGTGGTGGCTCGTCGTCAGTGGCTTCATCCGCATCGATGTTGTAAAATGTGACAAGTACCAACCCGCACTGGGCCCTCCTTGTGGATTACGGCCCAGTTCCTCTCACAGAAAGGAGGCCAGTGTCCCAGCAGTGGGAACGATATAGGCTGATTATTCTATGCTTATACTTTTTATCCCGGAGGAGTCCGTGGCTAAATAATAACAGCCGCACAGGTCGATCGATCAGGTTAAGCTACGCTTGCCACGGTTGGTCTGTGGATGGGTGACCATCTTTACATACCGAGACCCCTCCGTGCCTTGGAAAGCACGTTAAGCTGTTGGTCCCGGCTGTCATTCGTGGATCTGTGACCAGCCCGAAAATCTGACAACCAGTCTTACCAAGGGGTATTGTATTACCCAGTAACTGGGTTGTGGAGGTCAAATAGGCAGTCGCTCCATGTAAAATACTGGTATTCAGCTGCATCCGGTTAGACTGGAAGCCGACCCCAACATAGTTGGGAAAAGGCTAGGCAGATGATGATGACTTTTTATCCCGGTAGTAGATTCTCGTGGGATAGTTACCGATATCGATGCGGATGAAGCAAAAGCTAGTTACCCTATAATTAGCGAAAGTTCAAGATAATCATGATCATTGTCAACTAGCTCTACGCAACTACTGCAAAAACTACGAATAACTCCGATACTGCACCACTTTCGAAACGAGCCCATTCCGTTTTTTGCTCGCTACTAAAAACAGTGACAAAGAAACAAAGGAAAGGCTTATTGTGTTCAAACAGACCACTGTGTTACGGATTGTAGATACAAAATCCTACATACATTGAAAACGTGACTCTGGAAAATACTACACATGGCTTCCTCAAAAAACTGGAAACATGAAATAAATCATTCTCAATTGAGAAGAGGTGGTAAGTATTCATACTTTAGGATTCCAGCTTGTAAAAAAAATACGACTTAATAAAGTCTGTTTAAATTCGATTCAAATCCTAGTTTCCAATTGATCTTATTCCAACTTTATGCGTAGTGTAATTAAGTTGATCAGTGCTTTTGATAAAGTCATTAAATTTGTTTAATTTGTAGCACGAACTGAACCTTATTTTGTACTTTTTAAAGTAATTTCTCCAAATATACATATTTGTTGACATTTTCGGAAACTTGGTTGCGAACGCAAAATACTGATTTTGTCTTATGTTCTCCGTTGGCAAATTCTGTAGCCACTGATCTACATTACAGATAAGTTCTGCATATTATACGCAGCCGCAAAAAACTACGCAATGGGACCCAGTTCCCTGCAAGACGCCAAATGTTTTTGTTGTGGTTGCCGGCCCCATTAACATAGTTATTCGAGCATAAAATCGTTTATTGACTCTCACAATGTCGACTTGAGCTTCGACAAACAAACGCTGTCAGCGTCAAGCTGCTGTATTTGAGGCGAGATTTAGATGTAAACTTGGTGACTACATATCGGAATACGGAAACGTATTGTACGAATATTTCTACAGAATATATATGTACAAACATAAACTCAAGCCTTTTTCTCATGAGGGTGGGCACAAACTACAGAACTCCACCTTTCACAATCCTTACCTTAGCGTCGTTTACGTTCAAACACCTTTAGTGAAAAATGTCACCAATAAGGAAAATCTACAGAATATGAAAGTTATTAATAGGTAAGTTATAAAAACTGACTTACATAAGTCGTATTATAATTTCTTGCAACTGAAATAAGGTGCTATCTATTGCATAGCTTTATTGTAAACTAGCTTCCGCCCGCGACTCCGTCCGCGCGGATGTCGGTCTTCGCGTGGATGGTTTATTTCTCTATTTTGAGTAACTCTGACAATGACATCTTATAAATATCTATTGGACCCAAATACGGCTAAGCCTATAATAATTAAGGAGATCCCTCTATTGAGCTACTGCTGTTGAGCTCGCGTTCTGTAATAAGTATTTTTTTCATAGTAATTCCGACCTTGATAAGTAGCATGTAGCAGTAAATTACTGACAATGACGAAAAGTTTGCAATAATAAAAAAGTGATCGTGACAATGCGACAGAAAGTTAATTGAGAGCTTCAGCATACACAACATTGTTAGTGAGCTCGTCCGGAATATGAACATGAAGATTTCTTGGACTGCTCACATGGGAAAGAGCTACGTAAAGTTGCCCGTGTGAAAAACAACTCGCGGTAAGATCTACGCCAGCAACTCCTAGGGTCTGACCTTGAGCCTTATTTATTGTCATGTCGTAACACAAAGCTACAGGAAACTGTATTCTCTTAAATTGAAATGGAAAATTATCCACTACGGGTAATGCAACGTGTGTTCGCGGTTCTACAGAACAACGTCTATGAATAAAACCGAAAAATAAGATTTTTTTTTCTACGTATTTTTCCAGGATAAAAAGTATCCTATTTTATGCCCAGGATAATAAGGTATAATCATACCAAGTTTCATCGAAATCGAACCGTTAGTTTTCACGTGATGCCTGCATATACAGACAGACAGACAGACAGACAGACAAAAATTTTTTTAATCACATATTTGGGTTTGGTATCGATCCAGCAACACACCCCGCTATTTATTTTTTCAATATTTTCAATGTACAGAATTGACCCTTCTACAGATTTATTATATGTATAGATATGTAGAATATACAATTAATCGAGCGTGTCAGTTTTGTACATAATATAAAGAGTAGGTACATGGCATTTTTATGGGAACTTGGATTTATTACAACCAATTCACCGTGTAATATACCTAAGCTGGCACTTGGGCAATTTTATTAAAGTTTTTAACTCAATGTATATTTTTCTCGAATTCTTTCATCGCCAGGCAACCATCAAGTAATAAGCTTTCGTATATAAACGCGAGGCGAAATAAAATTCCATGAACAGGATCTGGAACAAATTAAAATCTAAACGTTCTCAACAGCACAGTCTCGTCTCACAAAACTAAGATAAACTTTTACAATAAAACGTTCAGCATTTTTAATTTCCGTCTCGAGTTCGCGACGCTTTACGAGATTTAAATGAAATCTGGCAACAATTTCTTCTAACATTTAATTAGTGGCGTCAAGAGCTCAGGAAATGAAACATCGTATACTGCGAGCAACACCTCCATGTGTGACTACCCCTCACAATAATACGTCTAAACATCTTTATACCGCTCCTCAACAGATTTTCTTTATTAAATTCGTTCGCGGCGAAAAAAGAAAATCCTTTTCTCAGACGTTTGTAAGTCCAAAAACTGTGACGTGAAAAATAAAACAGCACTTTAGATTCACAAAAGGAAAACTTTAAACAAAACGGGCGCTTTCTCTATGCAAACGACGCGGCGTCCGCGGGCGAAAGTTCCCGAGTGTTGCCGAGTTGCCGTGGTCGCAGTTGACGATGTCGCCGTCAAGTCACAAAGACACACCCCATACTCGATAGCAAAATTCTGATTTTTCATAATGCACCTCACGTTTGAAGCGCCCTCTCAAGCGACGAGATACCGTTTGCAATATTCTCTCTCGGCTTACATCGAGCGTGTTGTTAGTGTTTACTTACACAACTCTGTACGTACACAACACATACCTATCACGAAGCTCTACTACATCAATACATTATGAATGTAAATGCAGCTTAGCAAAATGTGTTTACCTCCTAGACTTTCTCAACCGAACGCATCGTGTGAATATTCCCTGAGGCGCGGCGCGGCGTACGTTCCACTTATCATTTTCGATTCTGAAATATGGAAGTGAGCTGTCTGCACGTCAAACTTGACCGGACAATTTTTTACAGTTTGTTTGCACCCTGTGGAGTTGTGTCCTCGTGACCTATTTATTCATGACTCAAACAAAAATACAACAAAGAAGTTATTGCTCCTTTTGTCATGGTTTCCTCTTACAATCATTTTGGTGCCAATACATATTCTGGGATATTTTTGTCCGGTCCAGCGTGATTAAAAAGTTGTTATTATTTTATTGATTTTGACTTCTTAGATGTAAATGATCAATGTTTATATATTATGACAGTCGAAATGGTGTAATGCTAGCCAAGCAGTGGAGCAGTGGTGGCCCATTGGTATCGGCCCTGACTTACGAGTTGTACTCGTAGGTCGTGAGTTCAAACCCAGGCAGGCACTTTATGTATTTAATTTGATCAACACTGCTGTCAAAACTGTGAAGGAAAATATCGTGACAAAAGAACCAACAATTCGAAAATATGTGACATCTACCAACCCGCACTGGGACCGCGTGGTGTATTACGGCCCATTCCCACTCACAGAGAGGAGGCCTGAATGCCAGCGGTGGGAACATTATAGGCTGGTTATGATTACGCCAGCCAAGAAACGAAATAAAGCGAACTCCCAAAAGCACATTATTATTACATTTTGAACGCATAGTGTGCAAAAGCACACGGTTTATCCAAAATAATAATATGAAACATACAAAAGCTGTATCTACCACATTATAATCTGATCGCACATCTATTGTAGCAAATGATAATTACATTGTTTCATACGTGAAATTGGTTAACCAATGTATTGGAATATAACAAGGTTGGACAACACAGGTTTATTTAGTTAATTAATCATCCACGTTGAATGGTCTCAGTACAAAATAAATCGTTAATATCTGATGTTTGATCTCGTCGATAGGCTGGTAAATAACGTAAAGCCAATTTATTTCAGTTAAACGCGTCATACACCAGAAATGAGAACCGGCACCTAAATTACTAAGACCTCAAACAGATTGCAAATACAACAAGAACAAACAACAATAGCAACAAGAATAAAAATCTAAATATATAAAAATCTCGTGTCAAAGGGTTTGTCATCCCGAAACGGCTTAACCGATTTTTATGAAATTTTTTGTGTACATTTGGTACGTCTGAGAAATTGGTCGTCGGCTATTTTTTATACCCCTAGGTGATAATGGTGAAATGTTTTAGAATCGAAACTTACGCTAGTAATAGGTATATATAATAGAAGGTTCAGTTTTGGCCAAAAAAACGAATTACGGCCGCAGTTTCGGTTTCGGCCAAAACGTGGCCGGATCATGTGAGCTGTTAATGTAACGTGAAATTTTGACAGTTTTTCACACAAAATCTGGCAAAAGAATTTTTTTATTCTTTAGACAAAAAAATCTGATGCTTGCAAAATCAGCCCTTAAGAGTCCCTATCAATTTCGCGGACTAAAATCAGAAAAATCTGTTTTTTCAGCGCAAATTTCTCAATATCCTTAAGATATCTAGTTTTTCTAAAAATACACAAGTATTTATCAGCTATCTATCTAGTAAGTCTACGAATTTAAATTTTGATAACTACTTAATATAAATTACAAAAAAAAAAACAATCACGTTTTTACGTAATCACGAAACACCAAGTTTTTCGATTGCTTTCTTAGCTAACTGGTAGCAAATAACGATCTGAAAAAAAATCCTAAATACTAGTCATATAGTATATTAGTACCTAAGTCTAGAATTTATTTTTTTTAAGTTTAATGAATTAGTACTTGTAAAAAAATGTTGACTACGCTGAAAAAACCCAATAAAGTCATGCGCAAAACCGTCGTCTAAGCGTAAGAATTCATTGAAAATAACAAAAAGTGTTAAATATTTTAAAATTTCAGGTATTTCTCTACCAAACTCAATTTTTATATTTTTATTTTGACTACTAATTTAATTGTAGTAAAATATTTAAATAATGCCTTATTTAAATATAAACGAATTTATATTAAGTAGTTATCTAAACTTAAATTCGTAGACTTACTATATAGATAGGTGATAAATACTTGTGTATTTAAAAAAAAACTAGATAACTTAAGGATATTGAGAAATTTGCGCTGAAAAAAAAATATTTTTCTGTTTTTATTCCGCGAAATTGATAGGGACTCAAATTATTTGTAACAATTTATGAAAAACTTTGGGTCTCAAAAAATAATCACATAATTAACTAATTTTTTCTTAATTTCATAAGTTTCGGTTTCGGCCGAAACTAGAAGACGAGCCGAAGGTTCAGTTACGGTTTCGGTTTCGGTCGAAAATCGTGTTTCGGTCGGACATTATAATAACATTGATTGAAATGGTTTCTAATACAAAAACAAAAGCGGTTCATAAATTTTCAATTGGAGTACAGAACTCGTCAAACAAATGCCCACTAGAAGCAAAATGTATGGAAGTTTGGATCAGGCGTGTTATTAGTGCTGACTCAAGTATTAAAGTTTTGCTCAGCCCCTTATAAAGGCCGACGCACTAATGGTATTATCGTTTTATGATTGTTTTTATAGGCGACTAGCTTTTAGGGACAGTTTCGGCAGTTCAGACTAATGTTTTTTACTTTTAACCTTATCTATAGAGGCCGATCCTTATCTAAAGAGTTTACTATGCTTTATGTATTATTATCAAAGCTAGATTTTAACTTTACAAACCTTAATAGAATCTCATTAATTACGCAAAATAAAACCTAAACAAAGTCCATTGCCCTAAACAGTCTGGTCATAGAACCCTTGCTATATTTACCATATCAGAGTAATAACTGCTTTTGATATCTAAAACTTAAAGTCAACACTATCGTAAGCTGATATCTAATATTATGTTTACAATATAAATTGGAAGGCATATTTCAAGCGGATATCGATCCCAAAGTTTCATGGCACTTCTGGCTACCATGGAATAATGCCAGGTCAGGACTTTGTCGAGTTTGGAGTGTTGCTATGAGTATTTATAGACACAAACCCTGGCTCTTGTTAACAGTGACCTACAAAGATCTTTATTGTCCGTTAAAGTATACTGGGACTTCACTAGTACCTATATTGCTATGGCAACGCAATAAATAACAAAAACCAATAAAGTATAGGTACCTACACTCCCACACAAGATAAGTATGGTCTGTTTCAAAACTATCTGATGAAAAAGTAAACAAGTGGACTAGAAAACCTACCTGTGGATGCCACTTACAAATTGATTGTGATGATTCGATTATTTGAATACTTAATCAACCCAGAAATTTAATTAAAAATCACTTATCCCTCGTCTGTTAGGTAAGCTTATTAAGTTCGGTAACAATAGAGAAAGTAATTGTGTCTCATTAGTGATAGTTGAGCTCAGATGTTTTTCATTTGACAGTTGTGGTTAATTTTATAACCTCAATTTTCGGCGATTATTTTGCAATTTCAATTAATAATGTTATTCAAACAATAATTGTTGAATAAAAATGGTGAGATATAAAGTTGAAAATTTCCAAATACAGCTGAATGTGTCACTAATTTCCTTTAATGAGTAAATGTGTAATAATTTAACCAGAACTGGGTTTGTTTACACTTTCATCAGATACTTATATAGAAGACTATATAATATTTGTGTCCCACTCCACTTCAATTCGTAGGTAAGGGTCGTCTGAGAACCTTCTCATCGAGTGTCAAAGATAAAACTGTTCCTCTAAAATAGTTCTTTCATTTAAAACTTCTTCAGTAAAGGCGACAATGTGAAATTGCAGCTATTGGCAGCCTTCCTTACCACAAAATCTCTAGGGATTTGAGTTCTAGTCAAAGCTCAGTGACATAGTAATCGGGTCAATTTATTTATTTCTTTTAGTTTTAAGTGTCTAACAAAGTTGGGGTTAAGTAACCAAATGATTAAACGTGAAATCTAACAGTTACGTCCCATGGTGTTCATAATTCACCTACATAAAATCTCATATATCAAGTTATGAGAACTAGGACCAATTTATAATTACCAATTTATCTGAAAAAAAAACATGGTCTTCTTTAAAATGGCAATGCAGTAACTTCTTTAAAAATATTGTAGGTACGCGGAATATGAAATAAAAACATCCAAAAATAACAAAAACACAGTCTTTTATCGAATAAAAGTAGGTAGTCTTTACAAACCTCTACCTAGCTTAGCCTCAAGTTTTCCTTACATGAGATGCTTTATTACCTTAAGTAAGCAGATGCCTAAGTAAATTAGTTCTACACCTAGTTAAGATATTGTTACTAAGTTACATTCGATACTTGTTGTACTTAGTTCAAGTTTTACCGACTTCACCTTGTTACCGAACTAATTAATTGATGAACCTATATTGTTAGTATCGAATACGTCGTAATTATTAAGGCGTATCTTGTAGTAATTGATACTCTTGAAAAAACGTTGTGGTTTTTGTTTATATTGAAGAGCAAAGAGGTTCTTTAGGTTCTCTAAAAAATAAGACCGGATGGCCTAATTATTATGGTTTATTACATTTTTTATAATTACGAGAAAATAAACGAATAAACGCTTCCTATCTGTGTTATTATTTATCGTATGGGACTTGAATACTTAGCAGATTTGAATTAAGACTAAACAAAAAAAAAAAAAATAAGTAAAAAGTTAAAAATACACAGTTATTAATATATACAAAAAATGTATCGTGGGAAAAGTAGGTAATCTAATTGTCTGTTTTTGTATTTCCATTGTTCTGTGTTTCTTTTTAGTAATAACATTATAATTTGAATTATTATTTGAATAATTAAACTATGTAGCTTCCTCCTTATTGTGTGTTGAAAGAATCACATTTAACAATTGTTAATTTACCAGGATCCTAATTCAATATGACCACTCAATGATTCAGCTGATTTAGCTAATCAAGCTAACTTCGCGTTCATTTCGCAAGGTTTCGTTCATTTTGTCATAGAGAATACGTTACCTACCTGTTGTACGGACGCCAGCAAATCAAGCTACCCGAAACTGTCAAATATTCCCAATCAACATTGAACGCTTTAGCGATAAAGTTGAAAATCTATTAAATAATAGATATTTCAAGTCACAAAGCTTAAGATTGTATTTTATAATCGTGCTTTAAAAAGTCCAATAGCTTATTAGAACCTTCAAAATAAGAACCAATAGAATTCCATTTTCCAATATTATTTCCCAACACCCAAATGGGAATTTCATTTAAAAATTCTGGATTAAATTCTAAATAGAGCGAAATCGGAAACGTATCAGCGAAGAGAAGGATCTCTTTCCGTTTTTCCGCGAAAGCGATTTAATAAGGCCCGTACCGTTAGTTATAACATGATTTATATTGCAAAATGAAATGCCTGGCACATGTGTTCAGTCAGACGACCTTAATAAACTTCAGAGCTAAACGAATTGCATCGTGTAATTGCTTGCAACGAATTAATACGAACACTTATTTAAACTACATTTTTAACATTTACATAAATGAAATGGATGAAGGTCCATTTATGCAGTTTTGTTAAATTGGAAATCAGCGTGTGTGAAATCCGGTTAAAATGTCAGTACCTACAATTTATTTTCATATATTATGAGGGCGTAAAAAAGCGCGTAAGGCGTTTAAAAGGATTTATTTACAGATTTTATTTAATAGAGTAGTTTTATGGTCTGTAAATTCGTTGTAGGTTAGGTTAGGTATTCAATTTCGGTATTTTTACACTTCGAATAAAATTTTAGTTAGCATGAGTACTGTTTGAATTTAAAATGAAACGGCTTGTTGCTCGGCGCTTATCTTATTCAATGTTGATTCACTCGTTATTTTCTTCCTTTTTTATCTTATTTAAAAAGAAATACATTGTAACGTCATTGACCAGGATATGTTCAAGGTTAAAGATCGTTGTTGTTCCCAAACAGCTATTGGCTCGTGACCGCATGCTCAGACAATTTAATAATCGATAACAATTTGCCAAGATGAAGAAAACAATAAACCTGCAAATTGATGTGACAGAAAAGGTTTCTGTTCACTTTTTTCTTTTTCCTACAATTTAAACTGATTGGGCAACCACCTTGATAGCCATTCTCATTTATGAAACCTCTAAAACAATGGCCTTGAATTGCCTTACGAGGTTGATGGCAAAATGGAAACCTGAACCAAAACCTGCAATGAAGCCCTATAATATAATAGGCAGCTCGGTACACACTTGTACCGAGCCCAGTGAAGAAAACAGACGAGATATATTTCGTAAAATGTGTATTTTTTTATGTGACACTTCACATAAAAAAATACACATTTTACGAAATATATCTCATGTCTGTTTTCTTCACTTCGCCTCAAATGGGTCCGTCCATGTTTAACATTCAGCCGTCATACTTAGCCACATATAAAATTAGCGAAATAAAGTCGTGAGGTCGAATGTGCGGTAGACCTAAAAGTGCTAGAATGTGTAATGTAACATGTGTTACATTACATCTGACATAATGTGGGGCCATGAAAGCCGATGCTTATCATTGTACGCGACCAGAGTATTCAAGTTGTGATGTTAGTTGGAGAAGGCTTCTGCAAAAATAAGCCTTTTCACACTGGCCTCGTAGTTTTTTTGTACGGTTAAAATTATTCAAATGAGAACGTGATGAATGATGCCAAGTAGGACTATTTTGTGGTTCCGAAATACTAGAATTACTTCAAATACTTATAAAATAATTTGGGGATCATTAAAAAAATATATAAACGATAATAAATGAAATGTTCATCAAAACAATACATTTTAACTAAATATTAACAGAAGGAATAATATTTAAAAATATATACAGTGGATAAACTTCTTGTTACTAAATTAACTAACAAAATATTTAAATAAAAGTATATTCTTCTATCTTAACTAAAACTTTAACAGATAAAGAGAAAATAAGGAAATTAACTACAACACGGACCTAACCCACAACCACAATTGAGACAAAGAGCGGAAGACAACTAGATCCGTAGTTCACAAACTATATGCATTTAATAATTCACCAGAGATAACTTCTCTAATCTCGTATTATTCGTATCTTATCCTCCACTTAAGAAACTTGGGCGTAATAAAGATCCTGAACTGAATTGCTCTTAACGTCTCCCGTCGCCTGTGCGTTATCACTAGTCCGCGCGGGAGTTGTATTTACCCTTACTGAGTTGTTTTACCCTTGTTACCCTAGCTGTGTTATTCATGAACGCGGTTTGAATAAAGATGAACGATTCACGTCGAACTACTTTCGAACCTTTAAGCGCGGTATCAACTTTGAAATCAGTTGCGAATGTACGAGTTCGCTCCGGTAAAGAAGCGCCGAGATACACGACTTGTTTGTGTACTAATTACTTAGTCATCCTGCCTCTATTTCTGTTTAAACACCTCTGTATTCGTTTTCATCACTAACTTTGGGTAGGGTTGGTAATTGTACGCTGGAAACTGAATAGGTGAATGTTATAAAATAACAAATTAGGGATTATATTCCAAAAATTTTATCTTCAGAATAAATCTATGTATACCTCAAGAATTTTTGTTTACAAGATCGCGTTATAATGAATCACGGTACAACCAACATTTTCCCATTCAGTAAATAATATTCATTATCTGATACAATAGATCCATTCTTTGTATCGTCTGATAAAAACGCCTCTATAATCTCGAACTGTGCGTGAGCAATGAAATGACTCTTCAGGGCGTGCTAAGCGAGAAATTATTGCCCCATAGTATTTATTTTAAGGAAAAAGAAAACAAAACCCTTCTAGGAGTTTTCTTTTTCTCCCTTTTATCGATAATTTTCTTAAAGTTTATGTATCAAATCTGTAATGAAGTGGAAAATTTATGGGCAGCGTTCTTATAAACTTGTCCAGACGACGTAATTTCGCTGGCACGTACAGAAACCGTGACAAAACTAGCACTTTGCTTAAATAAGCTACTATACATGCTTATAGTAAATACCAATATGTTGACGTTTATGTGGTATAACTACCTATATTGTGAAATAAATTATCGTGAGAAAGTTAAATTAAATCCATACTTTCAATTTGACGTAAGTACAAACCTATCATCACATTTTCATTTCCAATTCGTTGAAACGTCTTGTCGTCGGGGGCGTGAGAAAAATCCTAACTTTTTCCTGAGGATTGAGTGGTATCTGAGCAGTAGTAACAGGACAAATGCCGACGTAGGCACCCAGTAATATTCACGAGGCCTCGAATAAAGATGAAGCCATTAAAGTGGGAGAAAAGCCGACAGGCGACGCAACGCACTCTGTGTTGACTTTGAGATGCGGAAAATGAAAAGGAAAAGCTCCTTGTTTTGCGTGTAAATACGATTCGTTAGTCGATTCTTTTATGTAAATATTATTGTAAGTACGCTTCTCTAGTTCCACTCTGATATCTGTTTATGTACTCCGGAGCAATTCATGGAGGCGAATTTGCATTCCTTAGTTATGTATAAGAAAATGATGTTAGCATAGGTGGTGCGGAAAATTTATAGACAAACGATGACAAGCTTTGATGTTCTTCCTATCATACGCTTAACTTAACATGTGTGTGTGTATCAAAAGATCTATTTCCATAAATCAATCTGCCTAGCCTTTTCCCAACTATGTTGAACAACAGCTGAATGCCAATATTTTACACGGAGCGACTGCCTACCTGACCTCCACAACCCAGTTACTGGGTAATACGATACCCCTTGATAAGACTGGTTGTCCGACTTCCGGGCTTCTGACGATCCGTAACGACTGTCAAAGATCCATGGATAACAGCCTGGACCAACGGCTCAACGTGCTTTCCGAGGCACGGCGGGGTCTTGATATGTAAAGATGGCCACCCATCCACGGACCAACCGCGGCAAGAGCTTAACCTGATCGATCGAACCGAATATCCCCAAATATCCGAATGAACACCCCTTACTTTCAACTATCCGTATTGAAGCGTAACCAAAGCGAAATTTCCACTATTCAATGTTACAGAAATCATAAAACGGTTTCCCAACTGAGATTTGCGGAAGTCGAAACTGCGCGCCTACTGGTGCCAGTAATGTTGAAACAAGTGAAACGTACCAACTGTTGACTGCCTACCTCTTCGCAAGTTAGTATCTTAGCGGGCGACCGTAACGTGCACGCGGCGCACACTAAAACTCCGCCAACACTCATTTATCACGGGAGATGAGGGCATAAGTAGCTGTAGAAGTGTTGCCCGGGCGCCCAGTAAAGTCCGCCATACTGTTTTTTTTCATAAACGAGGATTGATGCGCAAGGTTCTACTACATTTTATACTTTTATGTTGCTGACGACTTTGTGGTTGTCAAATGAAATCGAGCCGTGTGGATTAGACTTTAGGGCAGTTAAGAGTCTGCCTGACACAAGTGCAGGGAACCTTTTTTTATTTGTAGTTTTCCAGTTAGCGTTTGTAAAAAGTAAATGCTGACTGGGTGACAGCTGTTATGTCGCATAGACGATGAATGAATACCGTTCATCGATGACTTCGGTATTTAACTTTTGCTCTTACTTAGCTACAGAAATCTGTAGACCTATACATATAATAAAATAGTAACGAAGAATTTTTTACCGTTTGTCTTTTTGTCTGTATGTATGTTCTGGATTGGCGCAAAAACGGCTGAACGGATTCGGATGAAATTTGTCACACAGGTAGTTATAACCTGGATTAATTCATAGAGTACTTTTAATCCCGGTGGTACGTTCCCGCGGGATATTTTCCGACCTACATGCCGGTGAAGCCGCGGGCAAATGGTAGTATCATAATAATTATTAACACTCTGAAGGGCAATGAAAGCCTACCCAAGTTTCCATAGACAGCGAACTTCCAGAAACTATGATTGGTCCTAAACAATATATTTTTATTATCATTAGGTCTAGCTAGTCCGTCTGGACTAGCTAGACCTAATCGGCCTTATTACAAAACAAGATTTATCTTTGGACCCAGGTTTGACCCATCCAGCCATTTTTAAATTTCGAACTATAATCCGACGAAGCTAAAGTTCTTATTACAAAAACTGACGTTAAACCCGAGTCTAAGTTGTCAATTTTGCATTAAGAAATTTACGTTTGTCGGAATAAAGTTCAAAATAGAATAACTGGCTCGAAGGTTTAGGCTAGGTCTAAAACTAGATCTCGTTTTGTAATAAGACGGAATAAGTCTGGACTAGCTAGACCTAGACAAAACGAACCCTTACTCTAAAATTCATGGTCAGTTATTTTAGTAAATTGCCTTTTATTATTAGATACTGTACCTACTTAAATTTTGTATTTGATTTGTTCTCATTTTTGTTACTCAGAATCTCCATTCCTATCATAACACCTAATTGGCATGAAAATGTGACGTATTAAACAAAACAAGTCAGTCAATATTTGCCATTTGGAGAAAAGCCCCTTTTCCCAGAATATTTGTTGCGATCCCCAATTAATATGATATTTACATTTATTGCGTATGATCCTGTCATTAAAATAATTGCCCATTTCCGTCCTTCAGAAGTCTTTAAATGCGTAAAATAATATTTACATTTTTATTGATACTTTATTTGTTGTATGGTTTTTTTTGCTGTAACTCTAGGCTTCTTTGCTGTTGTTGATTACATTAATTAATATGTAAACCGGGTAACCGACTGAGCGTACTTAATCAGAAATGAATAAAGCTTTTATTTTGTGCACAATAATGAAGCAAAATATGGTTTCAGTAACATGATAATCCCATTGTTGTAACATTTCAGCCGCCAAGAATATTCCTTTCAACTATAGATACGTTTTTACAATCCCGCCCGTGCTACAATCTGCCAGTATTTCATGAATAGCTAAACAAATGATAACAGTTTTAAGTCGTCATCCGCGTTTCATTGCAGCACCAGCTTTTATACAGCCCCGGTAACTAATTAGGGCTCCCTCGCCAACGCATTTTGTTTTTATTTTTAACAAAGCAGTCACGTCTGGGCAGACCGTTTCCTCTAAATTTATTTTCAGCTTTCGTATTCAAAGCGCCTAAAAATTATTTTAATGACTGTTTTAATATTACTCAGGTACCTTATTATGCAATTGAACTTTTTAATGAGATATTAAAAAAATATGATGAAAATATGTGCGCAGAACTATACGTGTATTAAGTAGCTACGGATACGTTGTATAAGACACTGTTGGGCAAGTCTGGATAACTTCATATTACAAAGTTTGTTTGTGTCCCACGCGAGGAACTTCATCGTTGTTTGCGAGGAACACGTCAACTAAAATAACACGGTCAACATATTATTTTTCCTATTAATATGTATGACTATTAACCCCCAACCACATTAGCCCCCAGTCGGCGTTTTCCTTGGGCAGACTTAATATTTTCATCTTTATTCAAAGAGGCCTATGAATAAAACAAGGCACACTTGTGGGGACGCCACAGATTCGCCGACGTCGCAAGATGTCCCTCCTCCGCTACTTTATTCATTTTATTGTTAAACTTAATTAAAATAGAGGTAAACGAGTAACGGGGCACGAATCTGACAAGCCGCGCTGTCGTTGGGCGCGTAATATCCGCGGGAACAAGAAAATAAGCAATGAACTTTGACATGTTTCCATATAAACTTTTACGTATTTTGTCTGAAGACGACATAAAATGACAACATAAAACGAGGCTCTGATAAATAAGGAAATGTATGGAACGCTTAAAGCGACCGTGTCTTTGACAGCGATCACTTGTCAAACGGGCCTATTGCATTTCTTATTAAAGCCCCCTGGCATGCCCCTAGCTAATAAGTCGCGAAAGATTAATACCGAGAGAACATTTGATTCAATAATAAACTTCATAGAGAAGAAATAATAGGGGGCACTTAGATGAAATGCATTTCAAAATTGGATGTAGTGATGACAAAGGGCGCGTTGACTTTATTATTAGATAGCATTGTGCACGTGTGATGTGCCGGAGGCGTCAATACTCCACCCCAATAAATAAGAAGTGGCTGAGTTGCGAACACAATTTAACTTGAAATAAAATTTTGTTACCCCTGGCAATGAATGGGTAGTATATGGGTCGGAAGGGAAGGGCGCCTATCTTGCGTTATATCGCTTCGGGTACACCTCGTAAGTTTCCGATTCTCTGACTTCTTTGCGTTTTATGTGCCTAATGATATGAGTAAAGTTACGAATGGGATTAAAGTTAAATGGAGTTTGGCTGTTGCCAATCTTATTATGTTCGCGATTTATTTTGCGTACAAAAATGAGATAAGAAGGAATTTTCATACGTATGGTCCTCTTACTATATATATATCATCTTTGTCAGGCAGGGATGCCTCATTTTTAAACTTAGGACATTTACAGTTCTTCTTCTTAATTCGACACTAGCCGTAACTCATTATTCTTAGCACTTAATCGTGGTAGAATAGAATATATATATATATATAATTTACACCATAAATATACACATAGTACGTGTATTATTGCAAATACGAATTTCAAATTACATTACCAAAAGCACCAAAACATAAAATCCGACCGCACTTCCAACCCCACAAAATTAACCCCGACACATTTCACCGCAAGCTTATTCTGTATCCCATAAAAAAATAAAATCGTTGCGTTCGAGATCCTATCACGATTGTAATAACGATTCACTATGCGCAAACAGAGGATCGTGTGTAAGCTTCATATCAATTTCACGCGAGTTGTTCGAAACGCCTTGAACAAACAACGCATCTTCGGGACTGTGGGAATCGACAGCAGTGAGCCAGTGATACTTGGCGCCTCACCTACAGCTCCGTTTGTTTACTTCGTCCACTACATTCTTGTTTATTTCCTGAATCTCAAGTAATGATTAGAGCAAAACACTCCAGGATAGTGCTGTCCTTTTATTGTTGTTAGTTGTTTCTTGTCAGTTTGCGCACCGTTGCAGATTATCTTTATGGACGTCCGAACAAACAGCACTAGTTCTTGGAAACTAAGGTAGATTGACAACATCTATAATTATGTTTTTTTACATCTCGAACCATGCATAGGACTTTATCTTTGTGTAACATCTGAATCTGTTTTACTATCAACAATAATTTTACTTTGAATTCAATTTCCTCGAACAAAATGACGTATCAGAATTCGATTTTTTTTACTGCATAACTCTATCTCCTACATTTTTATGACACGATACGAAATAACCATAAAAGTCATATAGCTACATGCCACGTAACTGTAAGTCAAACAAAAGATATGAAATGAACTGTATCCAATGAATTTTTATACGGAATCGAGTTCACTTCCATGCATCGCGTATCGGTAGCTTGCTTTATTGTATTGTCTCATCCTTCGTTTTATATCCTTCCACAAGTTTTACATAACATCCCGTTGTTCTATTGTAGATATAAATGATAAAACACTGGCAGCTTTTGTTTATAAACTTTACTATAGTCCGTTTATTTTTAAACTACTTTTGGCAACTGTCAAACTTTCCAGCCATGATTTTTGATGCGACACTATTCCTCGATTGACTGACAGAACGCCAACTTTTTCCTATTACCTATACTCGAATGTTGCAGCATCATTATAATAAAATACCGCAGTATCATCCCCCCGAAAAAGACATAATTTCATTCGAAATACATTGTATTATGAGTACATAACACAGAGAGGTTATTCATCGTCCGGATGGTTAGCGGACAACATGTTTATTTTGAACGCTATGCCTAATGAAGTGAAAGGAAATGATGGATGGCATGAGAACAGCCCGGACAGCGGTATTATACGCAATATTTCTATAGCAAATCTTTATGAACAACAATACTGTGGATTTACTGGGGAAAATGCTTTGGGTATTTTGTAAGACGAAATTGAAAGCGTTTAAGGTCTACTTCGATCTAAAAAAAGGTTTGGGGGCTGTTGCCTCGTGTAAACTTTGAAGCACTATTGTTTCAAACCGAAAATGATTAAATAATTGCTAAGTTTTACCTACTCAGTTATTTCCCGACGTGCCAAAAAAAAACCGGGCAAGAGCGAACCGGACTCACGCACCGAAGGTTCCGTACCATATGTTTTTAAATTTTCATCGGCGAGGCCATTCGTCAGAGAATTTTATATCATATAGAATTATTACAGATTTTTCTCTATGCAAACTTCGGAGATAAGATGGGGGGCGGGCGGTATTTTTTTTTAACATTTTTAATCAAAAGTCGAAAACTATGCGGCCTAAAAAAAAGAAAAAATGTTTGAGAATGTGCAAACTCAGACCAGACCCCCTTTCAGACCCTGTTGTAAAAAATATACATATATTTCGTTCTTATTTGCAAAATAGTTGGGCAAACGTCATCTAAAACTATTCTAAATTTCAAGTTAATAGCATTATTAGTTCTTGAGATATCCAGCTGTGACAGACAGACAGACAAAGTCTCACCACAAGGGTTCCGTTTTACCATTTTGGTACGGAACATACGTATATTTAATTTGAATGCCATCAAAGTAATAACAAACTACAGTTCCATTAAGGGAAGCAATACAAAAAACCTCACTTTTAATAAAGTTATAAATAGATTTTTATTCTATTGGGAACACAAAATTATTATGTAAGTGGGCCAAATTTTCGTCGATTCATTGTCCATTCGGTTCGCTACAGATTTCGAAGTGTAGCGCTGTGCCAAATGCCATTTATTTACGTGGTGCTTTGTTTTTTTTTTTTTATCTTGTTAATCCAGCTACATTTGTGGCTGGAAACACTGCGTTTTTTATGCAGGAATCCTTAATAGAGGCGAAGTGAAGTGTTTGACTTTTAAAAATGGAACGGATGGAATGGTTCCCGGGTGAAATATGGAGCGCATGTTAATACGAGATGGTGATGTCATCATTCAATTTTCTTTGCGTATATTTCACTTGATGTGACGTCATATTTTTGGTCGTGTTTTAGATTATATACAATGTGGGGAATTATTTATTGGGGGAGTTTTTTTCAAGCTGACAGTTTGGCCGAAAAACTAGTCTACATAACTATGGTTCAACACATGATTTGAGAGTTATTTGCCGTTGCAATCATTTCAGAATCTCAAATATCAATGTGACATTTCGCCTAGCTTGTTCGCAACTACATTAGGGTCGGCTTCCAGTCTAACCGGATGCAGCTGACTACCAGTATTTAATTGGAGCGACTGCCTATTTGTCAGACTGACTGATTGTCAGACTTTTGAGCCTCTGACAACCCGTAACGACTGTTAAAGAAAGATCCACGAATGACAGCCGGGACCAACGGCTTAACGTTTCTGAAGCACGGAGGGGTCTCGATATGTAATGGATGGTCACCCATCCAAGAACCGATCCCTGTGATCTTCGATCGTCCCGTGCGGCTATTAACATTTAGCCACGTGCCATTTCAATATGCCAGACAATATAATCAAATTTGGCACATATTCCGAAGTGGATATTAGGTACAGTAACTGTTTCCCAAACGATATTAATATCATGTTTCAGTGTTATTAAACAGGAACCTGTGGGGCTTAAAGTCTCACATTCGTTGTATCGTTGTTGGTTTAATTAACGTTTCCTACAATGTCACCATTAAGTCGGCGTTGTCTGGTCGCGACTGTAACAATGCCAGCAATGAGCCTTTGTTTTCCAAGTCCGTTGTTTAGAATCCTCCGTGTTACTGTGAATACGGAACACGAAATGTCCTATTATACTTCGCAGTACATTGCGGCATGAGTATAATAACATTGACGGGTGTTATACAAACATCTACGGGGAAACGACAATGGAACGCAACCCGACACCGAGTCTTCGTTTGTCGCTGGGTGCTAGTACGCCAGTAGAGTTGCTCGACTCAATTTCGCGATGATAATTGGAATCACGCCGATATTCCCGTGTGCCATTCGCCTTTTGTTTTCTGTGAATTATGAGTTTATAGCCAATTATGAGTGAAACAACAAACCCCGTGTATATTAACACTTGCCAAATGATGTTGTGTGGTTTTAGTTCATTGTTATAGAGCTTTCGAGCGAAATTATGGAATGCTGCATAGGTAGTCTGATTAAAATGAATAAATTCAGCGCGCAGTAGAGCAAATGGAACGGGTCAGTGGCTTGTATTTTGATAACGAGAGGATTGATGTTTTAGAATAATATTATTTTTTTACATAAACTCACACCTTCTTTCTATGAGGGTAGGCAGAAACTACATTACGTCACCTGCTGATCCTTTTTTTTTTTGCCAAATGACTCCTCCCGCTCTGGGTGGAGCGGAAGGGAGTGTCAGACTCTTACTGAGTAAAACCTACCCGTGTTCCTTCCTTAGCCCTTTATGTTCCGGGCCAGCGGTAACCCTTTCGGACAATCCCGCTGACCAGGCAGACCCGCTGACCGCGGCAGACCTGCTGATCCTTATATTAATAATTTTTAAATTCCTTAAAATATTATGAGTCATCGAACTACAAGTAAATACAATGGAATCATGATGAAAATAACACCGCCATCTTATAGAACAGCTGATGCGAAACCCTCAATGCACTCAACAGCTTTCGAATACCTTCTCTTTAAACTTTTAAACAAACAGAGAAGCGATGACAAAGAAGTATCGGTTAATTTACCATCGCGAGTGCAGAAATCAATTGCACAATAGCACTTAAATCTCCAGTGGATTCTTTGGAACGATAGTAGATTACTTGACTAGTGGCTAGTGGACTGGTTTGTAAGGAAGCACGGTCATTGTTCATGGATGACTAAACCTATGTACATTCGCCAGCACATCAAGCTACTACAATCTGTCAAATTTCTTTCATAGATTTTCTACTTTATCGCTCAAGCTTAAGGTTCATAGTTGATTGGAAAAAATTTGACAATTTCGGGTAGCTTCATGTGCTGGCGTCTGTACCTACTAGGCGAGTAGGTGAGAGAGAAATGCGTCGTGAAGCTAGGCGATATTTTGACATTGGAAACATATTGAAAAGGGAATCAAAGATATTTCTAATATGCGTGCCAGAATGTGACGCAGTGCGTTCTTCACGAGCTTTATTTGATTTGTCTTTTGACTGTGTAAGTTTTTCACAGGAATAAACATCATGGCGGAAGTGAAGCGAGCTTAATCAATGCAATCAGTAGCTGTATATCTATATAACATCTTGACTCGTAACTATTTTGTAAATTAACATGTCCTATCTAAAAGAGTCAGGTGATCTGTAAATCAGGATCCTCCTATCTCAGACACCTTTCTCTATTTAGGATTGTGCATTCTATTAATCAGTATTATTAGTATATGATGTTGATATAAACAAAGATGATTACCTGTTTTTACGTAGGCGTACTAAACTACTCGTGGTTTTTCCCTTTACTTTTTTCAGTCGTAGAAGCGTCGTTTTTTTTCTATCCGAATACTAGCTGGTGATCAATATAGCTACGATCGAAAAAGCGTAGAATACTAGCTGGTGATCAATATAGCTACGATTGAAAAAGCGTATAATACTAGCTGATGATCAATATAGCTACGATTGAAAAAGCGTATAATACTAGCTGGTGATCAATATAGCTACGATTGAAAAAGCGTATAATACTAGCTGGTGATCAATATAGCTACGATTGAAAAAGCGTAGAATACTAGCTGGTGATCAATATAGCTACGATTAAAAAAGCGCATAATACTAGCTGGCGATCAATATAGCTACGATTGAAAAAGCGTAGAATACTAGCTGGTGATCATTATAGCTACGATTGAAAAAGCGTATAATACTAGCTGGTGAACAATATAGCTATAATTGAAAAAGCGTAGACGGTTCTTATGTTATGACACAGAGGTACGAGCGTACCTTTTTTTTTTGCGGATGGGAAATCATCAAATGACTCCGCTCTGGGTGGAGCGGAAGGGAGTGCCAGACTCTTACTGACTAAAACCCACTCGTGTTCCTTCCTTAGCCCTTGGGTGAGCTACCCATTACTCTCCGTCTGTCTGTATGTCTCTGTTTGATAGTGTCATATTATCCTTTCGATATTGTATCGCCTCGCTTCGCAACGCCTTTGCTACTCAGCTAGGACGGTTGGTAAATGAAAAAGCACTTTAAAGTTAAAAGACATGTCCGAGGTGGCGTTTCGCTAAACGTTGTTCTGACACAACAATGGCAGCGGTAAAAGGCTTTAAAGATACCTCCCTGATTAGGAAATCGTTACTAAGTAGGTAGGTAGGTACTTCACTTAGTATAGGTAGACATACCTATAAGTAATGTCTACATTTGTGTTCCCTGCACTTAGGTGTCTGCTGATTGCATTTACGTGTTTATTGTTTTGGTTGAACATATTTCTTCTTCTTAATTGCGAACGAAATTATGAAATGAACAAAAGGTAGTGTTTATGGGGGGTTAGCGGAAAAATTGCATTTGTATTTTAAGCATGACGTTTCGTTGACGAATTCGCAAAATGACTAATTATTGTCTTTCAAAACCCGCAGCAGGTTTTTAATAAGCAATTTCTTATTGGAGAGCTGCTGACAAAAAAAATATTTGGCGCCAGAAGTTCGAGCCAAAAATAATCTTGCAAAAAAAATGGAAGAAAATTCTTGTTTAAGTAACCAATTATTTAACCTAATTGGTGAAAGAACTCCCCTGACCATTAAAAGTTATCTACCGTACTAATTTTTATCTCCTTGTGTTACTCAACAAAAACATCCCTTACAAAGTCTTATCGAGAGAAATAAATCATAATAGCCTCCTGCTTCGCTATCTGATAACCAACTTGCTCCTTGAGATTCGCTCTTAGTTTTATTACTCGAACAGGGATCTTAGAATTAGCATTTATATGTCCGAATACATATATTATTTGTCAGTTTGATATCTGAATCTAGAATGCGTAGAATGATAGATGTTTCTAGTTTTTTAATAACGATACGTAAATACAGTGTGTGTTTTTTTTATAACGCTCGCCCCTTATTATATCAGACTTAAGGGGCTTACAGGACCTAAACGCAAAATACGCAAGATATTGAAACAATAAAAGTATATGATCGACTACAGTAAACAAAATCAGAAAAATATGTGATATTCTTCAGGATATAAGTATGCTTGGTAGATAGTGTGTTGATAACATACTACAACTAATTTGATACGATAGAAAAAAATCATGAAGATACCTCTAAAAACTTGATATGATTTTTTGTCAGATTATACAAGCAACATACTAAAATACTAGTGTTTTAATTTTTTAGTCCAAACAATAAATTTTCTGTAATTAAATAATTGTTTCATATTTTGCAATAAATTATCAGCGTTGTATCATCGCGCTTCTCTTTCTTTTCTATGCACTCCGACAGTGACCGCGCTTTAGGTCATATAACTGATAAACGTTTCACCAGATACGTTACGGTTTGCCTAACTCTTCGGAGATTACAGGCCGTGTTATATTATGTTTTTCTGTAAGATTTTTACCTATTTTACACAATAAGAAAACATGAAAACATATAGAATAAATTAGAACGGTGATTCGTGCAGCAAAAAGGCACTTTCCTCATTTGAAAACAGATCACCTATCTAACCGGAAAAGAAAAAGGCAACCGCAGAAAAAAATACTCGAAAAACGTAGCACAGCATTCTAACAAAATAAATAAAATGGTCCACTGGCTCGCTTAAATTGGCCTAATTTTTCCACCCTCGACCTCAGATAGATAATGTTTAAAATAAAAGGAATGGGAGGGCGTTAGAGAGGAGTGAAAGGGCTTATCTAGTTGGCTGCGGTATTGGACTGAACATTCTACAACCGGCTTATATTCTACTTCTACATAAATATGCCTTGCAAGACATTTGCATTTTAAATTGTCGAACGATTCCATTTTCTGATAAAACGCCTTGCTGATTTGGTGTCGTGATGTTTATTTTGCAGTGGATTAAAGTCACTTATATTTATATCGTGTAGTAGTTTGAACCCACGGTATTTCTTTTTAACTTGTAAAACTATCTCGCATATACTTACAACATTTTGTAGTGTTTGTTTGTGAGTGAAGTAAACTGTTGTCAATAAAAAGTGAGCTTATTAAAAGCTTTTCAATTAAGTAAGCCAATTATTCTTTTATTTTGTATATTTAATTAAGAAGTAAAAGAGATTGAGCCTTTCAGCTACTTGAAGCATCCTACGCAAACCCCAGACGGAATAAGATCGTTTACCCTGAAGATATTTTTATCTCTCATCGTATTACGCGAACCTTTGCCGGTTTTAAACGTGACTTAATTTGTCTCGACTTAATTGAAACCAAAATTGTTCATACGTTGATATTTTCAAAGTTGTCTTAATTTCGCACGAAGTGACGGTCGGACGGAGTCCCTGTCGACAAAAGGATTACTGGAATGTAAACCTCGTAGCAACTGTTAGAGGTTACGACCCACACTGCGTAATAGTCTTGGCAATCAACCGAGTGAAACTCATATCAAGGATTAAGTGCCACGGATGTCGAGATTGATCTTGCCTCAAAATGCCCCCTAAATCATTAAGTCAAAGCCTATGTTAAACTGAGATTAGAGATTACTGATATCTTGGGGTTTCACGTCCCTGTCAGTTCCAGTTGAAATTGGAAAAGCAAACATTTATTCGAGGGAAATTACAATCTGTTCAGCGGATTTAATAATGAAAATCCCCCTGCAATAACTTGATAAGTGGCAGGAATAATGCCTTCTAAATAGTGTCCTTCCTTATTCTTTAGACTCATATAAATTACGTGTAATTAGATAAGTTTATGCGAGCGCTAGCGCACAATGGTTTCTACTCCTCCTTTTCCTCGGAGCGAGGCATTGCGTTATCGCATATATTCGCAATAATTTTGGGCGTCCCCACCTCGAGGCCGTTAAGGAGGAGACACTCAAAGCAAGCCTTGCATGGAAATAAAATTTTGTTGGATCGGACATCGAGAATTTCCCTTTTATTACTTCTTATTTAACATGGCAACTGGACTTTTATTGTTCTGTGGCATTACGTATTTACTTACATAGGTACATAAGAAACGTGATGTTTCAAAGTGACAACAAGATTCGCGCGCGTGATGCGAAATGCTCACTGTTTCTCGACGAATAGAGAATACCAACACATTCCAATACGTGTCGCCTACTTCAAAGCTTTTACACTGTCTGCCAATATCTGGGTATCGCAGGCGCAATTTAGATAAGTAAAAAACCAAACTACAGTTTGTAATCTGTTTTTGTACGGGGCAAAAAGAAATAGAATATGCTTCTCCGCCACATATTTATTTCTATATATGATTTGCTGAAAAAATAACGGAACATAATGTTGGACGCGGTTCAAAATCTTACAAAGCAACTATTGACGGAGACCATTATAAAGGATAATAAAGTATGACGTCAAGTTCCATTCGTTATTAACCATGTCAGGAACCGCGCAGATTCTTTTGGCACAACAATAAATCTAATGATAGATGATCATTCGACTTGCAGCCATCTTTTTTTTTATTTTATTTTCGTTAATACCTTACCCTCTCCATGTTTTCCGACATCTTTACATTGTTGTGGATGCGCCAAGATAAGGTCGCTTCCCGTTACATTATTTCAGGGCCGTTGACACTCCCAAAGTAAGCACTCTGTATATTTACTGCGTCACGCACCTGAGATAAGTTAATATCGCGGCATTACTCGCGACCGCCTCGTGCTCGCCCCGTAATATATTCCCGAGTAATTGTTCTACAAGACCCTACTCACTGATATTCTATGAAGTGTAAGGGGTTCTAGATTTATAGAGCAAGTTGAAACCACTCGAACCTGCTTTCAACACTATCTGGCGCGATAAAATCTTCTTAATTACTTTTAACAAAGTATGTCGCCTCGATAAGACAATGACTAGAAGTTCTTTGAATGCTCGTACAATTTTTGTTTTTAAATTCGCTTGTTAAAGGGCAACGGAGCGCGGCGAGTTTTTTAAGTAAGGGCCACGGGTGAGTTGGAAACTTCTCGGTCTCTCGATTTCAAGTATAATGTAATAATTTGTTCTTACTTAGGTACTTCTTTGATCCACTTATTTCTAATCATCTTCACTTACCTGCAAAAGAGAAACAGATTTAACATAAAAAATAAGTTATGGTGAAAAAATTAGGCAGTCGCTCCATGTAAAATACTGGTATTCAGCTGCATCCGGTCAGACTGGAAGCCGACCCCAACATAGTTGGGAAAAGGCTAGGCAGATGATGATGGTGAAAAAATTTCTGGTCGTTATATTTTAATTAAAATCATGCTTTTGTTTTGCGTCCAATACTTATAGTACCGTTTCCATTGATCAAGTTTTTTTACAAAACTGGCAAGTATCATGTCAAGCTTTTTCTTTAACTCCGAAGACATATAGAAAATTAGTTCAACGAGCCAGATAATCTTGAAACATTGGTGGTGATGGGCAAGGTAGACGGGAAACGACCTCGCGGCCGGTCACCTAACCGCTGGCCAGACATAACCGCCCTCACTGAACTCTCCGTTACGACCGCCCAGAGATAAGCTGAGAACACAATGAAGCGAAAGAACATCGTACATAAAGCGATGAAGGACTTTCAGGGTCACGATCTCCAGTAATTAATTACGAGACCAAGAAGAAGTTCAATGACCCGCCACACAAACTACAACCACAAAACAATCACCTAAACATCTGCAACACTAAAATTAGTGCAAATTTAAACAAAAGTCCGAACTGATAAAACTCTTGCCCTAAATTAGTCCCCTGCGAGTCGGGGCAGTCTCATTCCGCAACTTCGGCCCATAAAAGTTAAAGGGCACATTACGCCAAGTAATAACTGAACAACGGACCCCTAAATTGGCCAACCAGGTCCGACTTGTGATCTATTCACTATTCTCTATTTGTTGGCCGCACTGCAAAGGTTAGTACTTTAATTACACCTGCGTGTGGCAGTAATTAATTCCATTGAGGTGTGCAACTGACCGCTCCGTTGGTCTAGTGGTCGCAAGCGCAGCTTCTGAGCATGAGCTCCTGGGTTCGAATCCGTGGTCGGGCAAAGTTTTATTGGGTTTTTTCCATAAGGAATTACTCAGTAGCAGCCTGGAGTCTGGTTTTGTGCCCAGTTGACGGCAATAGGCTCGCATTCTATTACTGGGAGTCTGGGACTTATACATAAGTGGCGAAATGTGGGTTTACTATAGATACACATTTACACACACATTATATTTTTACACATGTATTAGTTTATTATTTTGTAAGATTATTTTGTGTATTTTATCTATGGGCCTTAGTTGCCTGATAATAAAATGATTATTATTATTATTATTTCGGGAGTTACAGGCGTGATGTTATGTGTGCAAATTACTTCTTATCATGAGTCAGTGTTACTGTGAATTTTTCGTGTGTGTAATATAATTTCGTGTGCAATAAAAACGTGTCGTTGCGTACGTAGACGTGTGAAAGATAAAGCCTCGGCTTAAGCAATACTCGAGCGTCGTAAACTTCTCAATTCGAGGCAGTTGAACTTTTGCAATAAAATGTCGAATACTGTGTGGAGTTTGTTCGTATTTGTAGTATCAACCACGGGATTATCGGAGTGTGTTGTTGCATTGTGTCTTTATATCCACGATGTTTATCAATCATGCTTTGATATTGGCTCCTTCTTCGAAAGTGTTGAAGTTGATCAGTTACTTATAGTTTGAACGGGCCAGTGAACGTTTGCTTTATCAATAACTATGTATTTTCAGTACAGCTTTGTTAGCAGTACCTATTGGTAAAATTGGCAAGTAGAACTTCTCGGACATATGATAAATAATAAATAATGTATATTTCGTAAATTGGTTTTAACAAACACTTTTACACATCAAACAAATATTTTAAAACTTGATGAGGTTGGTCGTTTCTACCCGACTACTCTGAGGAGAAACACCGAAACAAACTCAGAGGTCGTGTCTGGATCTAGAAATTTTTTACCATAACTTATTTTTTATGAAAAATCTGTTTCTCTTTTGCAGGTAAGTGAAGATGATTAGAAATAAGTGGATCAAAGAAGTACCTAAGTAAGAACAAATAATCACCTCGCCTCGGGATAAGCTCACGAACCGCGGCGCGGTGCGTGGTCAATCTGCAGTTCCCGCGCTTACGGCTCGTCGTTCCCGCGCTTACGTCTCTCCGTACCCCAGCTTACGTCTCTTCGTCCACCCTTGCCCCTCTCACCCCTCCCGCGGCCTGCCTGCAGCACCATCGACCAGCGGTCGACTGCGAGGCGATAGGCGATGCGGTGACGATCGCTTTCCGAGGTCGTATGTGTGCTATGACCTTTAGTCAACATCGCAGTACCTCTACTAAAACCATCTATACATATAATAAATCTGTAGAAGGGTCAATTCTGTACAGTGAAAATATTGAAAAAATAAATAGCGGGGTGTGTTGCTGGATCGATACCAAACCCAAATATGTGATTAAAAAAATTTTTGTCTGTCTGTCTGTCTGTCTGTCTGTCTGTCTGTCTGTATATGCAGGCATCACGTGAAAACTAACGGTTCGATTTCGATAAAACTTGGTATAATTATACCTTATTATCCTGGGCATAAAATAGGATACTTTTTATCCTGGAAAAATACGTAGAAAAAAAATCTTATTTTTCGGTTTTATTCATAGACGTTGTTCTGTAGAACCGCGAACACACGTTGCATTACCCGTAGTGGATAATTTTCCATTTCAATTTAAGAGAATACAGTTTCCTGTAGCTTTGTGTTACGCCATGACAATAAATAAGGCTCAAGGTCAGACCCTAGGAGTTGCTGGCGTAGATCTTACCGCGAGTTGTTTTTCACACGGGCAACTTTACGTAGCTCTTTCCCATGTGAGCAGTCCAAGAAATCTTCATGTTCATATTCCGGACGAGCTCACTAACAATGTTGTGTATGCTGAAGCTCTCAATTAACTTTCTGTCGCATTGTCACGATCACTTTTTTATTATTGCAAACTTTTCGTCATTGTCAGTAATTTACTGCTACATGCTACTTATCAAGGTCGGAATTACTATGAAAAAAATACTTACTACAGAACGCGAGCTCAACAGCAGTAGCTCAATAGAGGGATCTCCTTAATTATTATAGGCTTAGTCGTATTTGGGTCCAATAGATATTTATAAGATGTCATTGTCAGAGTTACTCAAAATGGATAAATAAACCATCCACGCGAAGACCGACATCCGCGCGGACGGAGTCGCGGGCGGAAGCTAGTAATAAATAAGAGACTTTGCAGGTATACCTTTTGAAGGTACTAAATTTATCCCTGTATCAAACTGAAAGTTTTAATGACACTGTCTTTAACTTGGACACCTAAAACCACGGCCCATAATGCCAAAACCAAAAGCCTATTAAGAAAATTGCCGTTCGGACACAAAATTAACGGCCCCTCAATATTATTAATTTACCTGAGAGAAACATTAATCTCTTTCAAATTTCCATATTATCTTCTGTTTTCGGACGAGGGTATTGACTCGATGTGATGACGGTCACCAAGTCTTTTAATTTAACGCCGTTTTTATAAAAAAAACCTATACCTATGCAGTTGAGATTTTAGCCCTAAATTCGTACTTACCAGGATAATTACATAGCCTTTAATCCTCTTCCAATCCATACTTAATATTATAAATGCGAAAGTGTGTCTGTCTGTTACCTCTTCACGCTTAAACCGCTGAACCGATTAAGATGAAATTGGGTACAGAGATAGTTTGAGTCCCCGAAAAGGATATAGGATAGTTTTTATTCCGATATTCCCACGGGATCGACACCTATGCTATGTGGGTGAAACCGCGGAGCCCTGCTATTTATTAAATAAAACTATTAACAATTCTTTAGATAAAACAATTTTCCCTTCGACCCTTTCCTGATTCGGCCTGTTTGGTAGATACCTGTATTTAAATTTTTGCGCATTTTTCGAACCGGTTTCCCTTTGGCAACTTTTACCCTTCACCACAGCAGATCTTGTAACGGCATCTACACCGCCTTAATATGTAAACTACGCATCATACTGACGTCACGCAAAATCCTGCATCACACAAGCAAAGTTTACCGTGCGACTAGCATAAATACAACATTATTTTTAGTAGTACGTGTCTAGTATTTTTATGTAAAGAATCTATGTACAAAATTTCAAAACTGTATCATGAAAAATCACAAAGTTATAAGCTCGTTAATTACCTGTTTGTCAGTACAAAAACATGCTCACCCGCGCCACTCGCGCCGCGCCGTCTTGTGCTCATTGATAATGGTACCTAGTTACCTAACCGTTCGGCGCGGAGATTGGCTAACTTGCTCGGTGTCCAACTTTTAACCTTTTTTTAATTATTTTTGGGACAAAATATAGAATGGGGTAAAAATTATTGGAATCGATTCAGTTACTTATTCTGAACAAACTATATTCAGGTTTCCCACATACCTACTAAAAATAACGTTGTATACAACAGCCCAACTTGAAACATCGGGCAGCTGCCCACCAGACACAACACCCGTCTGGTCGGAGGATCCTCCCTTTTCTATTGAGTATGAGTGAACTTTACACCATGTTGCTCATACTTCTAAAATCTTATCAACCACCTTTCATATTTCTGATCCTTCGTGGCGCAAATGCATCAACATACACACACACAACACACACACACACACACACACCTACAACACAAACACAACACACACACGACACACACATCACATCTACAACTACACCACAAATTCCTACACAGCTGTTCTCAATGCCGATTTCCTGTACTGCACCTGACTCAATCGCAACTAAATCAAACAATCTAATACCTAATTCGCAAGGTGTTCAATAAGCAATACAAACGTCTAAAGGTACAGTCAAGAGTTTATATACCTTACGCTTATTCAAAATTTACGCGACTTTATACACCTTACGCTTATTCAAAATTTACGCGACGAATTTATGCGACTAAGGGGCGTACCGGAGAATGGGCAGCAGCGTTCTCTATGCATTCCACCACCATACCATACTGCGATCGCCAACCCGCCTGCCAAGCGTGGCGATTATGGCAAACCCCCCCCCCCCTTTTGGGGGAGGCCTATGTCCAGCAGTGGACGTCTTTCGGCTGAAATTATGATGATGATGATGATGATTCTTGCGAAATAACGATTGTAACATAAAGAAAAGACCTATTTCATAATAGTTTAATATAGACAATATTATGTTCGTAACGCCATAACATATCTTTCCCTAGAGAAAAATCGCTTTTGAATCCTACGTAAGTGTAAGGTATTTCTAGTCGCGACTGTACGTACAAGGTAGGTAAGCTAGACCTAGTGTCCCACATAGTACTGCACTTTCGATGCAAGTGTCGCAACTAGCCGCATAGCTGCGGTCTGTGTACCCACTGCCTAATCCCGCAAGACACCGTTATTATGTATGAACTAAGCTTTATATTTGTATAGGAGTTTACCTTTGCGATTGCAGGAATTTCTTAGATGTGTCTTGTTTTATCATGTAACCCGTGTCTGTGAAGTTTTGCTAGTCAATTTTATTTGACCCTGTTTATACATGTATAATATGATAAGCATTTAATGCAAGGCTATCGTTAACTTAAAATGTTGCGGGATATGATTTTTTTTTGTATCATTCTTATATGTGGAAGCTTGTAATTAGCAAATTGTCCTGCCTACGAATGATTTTAATTGTGTTATTAGTATGTAAGCTTTCTGTAAAATATAATAAATAAATTCCAGACAGTATTCAAAACTATTACCCCCGAAAACTTTATATACCGTTTTCTCTCTGCTTCTTTCTAGCTTCTGATTAGGGGTTGAAGAATTAGGATCCACCTAATCTTTCGTTACTAAACCCTCCTAATTACACCCAAAGTTTGTCCAGACACTACAACTAGAAGACTAATTAGTTAATTTCCCCGTATCGCAGCTGGATTTAAGCCAGATCTCTGGACTAGTAGCTACGTTTCCAAATAGACCAATAAAATCATCCCATTAGCTTCAACTTCAACCAATCTTAGATACCCCTACCATCTACGAAACAAAGTCTTTTGTGTTGTCGCGATGGTATTGAAAACTTTTTATCGTCATCGTAAATATTGAAAATCATCAATAAACGTTCCCTACAAAAAGCCATTTTCTCTTTAGCAGAGTTTCACTCTTTTTATGTTAAGTATTGATGCTTTTTTCGGCTGTTAAACATTTTATTTGCACTTTTATTTTTAACGCTGCTGCTACGGACTCATTAGAAATGTTCTCGGCTCTTTTAAGGCGGTTTTCATAAAAACATTTGGTTCGAACCACGGAGGTTCAAACGATATTTATTGAATACTTCAAGCACACAAATGTAGAGGCGGACTTAATGTAAGAGTAACTAGTAGAGACAGTTTCTACCAGTCAACCTTCGATATAACAATAGAAGACCTACGTACCTATTCAATTACTTGAGTAGAGCCTAGAAGAAAGTGTTTTGTTTTTAAAAGATCAACAATTTCAATTGCAAATCACTCTTACGACTACATACATGCTCATATGAAATACCATTATTAAATTAAAAAAGTTCATTAACCGCATAATAAATGACATAAACAGAAAGTTGTTTGTTTACCGACGTGTCACATTCACGCATGTTTCTAACATAAGCAGTAGTTGTAGAATTCGTCATACCTAAACCAGTCTGACACATGTCCATATGCACACCTCATAGGAAAGTGAACCGGTGGCATTTCTGAGGTTTTCACTCTAAGCCACTTTCTCTGCCGTCCCACCAATCAAGGCTAATATCTAACCATAATAATTTAACTAACAGCTTTTATAACATCATCGACATTAATTGGAATCGATTTAATAAATATATATACTTATCTAAACTAACAAGCAAACTACTCTAACAATACAAACTTTCGTCAGGTCATCAATTCGAGAGCTTAATTAAATTCAAATTGATGTAATAAAGCGCCAATCATTTGTTATGTCGAACACATTCAACACTATTATAAACGTCTGAGTGCTTTGTATGAAAAAGTTTCAGGAAATATGGCATACTATTAATGCTTCCGAACTCAATGCGAATGTTAACGCAAGATGAGTCGAAAAGCCCTGAAAGCTTTCACCCAAAGTAGGCCGAGCTAATGTTTTGTCCATTATGAACTCTCGGCCCAGCCTCGGGAATGAGAAGAAAAAATATAAATTAAAACACCACTAGCCCGACCAACCCTCCGCTTTCCGCGTGCTACGAAAATTTGAGGACTACACAATACTACACAACACAGAAGAGATTCCCACTGCGTACACATATTAACTCGCATTGTTAACAACAGTTGAATAGGTGCGATTATGTAAATAGATTCTGTGAATAGAACTGAAGCATTTCAGAAAATAAGAGCGTACGAACAGGGCTATTAACTGCGAGCCCGAAAATTCTGCACCTTATGTTCGCCCGTTACGGACCATTGCGCACCCCAGGTGATAAAGGCGTTAAATACGATTAAGAGGTCCCTAATGGGACCGGCCCAATAACACCCGATAATCTCTCTTATCACACTTCGACCCAATTTCCTCAATTACTAGGATCAAGAGAAGTAATGAAATGAGAGTAATCATTATCTTATTCGTTTATTCTTTTGCACGGCTCCGTCGGCGCCGGCGGCGCGGGTGGCGCGGGTGGCGCCTTCGTAAAGCATTAAAAGACTGCTACGGATTATCACACAATTTATTCAGGTGCTTAATTTGAGCGGCTATCCCACTTTGAGTACAATTTATTTTTATTTCACTTAAATGTGGGCTCAGGGACCGTGGAGATTTACCTTCACTTTTCATTAAGGCTCTCTTTGAAATTACTCGTTACATTGCCAAGGAAATTAAAACGTGTTTGACTGAATCCGGCCTACAATGGTTATGAATTATACTTATTACTTAATGAAACCTATTATGGTTTTCTCATTAAGGATCGCGGAGCAGGCAGTTCGGTGGGCGCGCCGCGCCGCAGCCAAACTTATAACGAGTTACATGTATGTCAGGGAGCAGATAGAAGCGCGGCTCGCACAGCACATCGCTACGTTGAAACTTTCAACAATTATGGAACTGCAAATACGCATTAGATTGAACACACATTTCGGGTGCAGTCATTAAAGCCTGATCATGGTGGCAGCGGCGCGAACTAAACGTACGCTGCGATTGCACTCGACCGGATGGTTGGCAGTCCAATCGAAACTTTTGATTAAACTCAAACCAAGAGCTATGTGCACCGATTCGTACTGAACGCGGATATCTTTATTTGAGCTCCGTATGTTATGTTCAGATTGAGGAACTCAGATTGGAAATCAATGTTTATACAATCGATTACCGGCCGCACAGCAGGCCGGCCTGATTGAACCCTACATGTTTTTTATCAAAGCGAAATCACCACTACCGCGTTATTCCAACTGTTTTGATATTTTATTAAAAACACTTTGCAATTCACCGTTAAATGCTTTTTAAAGTTTGGTTACTGCTATATTTATTTACACACCATTTAAGGGTGTTTTGTTTTACTCGGTTATTTATGAAAGTTCTTAAAAAAATAATTCCAGCCCCTTCATCATTTGTCGGAAGAAAGAATCTAAAATCTTACAAGAAACGAAGATTGATTGCCATTTGAATCCATTTTGAATTATGCACCCATCTCAGCTTTCATTTTGTTTATTAATATTCATTGCTCATTGTAGAATAAAACGTAGGGTCTTATTTCACCCTCGGGCGAAGGTGTTGGGTTTGGGATGTCAAAATGTCAATAGCAAAAATCATTAACTGGCGCCTTTTTGGAGGTGCGTTTAGAAATTAATCGGATTATTATGAGGGTTTGGGGGCAGAGTCACAAAATATGTAAATACAAGAAGGCCCTCACCATATAACTAGCAAAATCAGGCGCACCCACAACATGACGCCAACTTACGGCGATCACAACTTGTCAAACGAATGACAGTCGCAAGTGCGCTTACACTCGCTGTGTGAAGACGCGTGTCTATGTGTGCGTGCGCTTTCACTCGTTGTATGGAACGAACCTTCTGTACCTACTTCGTGGCAGGGTGTTGGTGGCCAGTGGAACCCCAGCGTGGCCGTGTTCATGTTGCCGCGGCCGGACGCACGCCGCGCCGCCCTCTGATGCGGAAATTCCATTAAGAGCCACGAATTTACTGCTGCTCCCGAATTTAGATCGCTTCGGTTTTAGATAGCTATTAGGCACTACGCGTTTAAAAGTCCCACCCCTAACCCACAGGTAACTAGTTAATAACAGCCTAGAAAGCAGCTCAGCCGATAATGGAGTAATAGAGAGAAACACGTGAATCAAAACACATCTGTGGAACACGTACTAAGGATGATTGCTTCGTGTAATGGGAAAGTGATTATAGACTCAATCTGTTTGCTGTTTGGTGTCACAGTAAAAACGAGCTTAACGCTATTATACTACACTATCATTATAGATGAAAGTTTAAACGTGATAAAACGAAACAAATCTATTAGTCTGTTGAAATCCATGTAAAAAATTGAGCTGCGAACGACATTCCGTAAATGCTAGTGAAAGGCAACATAACAGCTACTGTCAACTCATCTGGTCAATTGAATTAACATTGAGCACTTATTTTCAATAAAAAGATGAATTCTTTAAAACGAGAAAATGCCGCTGAACTCTGCTAATTGTGGCGTCGAAATAAAATGTTTAACCACTCAAAGGATGCTGATTAGCATTTTCGTCTTGAATCGGGACTTTTTTGCTTACAAAACGTCTAGTCTATTCAAAGACATTTTTTTATAAAAGAATTTTTAAACTTCACGTTGCTATAGAGCAATTAAAGTTATCCAAAAATCAAACAAAATCATAAGGAAGTTTATAACAGGTAGTTTTTTAATAAGTTTTTACTTGAATAGTGTGGTACCCTTGCACAAGAGTTGACAGACGTGACCGTCATTGAAAACTTGCTTAGATCGAATTAAGATAACTCTTTTGATTAGATTAGAGCCGGTTTCAAACTAAAACGTGGAAGGCTATTTTAGAGAAAAAGATTGCATATAAGAATATCCTTGACCTCTACCAATCAATCACTAATATTAGAAATGTTCGAACAAATAATGTAATTTCAAAGAAGAATTGATGGAAATAGGGAGAAGCTACACGCTTAATAAGTTTTTGAAAGGGATTCTTCGCGGCCTTGCCGCGCGGTACGGACAATGTATGGCGCTAACTATAGTCCGACTTTTAATTAGCTGCAGTAAAATGACACTTTTTAGGGTTCCGTAGCCAAATGGCAAAAACGGAACCCTTATAGATTCGTCATGTCTGTCTGTCTGTCCGTCTGTCTGTCCGTCCGTATGTCACAGCCACTTTTCTCCGAAACTATAAGAACTATACTGTTGAAACTTGGTAAGTAGATGTATTCTGTGAACCGCATTAAGATTTTCACATAAAAATAGAAAAAGAAACAATAAATTTTAGGGTTCCCCATACTTAGAACCGAAACTAAAATTTTTTTTTCACTGAACCCATACGTGTGGGGTGGTATCTATGGGTAGGTCTTCAATAATGATATTGAGGTTTCTAATATAATTTTTTTTTTACTGAATAGTTTGCGCGAGAGACACTTCCAAAGTGGTAAAATGTGTGTGTGTCCCCCTGTAACTTCTAAAATAAGAGAATGATAAAACTAAAAAAAATATATGATGACCATTATCATGTAAACTACCACCGAAAATTGGTTTGAACGAGATCTAGTAAGTAGTTTTTTTTTTTTAATACGTCATAAATCGTAAACCGCAATTTACCATTCATTCTATCAACTCAAAAATAAAAAATAAACATTTAATTTCATAAACATAAACCTTATGCATAAACCCGGATGTTACGGAACCCTCGGTGCGCAAGTCCGACTCGCTCTTGCCCGGTTTTTAATAACTAATTTCGGACTGAGTTTAGAGATATGCATGTCAAATAACTTTCGTTTGTTACACTATTCTGTACTGGAAAAACAAGATTTTGTTGATGGCCGCGAAAAAACAAAAAGACGCCAATATCAGTAATTTAAGTAACTGATAAGGTGTCATTTTACTGCAGCTAATTAAAAGTCCGACTATAGTTAGTTTCGGTCCTCTGAGTTTTTTTCTTCTCAGAGTAGTCAGATAGGAATCGCCGACCTCATCTAGCTTGTTTTTTTTTGTAATAATATGAGGTGTAAAACTGATTCCGATAACCTATTTACAGAATAAACAATTTCATTTCAGTTACATAGTCGTGACGCAACTTCTGTGGTAGTGTCATCTTATTTTAAAACATTTATAACTTGGCAATTTAATAAGCCTTTAATTTTTTTTTTATATTGTTAGCAATTTGCAATAAAATATTTTTTAGAGTTTAAAATAAAAAAATCAGTCATCGAAACTATAACTATCCCTATTATAACTTGAGCAGACAGTCAATTGTTTTGACCTTAACATCTCCCAAGTAACGTTAGACGCCGACTATCACAGCAAGTTACTATGCTTAAAAAATATTCATGGTCAATTGGCTAAATTAAGTGATTTAAGTATTGTGATTAATCACAATTTTCAAGGCTATTTATTACAAAGAATAAAAAAGTTCAAATAGTTAAGGTAAATTTATATCTACGTATAACTTAATATCTGTAGCAGTTAGTAGGTCTTTATTTATAGGCTTTTAATGACAAAAATAGAACTCTACTGGTAGGACTTAGACTTACCTACATTCAGCCTTTAAAAGTTTAAATATACCTATATATATATGGCTAAGTAGTCGTGTTAAGTTAATTTTAGATGCTACTCCACGGTGAAAGGGTCGTGGGCAGACTCCGAAATCACATTATCGTTCAGTAGTTTGTTTAACTTGCTAATTTACTTACACTTTCACGTTTTCAAGACCATTTTATTATTTATTCACTTAATGACTGCAATAAAATGGAGGTTTTATGTTTTTTTTTTACGGTAGGTTTCTTATGTAAATTACGATTTAGATTAATTTATAATAGCCCACCGTCTAAGAAAAAGAAGAAGTCGTCGTCGTCGTCTAAGAAGATTGACGGGAAAAGAAGTTGAATGGACATTCTTATACTTATCTTTAAAACTAAATGTGAAGTGAGCCAACTAATATTAAAGTTTCAGCATCAGTGTCAGCATTCTGAAAATGATCGCTGCCAGAGCCGACTGTCCCAGAGCGGACTGTCCCTTTCAGGGACACTGGGTGGCAACTGTCATAAAAGAAGAGAGAGACTTAATAAATAAAATTTAATTTGTGAAAACTAACTGACAAACTTAAAGAAGTAACACAAACCAAATTTTTGGGTGTGCTCATAGATCAAGACTTAAACTGGAAAGGACATTTAGATGATTTATGCAATAAGATTAATAAATTCACTTACGCCCTCAGATAAGTAAAGAATGTTACAAACGTAAAAACGGCAATTACTACGTACCATTCATATATTAAATCAATTTTAAGCTACGGGCTTATTATTTGGGGAAACAGTACGGATAAAGACAGAGTATTCATCGCACAAAAGAGGGGCTATTTGTGGACTTCGTCCTGACGAATCCTTGTAATATTAAAAAAATATAATCTAGCGACAATTGTAATAATAAAAAAATAATTTAAGAGTGTATGGATGTTATTAAAAAAATGTGTTATGAAATGTGATTATTGAATGTATGTGTAGTACTCCAAATAAATAAACAATAAGTAGAAGTGAAAATTCGGGCGCCAGGAGCTCACACCAAACTATGCCAAGGATAGACTAACCTGCGGGAACTGGAAACTTTTAATCTTCAAGCGGGGAGTATCAATAAAAATCGACACAAAAGTTATTGAACGATTTTATTACCCGAAGGCTGCTGGTCTCAATATACAAGAAAATTCCTTTCTAATATTAACAGTTGGTGTTAAACTAAGATGGAATAGAAATTAATTCCTGTCCTGTCATTATTGCACTTTTGTCAATTTAAGCCAAGTACCATAAACCATACCATATTCCGGCGAATAAACTAACAAACCGAATGGGCAAACCCTGGTGACCCCGATCTTCGCGGGGACGCCAGGCGGTCCACGACACATGTCGGCAGGGGCTAGCGTTAAAAATCCAAGTCTCGAAGCAAAAAGAAACAAGAAACGCCTCACGGCGTTTCCCTTCCAAAAAAAGCCCCCACATCAGTAGATGAACCAGTCCAAAAAATATATAAGGTTCAAAAGATCCTTTTACAAAATATGGCCAATCCCATTATGATGCTGACAAGGGCAAATCAGCCACCACATAATTAGGACCGGATGCAGTCCATAGGAAGCCAGCTTTTGAAGATGAAATGAGGAGCCCTCAAAACCCCTCCATCTTAGGCAAAGCCTGGGTCGAAAAGTGACCTGTCAAAATCAACTGACAGCATCAAAAGAAAAAATCAGTGTGACCACTACACGAATTCCGATTCAAAAAATGAATTTTTACATGGCAACACCACCCTGTTGCCTACAAATTAAAGCAAAGAACGCGATATCATGTAACAGGCTTAAAAGACTCGTTACATTACATCCCCTCCCGAAAATAAAAGAAAGGAACTTTCTTTTATTAGAAAGAAATCTTCAACCAAATAAACCTGTTAAGACTGGTTTATTTTCTAATTCAAAAAAAGAAAAAAAATCATATAAAATTCAAAGTGCAAATCAACTCTGAAAATGTCAAACGACAAAATCTCAAGAATTTAATAAAAGTAAAAAAAAATGTAAATGACAAAAAGTCAAAAACGAAATAGTGAAAAACAAAAAATTATAAGTTATAAAAACTCATTAAATGAAACGTAGAGAGAAATCTCTTAGCGCTCCAAAACTCCAAAACAGTGCAGTTAGGCACTATACCACTGACTAAAAATTTCAAACAAATTCGGACAATTTACCAAAACAAACTACAATTTTTATAGTGCAGTTAAGCACCTATCGCCACTGACTAAAAATTTCAAACCACTTGGAACAGTACAACTTTGAGTGCAGTTAGGCACTATCGCCACTGACTACTATGTCAACCGCTTCCAACTCAACCATCTCTATGAGTGCAGTTAGGCTCTATTGCCACTGACTAACTCCGTATTCAACAATCCAAAAAATTTGAAACTCCGAACAAAAGTTTTTAAATAAAGCTGAAAGACCTTATTTAAAATACTGTTACAGGCACAACCTGCAACGAGACAAAGGAAAGCATATTGTGATCGGCTCATCACCACCGAATTCCCGAGCACAATAGCTGTAAAAGAATGTGAATGCTGTGACTGGCTCAACACTACCAATCTCCCAAACACAGACAAACACAAAAAAACATTGAGATCTCCAATGAGAAATCTCAATAACAAAAAAAGGCGAAAGCCAAAGTTTCACAATGCGACCGGCATACCACCACCGAACTTCCGAACGCAAAGGAAAAAGGATGACGAAAGTCAAAACAAAATCTCGCATCGTGATTGGAACAACAAAGTCCAACACAATGGAAAAAAGTCGAAATCAAGGTCAAAAACTACACCAAGATCCAAAAAATAATAAGGCATTTTGTAACAAAGGTTACAGAATGACCCTAGAAAGTAAAGTCCAGGATGAACGCGTTACTAACAAAGTCAAATCCGATCATTGAAAAGAATGAAACTCCAGTAAAAATGAGAAACAATTCTGTCAACGAACAGCACAAAATAGGTTTAAAAATCGATTACTATTTATGACGAAGAGGAAATAGAATGATTTTAAACTATGAGAAAAAAAGATTACAAAAACTTGAAATTGAATTTAAGTTTT
Organism: Mesoligia furuncula; assembly: GCA_916614155.1. NCBI lineage: Eukaryota > Metazoa > Arthropoda > Insecta > Lepidoptera > Noctuidae > Mesoligia > Mesoligia furuncula. The sequence continues at coordinate 18,333,022 of OU744796.1, forward strand.
TAACCTCAAGGTAGAAATTACCTAAACTGTAGGGTTGTATAAGATCTTAATAAAATATAAACAGGTAGGTTACCATTAAAAAAGAAAAATAAAATCTTAGACAATCCAACAAAAACAAACAAAACATAAAATAAGATCCTTCGATGTGAAAAATATTTGGTGTGAAAAAAATAGTATTAAATTAACCAGAATGACCTAAGTTTTATTTTTAGAATGTCTCAAATTCAACAAATTTATAAGAAACTACCTAACATACATCTTTCAAACCGCTGATAACCTATCATCCATCCTCTCGTACATCACACTGTCAAAAGCGGCCTTCAAACAAAATTATCAAAATCAAGACTAACACTTGGAAACCAAATTAAAATTTAATAATATCTTTAACATGATAACGTCCCACTGAACCTTTATTTAAATCTTTCAAAACATAAACGTTATCTGAAACCTTTTCAGTTATTTTACATTTTACAAACTTAGGTGAAAGTTTAGCTGAAAAATATGCTTGTGCATTAGATTGAAGAAAACTTCTTCTCCACACCACATCACCCACATCAAAAGAAATGACTTTCCGACCCTTATTATAATAAGCGGCATTACGCTTATACCCCTTTAACAAGTAAGCTTGAACTTTAACAAAAATATCACTAAGTGAATTAAGAGAAACTGCATAAGCATTTCTATTTGAAATTTCTAGTTGAGATAAGTTATCAACAGAACTACTAAAGTGATGTAATGACGCATCTAGAATAAGCTCCCTACCAAACATCAGAAAGTTAGGAGTAAACTCAGTAGCAAGGTTTACACTATTATTTAAAGCTAATTGAACATTGGGCAAAAAACTTGACCAAGTTCTATGATCATCTTTAACAAAACACGATATGCAGGTTTCGACCGTTTTATTATATCTCTCAACAGGATTATTTTGAGGCGTATACAAAGTATTATAAAATATTTTGGTTATATTAAAACCTTTCAAAAAATCTACAAAATGTTTTGAAGTAAATTGAGTTCCATTGTCACAAACTACTATTTTTGGACAACCAAACTTGAGAAATATTTCTTTTTCAAAATGTTTACAAATTACTCTAGTGGTAGCATTGATCATTGGAAAGAACCAGCAATATTTAGTAAAAACGTCTACGACCGAAAGTATGTATCTATGACCAGTATAAGTTTTAGGTAGAATTCCTATGATATCAACTGAGAGTATAAGCATGGGACGATCAACCTTTTTAGGATTAATCATCATACCAAAAGGTGGAGATGTAGTATGTTTATAAGCTTTACAGGTATCGCAAGACAAAATGTATTGATGAATATCATTAAACATTCCCTTCCAAAAATAATGTTGTTTTAATTTCTTTAAAGTTTTATGTATTCCCAAGTTTGAGGTTAATTATAAAAGTCAATGTGGGTATTCCCATAAAAAATTACTATGTTAATTTTATCGTTTTAAAAGTGCAATAATCACTTACAAGCAGTTTAAATCTAGATAAATTAAATGTACAATATTGTACTTAACAATTAGATTAAATTATTTACTTAAAAAGTTAAACTTAGTTTTTAAAATAACTTTACTGTTGAGAACAACAAAACGCAGTCTATGCTATACAATTCTGTTGGTTTTGCTAAGAAAAAAACATGATATTAAACAAAATCATCAATTGTAAACACCAAACATTGTTTACAAAGATTCACCAAATTAAGTTAAGTACTACTTATGAGTCAAAAATCAAAATAAACACAAAGTTATTAAAGTAACAATGTAGAACAAACCAATGCAAACAATAGACTCATAAGTTAATTAATTAATAGTGCAATAATGACAGTATAAGGTACCAGACAAACCTACTTCAAGTCCCTGTTCGCAGAGCGACAATTGTAATAATAAAAAAATATAATCTAGCGACAATTGTAATAATAAAAAAATAATTTAAGAGTGTATGGATGTTATTAAAAAAATGTGTTATGAAATGTGATTATTGAATGTATGTGTAGTACTCCAAATAAATAAACAATAAGTAGAAGTGAAAATTCGGGCGCCAGGAGCTCACACCAAACTATGCCAAGGATAGACTAACCTGCGGGAACTGGAAACTTTTAATCTTCAAGCGGGGAGTATCAATAAAAATCGACACAAAAGTTATTGAACGATTTTATTACCCGAAGGCTGCTGGTCTCAATATACAAGAAAATTCCTTTCTAATATTAACAGTTGGTGTTAAACTAAGATGGAATAGAAATTAATTCCTGTCCTGTCATTATTGCACTTTTGTCAATTTAAGCCAAGTACCATAAACCATACCATATTCCGGCGAATAAACTAACAAACCGAATGGGCAAACCCTGGTGACCCCGATCTTCGCGGGGACGCCAGGCGGTCCACGACACATGTCGGCAGGGGCTAGCGTTAAAAATCCAAGTCTCGAAGCAAAAAGAAACAAGAAACGCCTCACGGCGTTTCCCTTCCAAAAAAAGCCCCCACATCAGTAGATGAACCAGTCCAAAAAATATATAAGGTTCAAAAGATCCTTTTACAAAATATGGCCAATCCCATTATGATGCTGACAAGGGCAAATCAGCCACCACATAATTAGGACCGGATGCAGTCCATAGGAAGCCAGCTTTTGAAGATGAAATGAGGAGCCCTCAAAACCCCTCCATCTTAGGCAAAGCCTGGGTCGAAAAGTGACCTGTCAAAATCAACTGACAGCATCAAAAGAAAAAATCAGTGTGACCACTACACGAATTCCGATTCAAAAAAATGAATTTTTACATGGCAACACCACCCTGTTGCCTACAAATTAAAGCAAAGAACGCGATATCATGTAACAGGCTTAAAAGACTCGTTACATCCTGTCAGTCATTTTTTAAAAAGCTAGGTCTGTTACCACTTCCTGCACTTTACATATACGCAGTCTGTAACTTTGTGTCTAGTAATAAGGGATTGTTCAAAAAATCTTATGAAGTAATCCCTCGTCCAAGGGATCCGAACAGACTTGTAATAGAGGATACTCCTAAATCAGCCATGTATGCTAAAAGCTGCCTTGTGATGTGTGTACGCATTTACAACAAAATCCCGAAAGAATTAAAATGTATAAATAATGCAAATTCATTTAAAAACAAGCTGTATAAATGGCTGAATGGACATAATTTCTATGACATTAATGATTTCTTTGACATAAAATTATAATATTATATCCATCTATTTTTTTGAATGACTTTTTTACTAATTACTGTTTTTTTTCCTTGGACCTAAAATTTTTGCATGCAATTGACATATTCTGTGTAGCTAAACATGTGGACATTGTATTTAAATAAGACTAACACCATTATACCATGTTTAAGGCAAATAAAGACTTATCTTATCTTATCTTATCTTATGTAACAATACTATTCTAGTTACCTAAGCACTATTGTTACTAACATCAAAATACTAACAAACTATGGACCTTAGTCTAAAGAACGTTTTATTAAATTTGCTTTAATTTATCTAAGCAGAAACAGGTAAGTATATCACGTATAATACAGATCTGAGTAATTTAGTATATTTCGACACAGAAAGAGGCCATTCTAAAACCTCACATTTCAGACCTGGAACCTCACGTCAAATGTTTTGAAATAATTAGTACTTTCTTTACTACATACATACATAACACACTTAATATTATAAAGGCGAAAGTTTGTAAGTGTATTTGTATGTTTGTTACTTCTTCACGCACAAACGGCTGAACGGATTTCGATGAAATTTGGCACACAGATAGTATTTAACCAGGATTAACACATAGGATATTTTTTATCCCGATATTCTCACGAGATCGACAGTTATGAGGGTGAAACCGCGGGGCGCAGCTAGCAGGTACATAAACTCACGCCGTCTTGCCCATGGCATTGCCCATGGTATGCAGAAATTACAGAACGCTACCTACTACGACCTTTCATCATCATCATCATCATTTCAGCCGAAAGACGTCCACTGCTGGACATAGGCCTCCCCCAAAGGTGGGGGTTTGCCATAATCGCCACGCTTGGCAGGCGGGTTGGCGATCGCAGTATAGTATGGTGGTGGAATGCATAGAGAACGCTGCTGCCCATTCTCCGGTACGACCCTTAGTGTCCTTTTACGACACCCACGGGAAGTATGGGGTGGTGTTATTATTTAAGTCCGGCACCACACAGACCAGACCACTACGACGCTTACATACTCCTTTTGCCTCGTTTATTTCAGTAATTTTATAATATTATCACATCTAAAACATTATTCCCAAATAATATTGTCATAGTAAATGCTTGTTTATTGCCAATTAACAAATGTTGGTAACACGAAAAGCAATAACATATCCAGTTTCAATATCGCAATAGTGCAAAGAGCAGCCTTCGAGCACAATTAAATAAAACCTGTTTGCACGTTGCATACAACGACAATTATGAAAATTGCACAGAAATGTAGTGAATACCTATATTTACCGCACGTAAATATAGGTACCTATTGACTGCATTTCTGGGCAATTTTCATTGCTTAGTCTTTATTACGTTCTGAAACCAGCCGGTCTATTCTGTAAAAATTTCACAGCTGTCAATAGTGTCAATCTAGCATCAGGTGGAATGACAGCTCACTTTAAGCTTACTTCACTTAAGTTATTACGATGATCTTTTTACAGAACAGCACCGCAGCTGTTTTGTAACTGACTTCTCTGTGCTGAATTTCATGGAAAACAGCTTTAAAAAAACTAAAAGACGTTAGTACTTTAGTACTTACCTACTATCATTAACAAACGGAACAAAGAAAGATAAAAAAAATATTTAAATAAAAACGCGCGAGCAGCACCATACACGTGATAGAAGTGAAACTTTTTTTTAAATAAATTTTCTGTGATAGTCTGAGAGACAGAGAGATATCTTTGTTCTATCATGTAACGAAATGTGCCTAAACGTGACGCGTCCTTGAAATTTCATTCTCAGTCCCGTCCTATTATTGACTCGCCACCTAAGAAGTTTCAAATATAAAATACAAGTAGGTAGGTACAATGCGACGGATCTATCTACCTACTTAATAAATTCTATACTTATTCGAATGTGCATGCAATAACACTCACTGAAAGTGACACCGAACAAATCGTAAACGACAACAATGCAAGAACACATCACTTATTACAACAACACTAAAACGCGGAGGTGATGCGTGGGCCACATTGAGTCATCTAAAGTAATCTATGAATGAATTATCCGTAACTCCATAAGTTCATTGTATGCAATCAACGTTTTACGCAACATTTCGGGTCGACACGAATCGTCACGATGTGGTTATGTGTCCATCACTTTCGTTAAAATGCTGAGAACATGTTACGTGCCGTGTCATGACCGTGGCCTTTCGTGAACAAGTATAAGTTTGTCTGAATCACCTAATTGGTATGAGAATATTTTTGAGTGGTCACATTTTTGTCATAGAGAATGATGTTCTTAAGTATGACTAAAGTCGGGCGAATCTGCAATTACTTTAGTGTTGAATGTCATTTAAAGTTTTTTATGAGCGATGACAACGTCTAGACAGGAAAGTTGGTACATAAATAAAATTGAAGATGATAAGATAGGTACTTGTGGAAGTTAGATAATGTCTTGTATTTTGCAGTGCCTGAGGTTGGAAAAGCAAGCAAGCATTTGCATATCAGAAATGGTGAGAAAACATAAAAGTTGGTAAAATAAAATTGAGCCATCTCGATCGTTTCGCTATGTATGAAACATGGCCGCGACGTGCATTGACAAAGCAAGCATACACCAGGTTGGCTGTCTTGTGGCTGTACGTGTCCTAAGAGAACGTAAGTTACCGTTTACATTAATTTTATTGTAAAAGTTTTAATGTCAACGTTATAATTTAATTTCTTAGCAATAAATACCTATGCAGACTTTCTAGATAAATTGTTACAACGTGTGAAAGTTAATTCTGGTTAACTTTAACAAACTCATAACAAGTTAGCAAGTAACTTAAATCGAAGAAGTTATAATACGAAAAATTATGAACATTTTCTTTTCAAAGAAACATCCGAAAATAGATTTATTTCTGCTTTTAACTTGTACCTAACGTTAAAAACTAGGTGTGCCTGTAGTTAAGTAAAACGATACTGTCAGTACAATAAATAATCTGACACGGGTCGTTTTCCTAGAAAGCGACCAAATTGTTAGTTTAAATGTAAAGTATTTTTGTACAACTCTATAAGAGGTCAACGCCCTATACTCCGACAGTCGGCGATAAAAAAACCTAGTAAAATAAGTTTCGGAGTCAAATGAGATTAAACGAATCGCAAATTGGAGGATAGGAGTAAAACTTATAATAGGACTCGTTTAAAAAGTTTCGTATACGGAACGATCGTATAGATCGATCAGGAGCAAGTCTAATGAGGATAATACCCTACGGAACTAAATAGAAAAAAACATAACTGTAAAACAGAAAAATATCTCAAACTTATTTTTTGTAAAGGTTAGGTACAGAGCTTGTCGTGTTATACTCATCCTCGAATACCTACTAACTATATAACTGTCCTTTTACCTTTAAAACCGCGTTCATTTGCCAATATTTCCGTAGCTACACTGATAATTTACACAGTCTTCTATTAAAATATTACTTTTCCAATTTCTCCTACGCAAAGCCTCGGGCACCGAACAACTGAAATTAAATTCCAATCAAACCTCAGTAAACCACGATAGATTCAATAATCTAGGAGTTATTTACATTTATGATTAGTACAAATAGTTAAAATTCGAAGGTAAGATTGCCAGATTCCAAGCAGAGAGCGTCAAGGACGATAAGACTTAACAATCCTAATTATGATCATTACAACATAACCTCATCTTCTTCGTGAGCAGTTTATCAAATTGAATTTATCTTACGTAATTACGGACAAAAACATTTTGTCAAGGAGAGACTAAAATGTAAGACAAAACAGACAAAATCTGGAAAGCTCAAAGATATATGATTCGATTTCCAAAGTGTTTCCTTATATGTGGCTCTGTCGCAAGGAAAATCCGCATTGGGGCGGTCCAGCAGGAAATCTAACGGAGACACCGTACTCCCGACCCGCCTGCCTGCGGCAGAATGGGCAACTTTTCCCTCAATCCACACATTATTCAATGGTGACAATCTTCCAGACTTCCTCATAGCCTCTCATCGATTTTCAGAAAGTTCCCGCCCGCTAGAGCATCTAAAATTGCCTATTTTATTTTTTGCAGAATATCCCTCTTTGTGGCTGCATTGATCGAAGCGTGGTTCAAATCGCACTAGCCACCGATTTGGTTCTTAACCGACTGTTGATTTCAGGACAGTCACTGAGCATCTTTCTTTTTGTCATTAATCTTGAATTGAAACAAATTCGAAGATATTTAGAAAGTGATTACAAAAAGCGAAAATCGACACGTAACAAGGTGAAAGTAATGTTCATATAAAATCATTTGCGACTGAAGGACGCGGCCTTAACAACAAGCAAAAGAAATCAAGAACCGGGATCTCAGATTAAGAAACGGAAGATCAGATCAAATTATAAATATAACAAACGTTTACTGAGGGAAATAAGCACAAAGCATTTCACTCACTTCTCTCATCATGTGGGTTTCTGTATTCTATTGTCAGCAGAAATCCCTAACTCAGTGAACAAACAGGCTTAGACAGGTATCTCACATCAAACGTATCAATGGATTTCTTTCTTCAAAGGGCTCTGTATTTTTAACCTTTGAGGACGCTAACGTAAATATTATTCAGAGTAAATGATCTGAACAAAACGGTAATCGAATGTCTTATATAAATGCAAATTCATCAACTTCGAAACTATAAAATCGAAGTCTAATTAGTGAAATCAGCATAGAGACAGCAATCTCATTTCTTTTCAGCTTTCGACAGGTGCATATTTTATTCCGTGGTTAAAAATCAGAAGCAGACTCTACCTAATTTATGTTAGACTAATATCGATCTCGTTAAGTTGAATAATACGATCGTAAATCTACGTTAATAGTCCCCCTCAGTTCCTATCGCATATTTTTATGTTGTATTAAATCGAAATGGGGGAAACTAATCAACTTAATATTCGCATAAACCTTCAAAATTAATATTTTATCTTTAATTTTGAGGGTCGAAGACGAACAATCGTAATTAACCCCTCATTTACTTTGATGGAAAAATATAATGCTTTTGAAAACATAATTAAATACGATTTGGGACGTGCTTTAAATCTTTGCATATTAATTAATCTTAATAATATATCGTGAGGAACCTAATTTATGCGAAAACATAAATTTCATAAATGACCGATATTGTACTGAAGTAACATGAGTTCGCCAACCCGCCTGCCAAGCGTGGCGATTATGGCAAACCCCCCCCTTTTGGGGGAGGCCTATGTCCAGCAGTGGACGTCTTTCGGCTGAAATGATGATGATGATGAACATGAGTTCTTTGAAGCTGCTGTTTGGCTTCTTTTGTTAATCAAATCATTTATATATTTATTTTGACATGGAACGGCCAGGGCCAATTACATTAGTGAAAGACTCAAAAACATAAGCACAATAACGAAAAGTATACAACTACTCGAACGACAATCATCATCATTTCATCTCACAATAAATCATATTATTTTGACACACACACGATGCTATAGAATTTTCTATAAATAATAGAAAACCTGAATTCAGTAGTAAAGAGATTGTTGAGTTTTCAAGTTTAAATAATAAAGTAGAAAAAACTATTCATCCAGATCTATTGCGCACTCGGTACGAACGGGGCTATAACTAGGATTTGGCAATCAAAACTGAAACTAAAAGTATAACGATGCCAAATCTTTCTTTAAAACAGTTTTGTCACTACTGTGTCAAAAGTGTTCACTGAAATGAGAACTAACTTTCATATTGTTTTCAGCACTGCAGTCTCGGAAAAATAAGAATAAAAATTTTTCTTCACAACCGACTTCAAAAAGGAGGACGTTCTCAATTCGACTGTATTTTTTTTTGTACTTATATATATGTTACGCGATACCTACCGCAACTTTGGATCGATTTCGAATATTCGGTGATTCTTTTAATGGATATGGTATGCCTCAGGGTTGATCCAATATAAATTATACTAACTTTGCTTGAGTAGTTTTTGAGTTAGCTTGGATAATAAGTATTTAATCCACTTTGTGTGTCTTGATGATGTTATAATACTTCCAGTCACTGCTGCTTACATAGCAAGTAGTGAAGTAGTGGTACCTATACGAATTGGTTTGGAGAAGATATCATAACTAAAAAGTGAAAAATAAGTTTAATTTCGGAAGTCGGTGGCAAAAAACTTAAATACTATGAATACGTTATGAGGATGGATGTTTGTCACTCTTTCACGCAGAAACTACTAAATAGATTTGGATGAAATTTTGTACACAGATAGTTTATAACCAGGATTAACACGTAGGACTTTTTATCCCGATATTCTCATGTAATAAATTATGCAAAGCCGCCAATATACCTTTCTAAACATGTCTTACAGAAACAAATAGTATGCATTAATTCCTACCTGTCAAATTATACGCGGCATGGCCCCAAAGTCCAATTCCTTACCTATTAGCAACTGCGCTACGCAATAACTCATAATTCTTTATTATTGATTGCATGTGAATAGTTCCGATTTATTTCGTCACGGACTAGTCGTGCCACTGAAGAAAGTATCACCTGTTTACTTGAGTTGGACGGCTCGCGGAGATATGCTGTATGGCCTTTGAAACGGCGATCTAAGTATTCGATTGTTCTTATACAAATACTTCTGCTTATGCCCGCGACTTCATTCGCGTGAAATTTCTTGTCCCCCCCCCCCCCCCCCACCCCGTCGCATCGCATAGCCCGCCTGCCCGCGACATTACTTCATTTTCGCTTAGCGTTCTTTCTATTTTATGTTTCTTTTTGTTTTATGTTTTTTTAAGGGTCCTGTCTTGTTGTTAAGTAGCCTATAGACTACCTCAAGAATTGGGCTATCGATTGCAAAAATATTTTTTTCAAAACGGGGTTTATCCAGTGCTTAGCACGTTACAAAAAAAACAAGCTCCTAAGCTTTATTTTTAGTATAGGTAGAGATAATGCTATAGTTTTTTTTTCTTTTTATTTAGTTTGGGGTTTTTATCTAAGCAGGTATGTCAACCCCATCGTGCCTTTTACCACTGTAACTTTAACACTTGTAATAATTTTAAATAGCTACTAACAACTACTAACTACTAACGTAAACAGTTCAACAATCTATGAAATAGTTTGTGATAAAATATTGAAGTCAGCGATGAAGGACTGTTATTAGCTGACATAACTTTTTGGCACCTTCTGAAGTTGGTTGGGATAAAATTGATTGTATTAATCCCACGTTAAGCCTATTTAAGTCTAATCCTCTCAGAAGTAACTCCCTCTCGCGCCTGTTGCGGACACAATCCATCAGCTATGCTAAATATGGCGAACTTGTTTTGCAGGGAAATAAAATGATACCTGAATACCTGTTCCTAATTCTTTTCTTGCGATCCTATTAGCCGATAACTTGAAGAGAGTGTTTGGAACGTTTGTGTAAGTGCACACTTCTGTCAATGCTGTGCTTGTAATTACTAAAAGTGAATAAAAGATCTTTCAGTAATAACAGAAGAGGCTTTTTTTGTTGAATAATCCTGTTCAAACATCACACGGGTAGGTGTGATGTTTGTATATTGTAGGAGAGGTACCCGGAGCCCCCACCATGCGTAGGAGAGGTACATCCATCAAACAACATCTTTCAGATGAAAGAAATAATTATTACGGACTCGCTTTTATATTTTTATCCTTGTCTCTTGGCTTGTCAATTCTTCTCTGTCTGTTCTCAATTCTTATTGGCGTTTATCTTATAATGTTATGCCTGTATCTTATTATTACCAAGGTTGCTTGCATCTCTACAGTCAAAACTAACTCAGTTAGGAATTTACAGTTTCGACATAAAAATCAATTACCTACATACCTCAAACTCAAGTCTCTAATTTACTGGCCCATATTATAAGAGTGCCCGTGCGCAGAGAAAACGTCAGATTTTCACGGTCAGTTGGTAATGGTATCCGTCATCGACGTACTTAATAGATGCTATTGAAACCAGCTGTAAACACTCTCCGAGATTTCTAGCCATTGACTGAACGCTAAATAAGAAGAACGTCGGAAAAGCAACAAGTTCTTATAATCGCGATGTCAGTGAAATCTATTAGGTATGGCCAGAAAGGAAATTAAATTGAGATCCTGTTTGTAAGCCCGGCCTCAAACACTTGGAAGTTTCGCCTTATAAATGGCATTATTAAGGTCCGTAAACTTAACTGAGTAAATTAGTGGTTGAAGTGTGGGCGTTGCTTACTAGGCATTGTTTTCAAATTGAATATTAATTATCGTTGTTCATAACATTTACAGAATGTTTTCTGAAGGTATTGTTCCTGTAAAGAGGGTAAATGTCAAGTCTTCAAGAACGTATAACAAAATCAAAACATTCATAACTTTACCAATCATTTCATCTCAGGATGGTACACTGTACAGCCTCCTCTCAAAAACTACTTTTAATGAGTTTCTGAAAACATTCACTCATATTCCATCCTTAATTTCGAAAATGTCAAATAAAGTCATAAGTACGTAAGTAAATATTATAAGTACGTGAGTATCTCATTAAAATACGTCATAAATGTTCATCATCGTCATTTCAGCTGAAAGACGTCCACTGCTGGACATAGGCCTCCCCCAAAAGGGGGGGGGTTTGCCATAATCGCCACGCTTGGCAGGCGGGTTGGCGATCGCAGTATGGTATGGTGGTGGAATGCATAGAGAATGCTGCCCATTCTCCGTTACGCCCCTTAGTCGCCTTTTACGACACCCACGGGAAGTATGACATAAATGTTAATGTTATCAAAATAATAAAAGTAAGGTACTTAAAGCTTAGGAACTTCAGTGGATTCTGAGTAAAATCTAGTAAGCAATAAATTCCACGCTAATAGTCACGAATTTTATGAAAAAAATAAATCGGTCATAAAATTGTTCTCGGCACGAGTTCACAGCTCGAATCGTCGGAGATTAATTTCACAAACTGGTTAGGTGAGGTCGTAAGGCTAATGGCATACCGTACCAAAAAATCACTTGGCGTTTGTTTGCGAAGGTTCATCAAGGTGCACATCGATCGGCCGGCCCGGTAACGGTACCCCCACACGGCAGATTCCGGCACGTCCACTAACGGTCACCCTCCTGTCTCCTCAGAATACTTGTCATGGCATCTCGCAAACCGCTCTTCCGATTCGCGTGAATAGAATCTAATAAGTAAGACGGCCTATAAATAAAAGAGTGTTGATATTCATTCATTATTGATGTTCTCTGTGCCAACAAACCTCGTTGTGTTGCTTTTATTATTCTATTGTTGGATGCATAACTTGAAGTAAGACATGACGTGTATTGTTTCATTCGCGATGCTTGAATAAGTAGGTAAGTATGCAAACGCTGTTATAGCCTTACATACTCGGACATTGTAGGCATTTTTACAATCACCACTAGGATCTCGTTCATTAATGAGCGTGGGCTTCTTATAGCCACCTCAGTGAACGATTGGCATTTAAAATGATGATTGCTTACTCAGAGAAAAGAGGCTGCTGTCTCTTAATAAATTTATCTCGTCGACGTTTCTAATCTACCCTGGAGAGGAGAGGGTCGTCTAATCCACTAACGTACTAAACTTTCGTCTTCGGGGATTTCGGCAACTTTACTGCCCATCCACATGAACACGTCATACCAAATTGATTTTCCCAGTGCCTTTTATACGTCAAACGCAACATAAAAACTCTACAATGTACTTCAAACTTTTCAATAACCGCTTAGCTACACGTTAAAGTCGTAATTAATCATTTCGCTCTAAAGAGAGCACAGTTTCCGAGTTGCAAAGTGTACGGCGTAGGATCGTAAAACATTTAGTAATAGTTTTAATTACTTGCGCTTATGTTTGCAGCTCGCTTTATAAGCGCCAATGTAAAAGACTCGTCTATACTGGGACACAAGTATCACAACTAAATATAAGTGCCGGGTTCGATTTCTCTCTGTTGTCTCTTGCTATCAGACAACTGCTGTCAACTTGACAGCTCATTGCATTTCGAGTTTTGTGTCAAAACCATGTGCTCTAGTGAGACCTAGGCTTTACAGTAAAGCACCTTTCATAAAACTATGCAACAACCGGGAGTTGCGATTACATCTAGTTTAACATTATGAAATCATCATCTTTGTGTGTCTTCTAGTTTTAATGGGTTCGCTTTCAGAGAAAAGTGGTTGCTGTGAGCAGCATGGCTATAAAATAACTACTGTTGTTCGGAGTTAAATGTTTCCTGAAGTGATGTCATCTGTTACGAAATTAAGTTGAGCTAGCTAAACACCTTGTTACATACGTTTTTTCTACAATAGAAAGTTAGAGAGATTCTCTGTCTTCTTTGTACAGTTTTCCATTATAAATATCGAAATGAATTTCGTCGACGCAGCCACTTACTTCCCAAGGCTAAGAAAATAACGAAACCTTCCAAATATAGATTCAAATAAAAATTTCAAAACAAACAAAATGAACCACCCATTACGTTCAGCAATTTCGGATGGCGTAAAATTGAAACCAAGAGTGATCAATAGAGACTCAATCGTGACTCGAACCCGTGGTCCTTCGTAACTGTTGCGTAGCTGCAAGCAAAAGTAATAGCATCGGCACGACAACTTTTTATCTTTCGACCATAAACGTAAAACTGCGTAAGCCGATGTAAATCAGCATTAGATCACTTGGGGTCAATATCATCATTGCAGTCTTGATGTTTTTTTAAAAGCGAGAGTTAGTGTGGACCGGTATGTTTCCGGTCAATTTCTAATGGCGGCTGTCACTGGACTGGTTGCGACGGAAGTGTTGATGATTTCCGTTTGTAAGTGACAAGTTTTTCTGTTTCCATATTTTATGTGGTTCCGTCAGATTGCATTCGCGTTTGAATGTTGATAAGTCGGGAACTTGCGTTATGTCAATGCCCTAATAATTTATTTATTTATTTAAAACGAGTACCTACTTTAAGCACACAAATTTACAAAAACGGAAATAATGCCATTGGCATTTTTTACCAGTCAACCTTTGGGTGATGCAGTGACAAATAGTGGTAGGTGCAATAACGAAAATTTAATAATGCTTCTTAATATATAAACAAAAACCTGAAAATCTTTTAACTCTTTGTTAGGTACGTGCCAGTGGCTTAAAACCAAAAGTAGGATGCCTACATAAAAATAACTTTCGAAGCTTATTTTGTAAACATGTTTTCATTAAATTTTGCATATGAAAACGACGATGTCGCCCACTCTGTAAACTGAGAAAAACTGTACGAAAAGAAGGTAGAAAATATACTAAGCGAAATCGCTTTGACCGGACAGGATTCCGCATTTGCATTTGAATAAGCCATTTCACACTCTTTCAGGAAATAAATTTTCCTAAGCTTCAGTTTGTGCCATACTTAAGTCTTGTTAAGTGCGCTTTAAACTAGCATTACAAATACGCTGCATAAAAAATTGTCACGACTTTATCCTTTTATTAAAACTCTTTTTTGTTTTCTTCCACTTTCATACAGATTTTCGGCGACAAAATCTCGAAATATATTATTTAAATGTTGAATGAAATTCAGTCAGTCGTTTTTATTGCATATAATTTGACTGTTGATCCGTAACATTCAAATTTTATGCTTTCCTCTGTTTTTGTTGTATCACAATTCTTGCTAGTGCTACCTTTTATCTGTCATTAGAAAATACTTTCAGGAAAAACTATTGATGTTTTTCCCGAAAGTATGCTGTCTATTATGAAAAGTTTTAACATAACATAACATCACGCTTGTAATCCCCGAAAGGTTAGGCAGATGTGACCCTTAGTACACCGACGTTTCGCCAGTTATGTTTAAGTCCCATTAATAGGGGACAACCCTATTGCCATCAACTGGAACAAATTCAGGCTCCGGGCGACTAAAAATCCAATGACATAAGCTTTAGAATAATCTCATCCAAATAATATCATCGATCATAATATCCGTCTTTCGCCACTGCAATAGGCATCCAATATGCTCTAATAACACGAACTGCTTGGAAAATTAATCGGCTTAGCTGCAGAGCATGTTCTAGACATCACAGACTGCTTTAACAGTTATGAATCTATTCATCCTGTGTGCAGAGATTACCTTTACATCAGTATATTATTAAAGCAAATCTTTCCTTGACAACGTTTCATAGTATCTTCCAAACTTAAGACGTGTAGCTCCTCTAATTTTACTCAAGTTCTAAGTAATAATGAACGGGGAAAATACCGAAATAGAAATGCCCCAATCTGTTCAAAGAACGCTAGACCTGCCTGCCACGTCCTACCTCATTATTTAACAAAGCTATTCATGTTACACTGAAGCGCCAATGAATTACTAAAACACTTCCATTAATCTACTTAATTATAACTTGAGACAGCTCTCTCAACAATACACTCACAAAAATAAGAACTGAAAGGTCAAGTATTGAAGCCATAGATTACGAAACTTAATTACAAAGCCGTTTAATTAAGTTAACCATGCGATACTTATCCATATGTTCTTTTAATGAATAGGTTTTTTGAATGCCAGTGAAGGGATGGGACGATTTACCGACGAAAGGTCAGATGTAATGTATGCGAGTCAGAGTCCATCGGAACAATCGAAGCCATCGGAAGTCAGTTCGAGATACGACGAAGTTCCTCCAATCACACCGTCACGTAACGTTCGGCTATAGGTATCGATAGCTACTTTTATTCGAAGAAAACTGGTTAAAGAAAAGTTGCCCGGAAAGTTTTTAACGCCGGCCGCCGCGGTCGGTCGACAAGCGTCGCCTTCCGAGATTACTGTTTTAGAAGGTAACAGTATAAACCAGAGTAAATTAAAGAAGTGACAGTGACAGACTACGTTGATTGATCATTGTGATAAGTTGGAGGTGATTTACCCGTTGCCGAAATCATGTCTTTGAAATCTAAGCCTTTAAGGCCATTATCTTAACACACTTTTCCTTGTAGAAAAGAACTGAGACAACTGGTACTTTCTAAGTGATCCACAGAAAACAATTCGTTCAATTTAATAAGTCTCGGCTATCTAGACTCTTGTATTCTTTTTGAGTATAAAACGGAATGGCGTTTGGTGCTACGCTCCTATTTTTATTCTGGTAAACAAAATGTTGAGAGAAAATTCTTTTACAAAAATGATCCTTTTACAATATGTTACTTTTGTGCGACACAAAACTGTAATACGTTACTCCTAACTTGAGTACCTACTTTTTACTCGGTGAGGCTTCGTTCTATTACTGAAAAAGTACTTCTACTACTACATAGCCAGTGAAACGTTTTTTTTGAATAAGACTTTTCGAAAATGTTCTCTACTAACTTTTTAGAACGGTGTATCTTGTTTATGCGTATGAAGTTTCATTAAAATCGGTTCATTCATTTCGAAAAATAAGGGCTTGAAAGTTTGTATGAAATGCTGTACGGCGTAAACGCTCTTAATTCCAAAGTCTAAATTGAGGCCGTCAGCGCAAAAGTGGCCTAACCCACAATTTTTCATATTCGTACTTATCTATTGCAATTTATTTAAAATATAATAAATTTTTATGCAAAACCGGCCTATCCCTAGTTTCATCCATGAAACTAAACTATGAAACTAGGGATAGGCCGGTTTTGCATGAAAATTTATTATATTTTAAATAAATTGCAATAGATAAGTACGAATATGAAAAATTGTGGGTTAGGCCACTTTTGCGCTGACGGCCTCAATTCAGAGTACACAAAGCACGTATGTGACAATGGTGTGAGTGGAGGTCGATGTAAGTCGTTCCACCCCTGTCATTAATCTCATCTCTTTCGCTAGCCAAGTCACGCCGCATTTGGGGGAACGCCGGGCAAAACGACTTTCCAAAAAAGCTGGTCTGCCAAATTACACTGACCTGAAGTGTGTTTTGATATCTACCGAGTATTACGTTGGATTTTTATTCATTCTCTCCCTTGACAATCGTTTCATTGTCGCTGTATTTCCCAATGGCGGTACCTGCTTACGTAAAATTTCATCGAAATTTCGGCATTTCTCGTGATTTATTACGATGTCGGGAATATAAATCACGCATTGAATTATTTTTTAATGAATCGTTAAGTATTTTTATAGCTGCTTATTATCATATCACGTATTTACAAAATAATAGATACCAGTTTTATGACCGTGACAGCAACATTTCAATTGGTTCACGAATAGGTAACAAACCTAGTTTTTGCACATTACAACTTGGAACGAAATCTACACACATCAAAAGTGTCTAGGGATCAAGCATTTTTATGCGGATTTCTTGAGATTGAGATGTGGCTTTGTAATAAATTTATGATTTTATAAATTTATATGGATCCTTTTTGGTGCATTTCATAAGTGTCTAGGGATCAAGCATTTTTATGCGGATTTCTTGAGATTGAGATGTGGCTTTGTAATAAATTTATGATTTTATAAATTTATATGGATCCTTTTTGGTGCATTTCATAATTTGAATCAGGAACTGTGAATCAAATTCGAGTAAAAGATGAAAATCAGCTGTCAATATTTTCCCTATAAAAACATACAACGCATTGAAGACATTATTAGTGCTACTGTTTCCCTACTACTGATTAAAACCAACGTTATTATGGAGCGGCGACGTCATTTAAGCAGGGAAGAAATGCTCAGAGCCGTGGGAATGATAGAAGCTGGTTCCCGGCAACGTACTGTGGCTTTAGCTCTGAATACAAGTCAGAGTGTTATCAGTCGACTTTGGACACGTTACCGAAGCACTGGTACCTCGGCTGAGCGCCATGGAGGACGGTATCGCTGCACCACACGGAGACAAGACCGATACATTCAAATCTTAACTCGAAGAGCTCCAACAATAACCGCCATGATGTTAGCCGTGAGGCTTCATCACTCTTCAGGGAACTTAATTAGCGACCAAACAGTCAGAAACCGCTTGCATGAAGTGAACCTTCATTCCCGAAGACCGCTACGGGTACCACCTATAGCAATGCACAATCGTAGGATTCGATATCAATGGGCTCTTGAACACAGAAATTGGGCAGAAGAACAATGGCGTTTCGTGTGCTTTTCTGATGAGTCTCGTTTTGGTATGAGACCGGATACAAGACGTATACGACACTGGAGAACCCCTGGACGCCAACAGCGATTAAAATCCTGCCAGGAAGTCCATCCTTATAGTGGTGGAACCATCATGGTATGGGCGGGTATTTGGATCGGCGGAAGAACTGAGTTGATTTGGATCAGAGGCAACCTCAACGCTCAAATTTATGCTGAGACGATTGTATCAGACGTCATCGTTCCTCTACAAGTGCAAATCGGTCCCTTATTTCAGTTAACACGTTAAGTGCGAAACGAGGCCTAAATCACCCCTTATGCAACTTCCTTGTGGTGCGGCAAAGAAAAACGTGAACATCTCTGTCGTGCGAAGGGCATAGCTTTGGTTTGGTCCAGTGTAGAAAAGAGATAAATGTATATTTGAGACGCGCTAATGGTCCCGGACTCGGTGGTATACCTACCTTGGTACCGGATGTCTTAGGCCTCGTACCGCACTGAATTAATATTATTTTAATGCAGTGCGGAACGAGGCTAAAACGTCCCATATCCCCCCGGACCTCGTACGTCGTATACGTACTCGTAGTGTTGTGCATCAGTCGATTAGAGAGCACGTCCTTTTACATCGCCGAACATGTCTAAACGATGTCGGAAGAAGTTAATTAAAAAAAATACAAAAACAGAACCAAAACAGGTAAGTTTTTAATTGATATTTTTGTAGGTAGTGAAAAACTCCACAATATACATTATCATTGTTATTCTCATCTACGATCTAACCTAAGTAATAATGCCAGTTTTATTACGTTATCTTTACATTTTTGTTATTTTTCAGCACCTGAAAGCAGCGCACGTCATTGCCTCGAAAAGGGTGAAAAAAGAAGAAGATGTGTTGGTTGTTACCAGAAACTACGCACATTTTTACCATCTCGTGAAGCTGACAAAAAGTCCAAAAAGATTTTGACTCAGTGCTCTCATTGCAAAATATCTTATTGTCTACCCTGTTTCAATGAAAAACACTCATAAATAAGTACAAAATATATATTGCGATTTTTTATAAAAAAAAGTATATTGTTACTGATTTTTTTATGCTAATTCAAGTTCTAATAAGTGTATTTTTAAAGCCCGAGGCAGAATACACAGGATAGTTTCTTTTCTACTTCTGGTTTTCTTTTTTTTTCTATTCTGTGAACCGCATTAAGATTTTCACACAAAAATAGATAAACGTCGTTGCGTCGATATTATTTTTCCCATCACTAATCTTAGCAAAAATTTACCCTATTTCAGTGCGTTACGAGGTGTATAAGATCCCATATTTTGTTTTGCCAATAATTCCTAAACTAGCTATCAGATCCCGGGGCGACGGTAGATTAGGGTTCATCAATTTACTGTCTATATCGATAAGGACCAAATTTTTTTATTTATCTCGATTTCGCGCCAGAAAATGAATTTTAGTCTGTTAAAGGAGGTGGGGTCTAATAGACCGCGTGTCGCCCTAACGTCTGGTCACGGTGCGGGCCGATAACACCTCGTGCCGCAGGAACGGAAAGTTTGCAAAAATTGGTGCCGCAGCTAACGTGTTAATGCATGATAATGCACGACCGCACACCGCAAGAGTTGTAAGACAGACTCTCGCCGCAGCTAACATCAATGTCCTGCCCTGGCCTGCTCAGTCGCCAGACTTGAACCCGATTGAGCATGCATGGGATATGCTACAGAGAAGAGCTCTGCCGAATATGGAGGGTATCCAGTCGCAAGAAGACCTTTTTTTGTTGTTGCAACGAACATGGGCGGACATTCCACAGCGTGATTTGGATGAACTCATTTTGAGTATGCCAAACCGATGTTCTTGTGTTGTTAGTGTTCGCGGTAGAAACACGGATTATTAATTGTTTAAGTTACCCAATAAAATTTTAAAGAAAACTGTTATTTCAGTCTTTTTTTCGAACTTTTGGTTAGTGGTTCAAATGTCAAAAATCCCTTTATTAGGAAAATGGCAAATTTCTTTATTAATGCAAAGGTGACTTGGTTTATCGTTACTGTGACAAACGAAAACACTTTATTTGATGAATCCTTAAAGAAAATTGTAATTAATATCAATCAGGAGAAAAGTTATTGCAAAAATATATGTTGATCCCTAGACACTTTTGATGTGTGTATATAGAAATAAATACAATTGAAATGTCTTTTTGTAATTTCAAAATAACAGCTTGTTACTAAATGCATACGAGAATATATACGGTAGGTACTAGTAAAAAAAAATTGTCTATCCTGTCTGTTACGGCTAATCTCCAAATCGGATGGACTGATTTTGCCGGGACTTTAACTGGCAGATAGCTGATGTTATAAGGAATAACTTACTTTTATTTCAGAAAAAGAAAAGAACTAGTAAAGAGACACATTATCATTTTCTGACATCCACGCGACCGGGACTTCTTCGCGTGGATGTCGAAAAACGCACAGCTAGTGTTTCAATAAAAGCCTGCGGCCGTGTGAGCAATTAAACGAATAACCGCTTCACATGGTGCGCACGTTCTGAATTAAATATCTAGCAATTCGACGAGGAGACGCTGCGAAATAGATCGCATCTAATAGACACTCTATTATTTGGTACAACAACGTGCAAAAACGGACGCAACAAAAAGCTAGACTCCATGATTCACACCTCCGGGACGCAGACGGGCGTTCATTGATTTCATGTAAACAAGAAAAAAGAAGACATGGAATTTACCTAAGTTAAATCGAGATACATTTCTATTTCATTTCCAACAACATAGCGGCCAACATATTAACTTTAATTTTTATTAAATTTATTTTTGACAAATACTCCATTGAGTCATCCTTTGGGTCTGGCTGCTTGTGTATGTGAGTTTAAATGTTTGTAAACGCACCTACAATACAGGAGAAATCCCTAGTGTGGGACAAGGTTTAAAAAAAAAAATGACATGTAAGGTTTTTTAAATTGATACTTAAAATATTCATTCAACAAAAACGCTATCATAACATCATGCATCATACAAAAAGTCGCTGATTCTTAATTGCTTCAGACACGAGTCGTCATAAAAACTATAATTTACGATGACACAGTGTACGATTTGTAACACATTCCGCGACTAATCGCTCGTCTGCACCTATTTGTCAGTTTGTGATTAAAGTTACTCTGTGTGATATCAATCCGGAATATCTCAGACTACTTTCAATGTTAAGGTTGCTACCAAAAGTATTGTTCGTAAATAATTTAATGTTAATTTCATTGTCTGTCTGTTCTCAGAGATTTAATTATAAGTTTTTCGGTCAATTGCGTTGTAATAGTGAAACTGTTAAAAGTTTTTGGTGTACCTACTTCATTGTCTGTGTGGTGCCGGACTTAAAGAATTGCACCACCCCTTACTTCCCGTGGGTGTCGTAAAAGGCGACTAAGGGTCTTACCGGAGAATGGACAGCAGCGTTCTCTATTTATTCCACCATCATACCATACTGCGATCGCCAACCCGCCTGCCAAGCGTGGCGATTATGGCAAACCCCCCCAAAATTGGGGGAGGCCTATGTCCAGCAGTGGACGTCTTTCGGCTGAAACGACAAGTTCATTGTGTTGTCTATAATTTCGAAGCTTAAATTATACATCTAATGTGCCATACATTCGAGACACACTGGTTTATTTAAGGGCGAGTTTCGTTAATAAAACTGAAAGCGATCAGACGCGAATATTTGACACTGACAGCTCTCAAACGGAGTTGGTGAAAATCGCTCTTAGAGACATACGAAAAATCTTTCGCGTAACTGAAAATGAAAACTCTGTTCAAAAGATTTGTTTTCAACATAGTCCCTTTGCTAATAATATTTATTCCGTGGTTTTTCAGTCCATTCAGTTTTCCTTTATGTAAAGAGGAAATAAAACAAAAGAAAGCTAGCATCGGTCAAAGTTTCCTCCTGAGTAAGGCTAAGAACTCACGGAGCGATTTTCACCCGCGCCCAGCGCTCTTACGGGCCCGCAAAAAATTAAAGCACATTTCACGACGCGTTTTACGCTCGCTGTGTGCGCGGTTGTGTGCGGATCCCGCTTAACTCGTTTAAAAATAACTTGAAAACTCTACACCATAATAATCTTATTTTATTCATTTTAACACTTCGTGTTAGAATTTACAACTGCCACATTTTACAGATGAAGTGTAATCTAGAAAACCCTATCTGAGAAACCATCTAATCACAAATTTAGATAAAAATGTAAAAGGAAATGGTTTCCATAAGTGGGCACTCAACCTAACCCCGCTCGGACTGACATTATCATATATTAATTATGTATACCGCGGTACAGTAACGTAACTTTATCTTTCTTTTATTTAATTTTCGTATAACACGGGTACGTAGCGATATGTGACACTTGAACAATTTGTTCATGTTTTTAAAACGCACAAAAAAACTCGGATTAACAATATACAGGGTGTTTGGTGCATCGTTTGCCAAATGGAATTGGCCGAAAGGAGAGGTCATTTGCTATCTCTTAAGGCCCAGTAACTCATTCCTTGTTACACCGGTTTTTTTATTATGACATTTTAATTTTTATTTAGAAAAATCTAAGAACTCTGCATATAAGCTCAAATTTAAAAAAAAGTTATGAGTATAGCCTTCAAATTTCATTTTAATTCTTATGTTTAGTCTTGTATGGTTCTATGAAATACAAAATTACTTGCTAATAACATCTAGTTCCTTTTTAATAACTCACCAAATTTTTGAAAAAAGGAAAAATACACTTAACACTCAACTTTAAATTGCTGTAAAAAAAAAACTAAAAGCGATCGGGATCTTCGAATTATTTTAAAAAGTTCTCTAGTTTGTCCCCT
Organism: Mesoligia furuncula; assembly: GCA_916614155.1. Lineage (NCBI taxonomy): Eukaryota > Metazoa > Arthropoda > Insecta > Lepidoptera > Noctuidae > Mesoligia > Mesoligia furuncula. The sequence continues at coordinate 18,355,997 of OU744796.1, forward strand.
TTCCAACGGTGTGCAATATACAAAAAAAAACTTTTAATAGCTTCAGTAATTCGCTAAATGTGTAATCGAGACACATCAGGCTGATATTCGATATTACGGTAAGAACACTAGTTTTCACATAAATAACATCATTTAAGTAGGTGGATAGTGTTATTTCACTCTTACGCAGTCTCTTATCTCTTTCTAGGGTTCTAACTTTCCTCAAATTTAAAATAAAAATAAACTTTTATTTAATAAGGTCGCGTTCAAATAACTTCACTTACATAAGGAAGAAAAAAGGTTTCGTAGCAAAATTAAGTGGCGATCCATCTTATGAAAACCTTTTAACAATCGTTGTACCTTTATACTCGCAATTATCTCTGAAAGTCTTTTAATTAATAATATAAATACTTTTTATCGTCCATGTACTTGTAGGTACAGACACGGTAATAAGTGTCAAGCTAACTGGCTCATTACGTAATAAGTAGTATCATATTTTCTACTAACGACTGCCAACGGGTTTTATTGCCGACTATTGCAAAAAATATTGCCAGTGGTGTACAGTAAGTGTCTTGGAAAACTAGAAATAAAAAGAGCTAGAATTGTCTGGAATTCTGCAAAGTCAGATATCGTTTAACCGTGGAAAAAAATGACGTCTGACAGTTCTAGAGTGGCAAAACTGTCAAAAATTCAAAACTTATGACTCTCAGGATGAGCCTTTTTTTTTTGCGGATGGGAAATCATCAAATGACTCCTCCCGCTCTGGGTGGAGCGGAAGGGAGTGTCAGACTCTTACTGACTAAAACCCACCCGTGTTCCTTCCTTAGCCCTTTATGTTCCGGGCCAGCGGTAACCCTTTCGGACAATCCCGCTGACCCGGCAGGCTTCGGCCCTAAGGGGCCCCTTCTCGATGCTGACATCTCTTTGAGGCGCGCGTGGAACACGTACGCGCCGTCCGGCACGGGCCTGGTCCTGATCGGACGGTGAGCTACCCATTACTCTCCGCCCGCAGGCCAGGTATCTAAAAAAGTTTGGTGGAATTTTCCCTTAATGTTTTAGTCAATATCATTCGTATTGGTACTGGGTTATTGTGCACGGTTTTGATTAAAATTCACAAGTTTCTTCCATTCCTTCAGTTGTTTTGTAAAACGGGCAAACTTTTTTTTAAACATAACAGACATTTTTGCGCTAAAAGTTATCTTAATAACTCCAAAATTAGTTACGAGAGTAGTGTCAGACTACTTTCAATGGTTAAAACTTTGGAAGTTTATTGAAATATAGATACCTAAGTTAGGTTATAACTATTTCGTAAAGGATATCGCTGGAACTTTGAACGTTGTCGTGACAAAAATTCTGGCCTTTAGGTGCGGCGGGCGTGCTAATAGATAGATATTAGTTTCTAGATTCTTGGTACATATTTTTTATATCTTACTAATATCTAAGTATAATAAAGCTGAAGAGTTTGTTTGATTGAACGCGCTATTTCCCTGGAACTAGCAGTTGGGTTTGAAAATTTATTTTTACATTTAATAGCCCAATTCTTAAGGGCTGTTTAACATTACGCTACGACCCTTAGAAACCGAGCGAGGCTGGTGAAATCGCGGGGCACATCTAGTCACACTTAATATTATAAAGGCGAAAGTTTGTGAGTGTGTGTGTGTGTGTTTATATGCTTGTTACTTCTCCACGCTCAAACGGCTAGACCAATTTTGATAAAATTTGGTATGGAGGTAGCTGACACCCTAGATTAACATATAGGCTACTTTTTATCCCGATATTCCCACGGGATCGAAACTTATGCGGGTGAAAACGCGGGGCGCAGCTAGTTTAACTATAAAAGTTCCTTCTGTCTTACCTATAATGTAATGTAACTATTGTAACTAAAGTCCCTGACTGCAAATGTAAGTAGGACGGAAGCTGCCTATAAAATCAGAATCAGAACCACCTAGATTAACAAAATCAGAATTTTTCTCTGCAATTTCTTCATAAAGTAGAAACTCGCTAAGTATAGGCAAAATAATGTTTAAATCTGGTTTTTATCATGTTGCAATATAGCTTTGAGAAATGATTTCGTTCGAATCTAATTTATATCAGTCCCGCAGTTCTCGTAATTAGTTGTACGACTACCAATTTTTGTAATTTAAATTATAAATCACCGGGCGGGACTTATTTAAATTAAGTACAGTTGCACCACGGTGCATTTACAGCAACAGCGCACTTCTTGTTGCTTAAGGGCTGATTTTTAATCATCTGATAAATTATTCGAGGAACAATTTTGAAATTTTGACAGTTATTTCATACAAAAACTGTGAAACGTCAATTTTATTCGTCGATTATAAGTTATCTGGCGTTAGAAAAATCGGCCCTTAAAAGAATATTGACACATAACAGCTGTCATTTAAGCAGAAAAGAAAAATTAAGCGGTTGCTTCGTACGGGTGCAATGGCGACATGTTCAAACATCCAGGTATCTATGCTTTACTTAAGTTAAATGTTAATGTATTAGACACATAAACCTTCCGGAATTAATTTTCTAAATAATGGTGAAAACTTATCGAAATCCGTTGCGTAGTGTAGAACAACAATGCGTTCACACAGACTTTAACCGACTTTAATTTAATTATAGTATTTATAAAACTATTTTAATACATAGGTACTCATCTGACTAACCTTTTCCCAACTCTGTTGGGGTTGGCTTACAGTCTAGCCGGATGCAGCTGAATACCAGTATTTTACATGGAGCGACTGCCTGACCTCCACAACCCAGTTACTGGGTAATACGATACCCCTTGGTAAGACTGGTTGTCAGACTTTCTGGCTTCTGACGACCCGTAACGACTGGCAAATTTTCACGAATGACAGCCGGGACCAACGGCTTAACGTGCTTCCGAGGCACGGAGGGGCCTGGTTTGTAAATATGGTCACCCATCTACGGACCAACCGCAGCAATCGTAGCTTAACTTGATCGATCGACCCGTGTGACTGTTATTACTTACTCTTTTTACAAGCTCCCTTTTAATACATACTGTCAGTAATGAACAAGAATTATTATTATATGGCGGCCGTTCTTTATTTTTCGCCATTGGCTAATTAATTGTCATTATTGGTAATTATTGTCGTTTATTATCATACGATACGCAATATTCTGCAGGTGATCTTTTATTGATGCAGTTTGTTGTTTTATGACAGTTAATTACGATGAACGCTCAGTGCTTTTCCGAAAATTAGTTATCACAGGTTACTGATCCGAGATAAGGCGTTGTTTTTATAAAAAGTGTGGTGGCCCAGTGGTAACGGCTGCAACTTACGAGTTATAGGTCGGAGGTTCGAACCCAGACAAGCGCTTTATTTTGTGTAAAAGTACCAAAAAAGTCCCGTACCATCCGCACTTGGTTGATATTCCCACGAGTCGTACTCAGCGCTTCACCTCCACTTTTATTATGCGCACAGCCAAAGTGTGGAACTCTTTGCCGGTATCTGTGTTCCCTCCTACATTTAACCCGTCTGCCTTCAAAGCAAGAGTGAACAGGCATCTTCTGGGCACGCTCGTTCCAACATAGACCTCATCTATCGCTTACCATCAGGCGTGATCGGGGTCAAGAGCGGGCCCGTTTAATAATCGTCGTTCGTCGTTTCAGCCGATAGATGTCCACTGCTGGACATAGGCCTCCCCCAATTTTGAGAGGGTTTGCCATAATCGCCACGCTTGGCAGGCGGGTTGGCGATCGCAGTATGGTATGGTGGTGGAATACATAGAGCACGCTGCTGCCCATTCTCCGGTACGATCCTTAGTCGCCTTTTACGACACCCACGGGAAGTAAGGGGTAGTGGTATTCTTTAAGTCCGGCACCACACAGACCACCACACCACACCACACAGACCGTTTAATAATAAAATAAGTAAATAGTGTAAATTATTTCATCACCACTGCTCTCAAAACGGTGCACGGTGAAGGAAAATATCGTGAGGAATCTAGAACTTTTGTCCGAGAACCAAAAATTCGAAGACATGTCGTAGCTCGCATGACTAAAAGTCTTATCTAATTTTTTGACTGATTTGGGTTGGGACAGCTACATTGTTCTATTCGTGATTCTTTACATTTTGTTGCCTTTCAAAATGGTTATATTTTGAGATCCAAATAACATAGAGGTGCGACGGTTAGTGAAAAATGTAAAGAATCACGAATAGACTTCCAATATCTATGTTCCTCTCACGCTAAGAATCTGCGTTCTTCTAACAATCTTCTCCTTTTCTCTCCTTCTCATACTTCTGACTTTGTTCATTCTTCCTTTCATATTCAGTCCATTCTTCTTTGGAATGCACTTCCTCTTGATATCAGGACGGCCACCAGTCGGTATGCATTAAAGCGGAAATTGCAGAGTTATTTTCAGAACAAATAGCGTACAGTCATCTCAACACCTCTCTCCCTTGAATTTGTATGTATATATATATTTAAATATATTAGAAGTATATATTATAGTAAATAGTATATATGTGTATATAACCCATTTATGTATTTGTGTACCTAGTTTTAATAGTTTTTTTTTTTATCATTGTTCCTCTCAATCAAAGCACCTGCCATCTAATCTCTTCACCACCCTTGGTTGACTGGTAGAGAATGCCTAAGGGAATAAGTCCGCCTTTGTACCCTTTTTGTGCGAAAAGTTTAAATAAATAAATAAATGCCTGTAATGTGCCTATTGACGTTCAAAAGGGCCTTTAATGTGCCTATTTGAAATAAATGATTTGACTTTGAATTTGACCTAAATCGGATCAGCAAAAAAATTTCAAAAATGAGATGGGACTTTTCGAGCGACGATGTGACATCTACCAACCCGTACTGGGCCCGCGTGGTTTTCATTACCGACCTACTCCCTCTCGCAAAGAAGAAGCCTGTGTCCCAGCAGTAGGGACATTATATAATAGGCTGATTATATTAGGTTTATGTTTCATAAAAAAATACTTATTCGACCAAAATCGGCGGACCTATTTTCCTATTTTTATTCTATTACTTTTCCAGTTAATACTATATGGACGCCTCTAACAGACTTTATTAGAGTCTAGTCATAGCCTTGTCCAACTTAGGTACAATACAATAATACAGACAAACCTTGCCTTATTAGATTTTCCCGAACACTAAAGAAAATAGAGAAAGCGAAACTTAAGGAATATATTTTTTTCTTATTCCGTTACATAAATAGCATGGTTTTGCATATAAGTAGAAATATGATATAGCGATGATACAGCACGTGTCGTGCGAGTGATACGATGCATACTAATCGCCGTGTCAATAGACGTTATTAGATTTTATCTTTTTTTCTCTTTAACCGTAACATCTGTGTCACGTTTACAATGCTCGGACTTTTTTTTATTCCTGGTCTGAATTTAGTCTATGGTTTGTGGTATGGTTTTGAATGAGTGTTCGATTTTTAACCATGACGTGCGTACATATTGTCTGTGGAATCTGTGTTGTCGATCTATCGGAACTTGTAGGAGATGAGATGTAATTACCCGTATGAATAATGTAGTAGGTATGCCTACTAATCATCTCGTAATTACACACACAAAAAGTCATTTTAGATTAAAGATTAATTACTACTGTTTTGGCAAATAGCCTTGAATCGTTTTTATTGCTAAGTAAAATAATTACCTATTCTACGATGTAACCCCCTCTGATTAGCTTTTGAATCATCCCTACTGTATCAATTAAACGTAAAATATAATTAAGGCAATGAGAGTAACTCTATTGATACAAGCGAATTCTCCTAATTGAGTCGATAGTCGTTCCGGTCCCTCAGCTCGGTACAATTTCTCTCCCCCATGATATATTATTTCAGGCTAATTACCGCTTTAAATACAATTAGAATTGAGCAAATTTTGTTAATAGCCATTAAATACCAATACCGATGTAGGTACCCAATTATCAATATCACGTACATGAGAACGATAAGTTAGTTTATTTTGCAAAATCTTAACTCACAATAATAGGTACCATTGTTATGATGTTACGTAATTAAACGAAACACACGTCCGGCTATTTAACCTTATCTTTATTTATATCAAATACGTATAATGTTAAGAGCGTTTACGCCGTACGGCATTTCATACAAACTTTCAAGCCCTTGTTTTATCAAATAAATGAACAGATTTTAATGAAACTTCATACGCATAAGCAGAATACAAAGGTCTAAAAAGTTACTTAAGAACATTTACGAAATGTCTCATTTAAAAAAAACATACCTAGAAATCTGTTTCTATGGAAAATTTTAAATCGGTCTAATTTGGCTGTAACACTATTTTTCGAAAATGTTCTTAAGTAACTTTTTAGACCTTTGTATCCTGCTTATATGTATGAAGTTTCATTAAAATTGGTTCATTCATTTCGTAAAACAAGGGCTTGAAAATTTGTATGAAATACCGTACGTCGTAAACGCTCTTAAGTACTTTATGATTAAAACATTATTTATAGCTAATTGGCTCTACCCGCCCCCTATGTAAGTCAAAGACGGAACGATCGTCTCTTTTCATACATTTGCAGATTTTGCTGGTTCACCCATTTATATGCAATTATATTTAATTTTGTCTGCCCCGCTGGTATTTTTGGAACGAAGATCCTTACGCACGTATACTCTGCACACTTGGAGAATGAGAGCTATACTGAAAACAATGTAAAATTTTGACCGTCAGTCACGCCACTTTTCCTACTGCAAATTGTTGTGATAAAGAAACGTATTCAAATTAAAACCAAAACCTTTGAATTTGCATATTAAGAGCGTTACGCCGTACTGCATTTCATACAAACTTTCAAGCCCTTGTTTTTCGAAATTAATGAAACTTCATATGCATAAGCAGGATATAAAGGTCTAAAAAGTTACTTAAGAACATTTTCGAAAAGTCTTATTTAAAAAAAAAACTGGAAATGTCTATTTCTATGGAAAATTTAAAATCGGTCTAATTTGGCTGTAACACTATTTTAATTTTTTAGACCTTTGTATCCTGCATAAGCGTATGAAGTTTCGGTTCATTCATTTTGAAAAACAAGGGCTTGAAAGTTTGTATGAAATGCCGTCGGCATAAACGCTCTTAACAACTTCTCATACAGTGTGATAACACCTTAAGAACACATGCCGGCTTCGCAGTGTTAGATTACGTAGACCCTAATATAATAAACGGGTAATTGCATTTAAAGGGATGAACACACGCGAATGATCATAACATGTAATGACGTAATAAGCGAGTAATAGCAACGCATCTCTTATAATGACGATATAGGTACCTACAGACATCAATGACATCAAATGTGTTATCGATTCAAATGTGTACAACACCTTAACAGATGCTTTGGCCGCCCGAAAATCATATTACCATAAAAAAAACCTCGCAAGAAATAATCTCGGAAAATATTTATCATGAAAAGTACTTATTTTAAAAAATTTCAGAATATTACCGTAAATTATTTCGTCGTTTGTAAATAACATCCCCTGAGCGATGCAGCGATGTTGCTCTAATGATATTACCATTTTTTACGTACACTTCCGTCCTTATGAATACTTGAGCCCCTAGCTAACGCTAAGAAAAAAGTTGATGAGCCAGCAATTTACATTCATCACTAAGGTACTTAATTTTTATTTCATGTTTTTATTTATTGTTTGTGCCGAGAGCATAATAAAAAGATAGTGATAAAACTCCAAGGTTTAGTGGTTAAGTAGATTTATTAAACTCTGCAACAACTGTTTTTACCGCTAGGTAGGCACTTTATTAAAGTTGTACCTAGTTCGCCGACTAGTAAGTAACCTAACTAATTAACTAGTAAGTAATATTTATTCTAACAATTTATAAAGTTTGTTCTAAGTTAGTCGATCCATTCCACGTTCCTACATGAAAAGTTCTTATTACTTACCGTTTTTGGAAAAGTCAGCAACGCTTCAATAATCTAGACACAGTTTAATTGATAAAACTGCGCTGATATCGAAACGAGTCCCGGTAAAATTCGATTTTCACTTGAAACCGACTTGTCCCACTTAAGCACTCAATCCACCACAAAGTTTAGACGTCCTTGCACTATCTGTTTTCACGTCTCAAGCATACAGTTTCACTTTCTGCAAAGCGTCCGTGATCAGTCACGAGCCGGGAAAGGCCGCCGCCGATGCAATAACGGAACGCGATCTCCGCAAAACTTCTGCCGAAGCGAGTACAGACGCAGCGAGCACGCAAACCGTCCGCACCGAACCACGCCGTCCGAACGCCGAACAGCGACTGTGATAACGACACTTCCTCCGAATGAACCTGCGAACCTCTCCATAGACTGTAAGCTCGCCTCTCTCTCGCCGCCCGGCGGTACTTAACGCACCCCGCGACACCCGATCTGAACTCTCGGATGCTCACAACAAGAAACAAATTCCAACTAAACACTCACCACGAACGCGTCTCGTTCGAAACGCGTAACGAGTTTACGGTACGTAAATCGTAGTGGATTTGTTTTGCGGCCCGGCCATAGTAATCCGGTTCTTCGTCATGGAGCTCACAGAGCGCTTTTTTCCGAATCAGTTCCCGTTAAATAGAGCCTTCTTTTTGTACAACCTGCAGCCTGGTAGTCTATGTAGGGAACGCGGAATAACCGCTATGGACAAGATGCCAACTTTCTAAACTAAACCTATAGACCGCTCTATTCGGATGGTAAATTACGTTATTTTTATTGGAAGCCGGGACGATAATAATAAATCAACGAGTAGATTGGTAATACCGGCCGGCGATTGTCGTGGCTGGTGGCGCGGGCGGCGGTACGTGACGTAATTTCGCAGGTGGTTTTTGCATCGTGCGGTAGTCGTCTAGGTTACGTTTTCCGATTTATAAGCTGCGGTTTTACTTTCGGTGTCAATTACGCGAGCTGCGGTCGAAGCCCCACAATAACATGGCGGCAAATTGGATACCAGCCCTCTGAACCAGATTAGAGTACCTTGTGAAGGCTGTCGGTTGTTACGCAAGGCTGCGACTAATCTTTTTGCAGTTAAAAATGGGTCGTGGATATAAATTGCGTTGTTTACTTCATAAAAGTCGGCGTAACTCGAAACGAAGTGCATTATATAAGACAGCTAAAGTGCGCATATATGTGAAGGCTTCCAAATATTGAAACCGTAAACCCTTTCGAGTGATCCCGCGATCCCGCTACGATGGCGAACTGGGTCAGCAAGGCGCGCCCCTAACATTAGGATGAATACACGTGACAAACTGCAACACTAAATTGTCATTCTGAAAAGTACAATAGACACACTGAAATTCATATGTCATCTCTTCCTTTGTCATTTTTTTCTTGGAAAAATCCTTGTTTGTGGAACATCTTAGATAAGTTATATTATGGTACGGCCGTGCCGCTTTTTGCTCGACTTAGCGGGGGCACTGCTGTGGCCCCAGATTTTCAGTAGAAAACTCCAGGCTTAATTGATAATTGACCTCTTCGTTGACATTTTTGTACATTCAATTAAAGATTTTAAAATTATTAGCATTTGAAATATTTAAAAAAAAACCGTTTTCCAAAATTGCAGAATCAATTTCTTAATTGAATCTTTGGTCTTGGAACATGTTGGGTATGTTCTAGGTAATTTAATAAAACCTTAAAATTACTGCGTATCGAAATTTTTGGAGCCATCTCTTAAATACCATAAACAATGCACCCAATAGTTTCGTTTGTTCGTAGCCTAAGAAAGCTAGGGTTGCGCTGCCCGCCGAGACGTCTCGGTTCCTCTCTATGCGATACCACTCAGATGACTGACGGTAATACCACAAGTGCTCATACTACCCGGGAAACCAATAAAATTTCGACAAGTACCGCTATATTGTATGAACGAACCACTGAACTGATAACACGAAATGAAACGTGAATTGAATGTAGTATCAATAACAATATAATAAATAATACAAAAGTTGAATTTGGTGTAGTGTGTCTTATGTGTATTGGTTTTTATTTATTCTAAGTTAGAGGTGTTTCTGCACGCTTAGATAAGGACGTTGATTGAATAAAACATACAGGTGATAACAACCTACTCAGAAAAAAGCGGCCAAGAGCGAGTCGGACTCGCACACGAAGGGTACCACAAGGCAAAAAGTGCCGAAAAAAATACATTTCTTGTATGACGATCCCGTTTAATTTGATGTTAAAAAGTGGCAATAGAAATACACACTCTGTGAAAATTTTAACTGTCCGCTGACAGTCAGACGGACAGACGGACAGCGGAGGCTTAGTAATAACGTCCCGTTGTCGCCCTTTGGGTACGGAACCTAAAAAAGAAAAGGGCTATATCATATAACAACGTTAGGGGTGAGACGTCTAAGCTATACTAATGGTGTCTCTCCAGTCTGTTCTCTTAATCAACAGTTTACTTTCCGTAGACAAAAACAATGCCAAATTGAACGACTCCAAACAGCCTTTCCATGTTTTATTTTCCAACAACTCCTACCAGCAATACAACAGCATATTAAACTAAACAAAACATCACTTCACCCTTCCAAAAATAAGACAAGAAATCAATAGTTATCCTGATATATTTGTCTGATTATACGAGCGCTCGCTCGGGAGGCACGCCACTTTTATTGCCCTGTTATTTTTTATGTGATCAGCACTTTGTACAGTGCGAACGCGATTTACAAGACAGTTTAATAAGGCTCAGATTCAGCGTCAATTTACGGCTGCAGTGTTATTAGACGGAATAATCCTGAGACTGAAATATTATTCGTAATACGCACTCTGGTAGAGTTGTGGGTTATTTTGACCCCGGTCGTGGAAAGATACCGTTTATTTGACCTATCATATTATATTTTATGATAGTTCCTCTTCTGAGAAAATAACGGCACTGATTAAAGGCTAAATTAAGCGCATCGATGAAGAAAGACCGGATAATTAACTCGAGGAGAATTGACTTGCATAAAAACTAGACGTTTTAGCAATTGCAACTTAATGGAAAAGAACATGTTGGGTAATTATGTAGGTATACTGAGCAGATTTTAGTGTTCAAAGACGATCTTCTTCATACTTTAAATTATTTTTGAAAATTGCTATTATTTTTAATGAAAGTAAGGCTTGAAGTAACCACAGTGACGGTTTCTCAACAGTTTTTACTTAATTTCAGTACATCTATAAACTAATTTAAAATGTAAAGTGATAAAGTTGTTCTATGCTCCAAGTAAAATCAAAAAGTGGAAAATACTGCCGGAGGCGTTTCTGGGAAACTCGTACTGCAAGACGAACGGGGAGAAAAAAAACAAGGTGAATTTAAATCATATTTACTTAGGTCTAGTCTAGCCTCTTACTTGAATAGATATTATGCGGTCGCTAAACTTACAATAGATGCGCCATTTCAAGAATTGCGCAATATGTGGGACCATTCAATTGCGCAATGATTTTTTTTTGACACAAAACTTTAAGCGAGTTTCAATTCTATTGCACAATATTTTCATTACAATAAAGTCCATGGGACGTCAATGTTATTGCATGATATAATAGATCAGTTGACTGCAAGGGCTGAATCAATCATATTGCGCAGTAAAAATATTGCGCCATCTGATTATAGGTGTGGCACAAAATGAACAAATTTAATCCTTCAAAGTTCTTTCGAGCATGCAACCGGTGCAAAAATGTCGAGACGGATATCAAACATGGTGAAGTCATTTCCTATTAGTTCTAGTAATAATAGTTATAAGATCATGAGAGACTTGTAAACGCAAAAAACAACTGACAAGATACCTAAGATAGTAAACTGACTAGGTAATAAACCTCGCGTGATTGCTGATCCACTTTTGACAAATACTTCCAGTAAATTGGAACTCCACCAAGAAAGACACTATCTCATCGACAAATCTATCTATTTGTCTATGAGATAGTTTTCTACCTTGTCGCTTTATGACGTGTGTCTTTATGAGTGCCATTCAACCTTAGGTAAATCAGAGATAAATCAATTACAAGGACGAATACCTACCTACTGCCAAAACTAATGTGGAGTATGATCACATTGAAAAGGTACGTATATCTACTTACAGATGCAAAGTTTTGTAAGTCAGGTGTTGACAATTAATTAAACAAAACAAAAGCCAGATGTAGAATAAAGTTAGGATTATCATCAAACAACAAAAACTTGTGAGAGCACATATATTATGAACTTATACTTATTAACAAACTTTTAAATCAGACGTAATAAATGATTCTGCGACGTTCATGCGCATCTCTCACTCTTGCTATGAACTTTCTATATCCTGTTAATATTGTTCTAGGGATAGGTAATATCCACATATTACCTATGTCCTATGTAGATAAATCCAGATTTATCTAGCAGTATTATTTGTGAACAAATACCTATTTCAAGTTTTTTAGTATTTCAAGTTTCGGGTTTGGTCCACAGCCAGGTTCTCTTTTTGTAGAGGCTAATCATTGTGTAATTAACAATGGCCCAATTCCTAGGTTTTGACATCGAGGAAAGTGTCTTCTTTCTCAAAAGATCTAAGTTTTTGATAATGTAAGCATGGTACAGAAATGAAGAGATCCGCAGGAGAACCAAGGTAACGGACATAGCCCTAAGAATTGCCAAACTGCAAACGGCAGGGTACAGACACCAGCACATCAAGCTACTACAATCTCCCTCAAAGCCTCAAAGAGATGTCAGCTTTGAGGAGGGGCCCCTTAGGGCCGAAGCCTGCCGGGCCAGCGGGATTGTCCGAAAGGGTTACCGCTGCCCCGGAACATAAAGGGCTAAGGAAGGAACACGGGTGGGTTTTAATCAGTAAGAGTCTCACACTCCCTTCCGCTCCACCCAGAACGGGAGGAGTCATTTGATGATTTCCCATCCACAAAAAAAAAAAGCTACTACAATCTGTCAAATTTCTTTAATAGATTTTCAACGTTCAAAGTTGATTGGGAAAATTTGACAGTTTCGGGTAGCTTGATGTGCTGGCGTCTGTAAATTGGCCGATGGGACCGAAAGGTTCTAGAGTGGCAACCGCGTACTGGAAAACGTAGTGTTGGAAGGTCTCCCACAAAATGGACCAATGACCTTGTGAACACCGGAGGAATCCTCTGGATGCGGGTAGCGCAGAACTGGTCGAAGTGGCGGCGCTTGGGGAAGGATTATGTCCAGCAGTGGACGTCTTTCGGCTGAAATGACGATGATGATGATAATGAAGCATGAGCATGATAAATGAGAGGCAAAGAAACTAGGGCTGTCTAATTGGGTTAACGATATCGTCAAAGTCACAGGAAATACCTGGATGAGGGACGCACGAAACCGGGAAGTACCTATGGCAAAAGCTAAGGAAAATAAAAAGCTAAGATAAATTATTTTTAAGGTAGAATTGTTTAAGTAATTTGGCAATTACTTAAACAATTAATTAATAAATAATAATCAAAAAAAATTATAATTAAATACTTTTTTATTATTATTATTTGTTTTTTTTAATTATTAAATTAATTTCTTTATTTTATTAATTATTTTTCTAAGCGAAACTCCGCAGACGTGATGGGTATCGATATCTAAACATTAAAAAACAAAAAAATAATTAATTTTCTCAACTCAAACTTCAAGGAACAAAACTACCAGCAGCGGTCATTGACCTCAAAAAAAACATCAAAATAATTTTATTTACTTATTTTATCGTCTTTAAATACCCGTACCCATCACGCCTGCTCAGTTTCGCTTGCTAATTTCATTTGACCCTAGATATTTTGTACTAGCAAATGACATTCCTAATCCCTCAAATAATTGTGTCGGTCCTTCTTCCAAACATCCTGTAAACCCCTGCTCAACTTCAAGCTAGTAGCATATCGGCAATTCGGCACTAGTAAACTTTACTTTAATTTTGTATGATCTGTTTCCACAGACAAACTATGAAAGAGGTTATGTGGGCATAGTTTTAAGTAGAAGACTAGTGTAAACTCTTTATAGATAATATAATTGGAAAATAAGTGGTAAGTGGTGGTGAATAATAAAGGTGTCAAGTTCGACTCGTGATTCGAAAGAAACAATCATAATCGCGTATTACGCGCGTCACCTATTTCACTGGAATTAAAACAACAGAAATGATGCAAGGATGCAGAGGAATTATGAAATGGCTAAACCGTGTAACAACAACACATTTAGGTACTAACTTGCTAACAAAACATTTAACATACCTTGAAAAACACTTCCTTTATAAAAACTGTAAGTACAGTCAACAAAAGAGATAATTATGCAGGATCGTCGGATATAGTTGAAGTTTAGTAAGAAACCGATGGAGGTTCTCGAATAAAATTTTATTTTATTAATAGGAAACAAACAGCTCATTTATCAAATTAAATTTCAGTCGACAACATCCATCGGTTTCTTACTAAACTTCAACTATATCCGACGATCCTGCATATTTATCTCTTTTGTTGACTGTACATAAAACAGTAAATAGCAAAACAACTTGGAATTCGCTGTTTCTGAGCGGACGTTCGGAAATTTCCGTTTTCACAGGAAATCGAGACCGCAAGCGGGAAACCTACGCACGCCCTCGCGGATACAGATACCGTGCGGATAATATTGACTCCAGATATATCCGAATATGTCAGCCGGAGAACTATTGCAAATTGTTTGTTTGTTTTGACGAGGATATTTTCCGATTTCGTTGAGGAAGCTTGGGAAAGGGTTAAGTTTTCAGGCGCTACTGAAATTCATTCGGTGCTGCTTCAGTCAATTCGTCAACCGATCTTGCTGGTTAATCTTTTCTCTAGATAAGAAAATTAAGTTTGAAAATATCAACCTCGACCCCTGTCTTAGAGGATGGCCTAGTTTAGAGCTCGACCTCTAAATTAGGCCATCCTGTATACTTTGATGTAAAGGGTACCTAATAAAGTTTTAGAAATAAATTACTATTATTTCTATGACTATAATTATGTCAGTGAGCCACACTTGCCAGTATACCTCATCCATGCAACAATTTGCTATATGAAACGTGACTGAAACTAGGTTTCAATAACACCACAACCACAAACGCTACCCACCCTACATCAAATATGTAGGTAATCGAAAATAGAAGCAAAACATTTATACATATTTGTTTCCAAACAAAATGTTTTCCGTTTCGCAACAAAATTATCGGGATAAGCGGGGTGCAAATTGATGTCCAATTATCGGGAGCGAATTATATCTATGTTGTGTCCGAAACTTCGGCACCGTATACAGGGGTTCATCGAGGAAATACGAGTAAAAGGGAGCTGCTATTTGATAAATACATTGGTAATTTTGTGTGTAACAGCATCTGCCGTGGATAGGACTAACCCCTCTGGTGGGGATTTGTCGGTGGAGATTTCTGGAATAAATCAAAATTAGGTGAAGGGAAGACAAAAAACAAACGAATCACAACTTTTCACATTTAGAATGACACAAGTCCTATCTATACTAATATTATATAAAGAAGCCTCTTTATCTACCTCTTTATCTTTATCTTGTTTTGTAATAACACAAAACAAGGTTTATCTTTAGACCCAGGTTTAAACCTTCCAGCCATTTTTAAATTTCTAACTATAATCCAACGAAGCTAAAGTTCTTATTACAAAAACTGACGTTAAACCCGAGCCTAAGTTGTCAATTTTGCATTAAGAACTTTACGTTTGTCGGAATAAAGTTCAAAATAGAGTAACTAGCTCGAAGGTTTAGGCTAGGTCTAAAATTAGATCTCGTTTTGTAATAAGACGGTTTAAGTTTGTCAGTTTGTATGTAGGGGATCTCTGGAACTACCAGTCGGATTTGAAAAACCAATTTGATAGCGCAATTCTTGAGGAAGGCTATAGGCTGTTTAACATCACGCTATGACCTTAGGAGCCGAGCAAAAAAAAAAAAGTCAGAAAGAACGCTAAGCAAAAACGAAGTTACAGCGCGGGCAGGCGATGAGATGCGAGGGGGTGGGGGGGGGGGGGGGGACAAGAAATTACACGCGGACGAAGTTGCGGCCAGAAGCTAGTCACACTAATATTATAGGTAAAGGTGAAAGTTTGTGCGTGTGTGTGTGTGTGTTTATATGTTTGTTACTTCTTCACGCTCAAACGGCTCGACTAATTTTGATAAAATTTTGTACGGAGGTAGCTGACGTCCTGGATTAACATATAGGCTACTTTTTATCCCAATGTTCCCACGGGATCGACATTTACGCGGGTAAAACCGCGGGGCGCAGCTAGTAATAAATTAAAAAAAGTCCTCCAGACGCAGGACCAACGGCTTAACGTGCTTTCACGGGGGTATTACACCGCCAACTTCCAAACTTTGGACTGTCACTAAGACTTTCCCAGTGGAAAAACCCAATAACACTTTCGCCCAACCCGAGAATCGAACCCCACGCTCAGCAGCCGCGCTTACGATCACGAAACTAACGAGCCAGTCACATCCACAAGTCCTATATACATATATGGTGTATAGTTATATTTTATAATTTTCTAGATTCTGATATCTTGACACACTTTCCCCAAATTCAAAGGTTGCGAACTAATTTAAAATCATTTCATTATAAGTAAATATGCTCTTCACCTCAAAGAACTCATAACGTCAAGTGGTTTGATCGTGTCCCAATTTTGTATAACTCAATAAAATATTAAACAAATTCCGAAAAAGTTTTATTTCGCCTTCAAATAAAACTTTTTAATGCGGCCCTTAGGACCAAAATCACGGCCATTTAATTTGTATCGACTCACGACTTTTTCAGAAGCTTCTGAATCTATCAAAGATTAAAAGGGTTTGAAGAAGAAGAAAACTTTGCAAATTGGGTTCCGCCCCCTTTTAGCAATTGCGTATCGGTGTTTTACTCAATTACAAATTGGCAGATGGCTTTTGTACAATATTCAGGATAATTAATGACATTACTTTGCTGGTGGGGAGTTCTCCAAGTGCAAGTGTATTTTAAAATTATTCTAATTAATTTAAGGCTAACCATATTAATATTTCGTGAGTAGGTAGGTAATCAAGCTACAATACAAAATAAGAAGAGGTAGTAGGTTCGGTTTAGGTTAGTTGGGTTAAAAATATTCGCGTTTAAATATCTGTTAGAGTATCTTTGCTCTGCACTGCTCCCCGTAACACCGCGTAGTGTCACGTAATTCATAATAGGCGCTGCGTCGTCTGCGTAGCTCCACGTAGCGCTGCGTAGCTCTGCGTAGCGCGGCGTAGCGCCTAGCCGCTACGCAAGCACTAGGTAAACACTTATGAAACGCCTAATAAAACACTTAACATTTGACACGAAAAACCAAGTGAAAGTTTTAAACCCAATAAACCATATTTGCTAAGTTTTAATTCTTCTTCATACAAGGAGTAAAAGGATCTCTGAATCTTGTGTAAGGAATACCTACTCTGTGAAATAATTGCGTTCGAAAATTTAATAATCGCTCGACAAGCACTTTTCTGTTCAAGCAGTAGTACATAAATCTAGGAGAAGTCGGTTAAAGGTTTTTAATAATCTACAATTTCTACAAATAGCCTGCTTAGGAATGCAATCATACATTTAATGTTTAATAGAAAAATAAACTTTATATTTCAAGGCATTTATATTTTCATTTGTTTTACGTTCATCGGCTTGCTTCTATTACTTCTACTATTAAACCTAATAAAACGGGATTCGTAAAAGTCATAAATGAGAAAATGATATCTTCAGCGTACAAGCTATTAGGTTTGTAGAAGTACCAATTTCCGAGTTGCGATTGAATTATATATCCATTATTTACCTACACTGCAGGCATTTATAAAATTAGTAATTCGTGAATAAGTCTACTCCAGCATTTGTTTACCTATACCAACATGAACTTTTTATATAAAGAAATACTTACACGTAAGTTAATATAAATACTCTCGACACAAAAAAATCTTTAATTTGTTTATTTTCTCTATGAGGATTGTGATTAAATTATACTTAAATGATATTGAATGACATTGTATGAATGACTAATAATTACCTACCTATGAATATTAATAATACATAGTCTAAACAACTTACCTTTTATGTGATGTCTCGAAAATAAAATAACTTCCAATATGAATCACAGCTCCATATACCGTTCTAAGAGCGCACCCAAAAACAAAATTTACCTCTCCTACCTACAATTAGTGTAGGCACTGCAATAAAACAGTCTACAGCTAAAACGCACCCAGTTTAACATTTATTTTCAGCTACGTTTAGACTTTAGTATCACGTGGCCGGACTGACTCATTGTTAGTCCTTGATTGCCACGCCACAGGCTACTACGAAAGGATCCGGTTCTTTGAACTACACTGGTAACATATAATAGTAGATATTGTTAAGAATTTTGAGGAAAATAGACAAAAATTAAAGGCAAATCTGTGAAGGTTTCTTATTGTTATTACCAAGTGAAAGTTACACTGGTAAAATAAAATAAGACATTTTGTCGTCTTTTTGCCCATGCCTATCTATATGTATATGTCGCATTTTTGGAAAATAAGAAAATTAAAGCCAAATCTGCAAAAATTATAATCCTAGTGAAGATTACTTACCGGGATTATCTTAATTTAAGTGTTGTCCATTGTGTAGTTTTTTGCGTACATTTTTAATAACAGAGATTGAATAGGTACCTACAGTTTGATTGAGAGAGTTGACATAAATGCAGCAGTTTTTAGGCATTACAAACAAAGAGAAGATAATAATATGCTTTAAAATCAAAGCATCAATCTATCTTTACATGTGTATCATACGAACATATGCATCAAATAAGGTGTAAAGATCACTCCAAGTGATATCCGTAAATGCAAAGATCAATCTTTTGCCAACTCGATTCAAAAGAAGAGTCCTTTAAGTCCACAAGTAAGATCATCAATCAAGCCATATCTACCCACTGCTGGGCTTCAAACTTCACCATAAGCACACATCATTACTACATAATAAGATAAGCATCCCGGTGTGCGTGTCTTTGTGTCCTGAACTCGCAAATCACTGCAACGATTTTGAGGGGATTTTCGTAAATTCATAGACGTTTAAGAAAAGTTTGCTATACAGGGTGGCAGGCCATATCGACGATAACCTGTTACCCCATTCACAACATGATTCTGAACTGAAAAATTTGCTGTTACATATATTTTGAGCGCGTAGGTATTGCACTTTGCTATGAAAGAGCCCATTTTTAGGGTTCCGTACCCAAAAGGTAAAAACGGGACCCTATTACTAAGACTCCACTGTCCGTCTGTCACCAGGCTGTAACTCATGAGCCGTGATAGCTAGACAGTTGAAATTTTCATAGATGATGTATTTCTGTTGCCACATGTATTTAAGGGGGGCTACAACAAACGTGTTTTTTTTTCAGTGTATTTGCCTTGTGGTACTAAACCCTTCGTTTGCGAGTCCAACTGTACTTGGCAAGTTTTTTTTTATACTCGATGAAAAATTTCTACGCTAGGGAGTCAAGAATCATGTGCTGAATTCATGGTTACAGTTTGTGCATCACCCTGTATTAAATCATATTGGAGAAGCCGTTGCATTTAAATATGTTTACGCTTGCTACGCCCATAATATCTACGGCATCCAATGACGATAAGCAATGACGTTTAAGGGCGCATTCCACTAAACCTTTATTCCTAAAATAAGTCTTATTCTGAGAAAAAAAATTGAATTTTTGACAGTTTTTCCATACTAAAACTCTCAGACGTAAATTTTATTCCACGAAAAGATATATCTTACTTTGGTAAAATCGTCCCTAAGCCGATTACGATAATTCGTTTTTTCAAGCGTGAAATCAAAATATTATATTGAGAGAGAGAGCAAACATCATGAATATAAGGGTGTAACTTTCTGTGGTCCACGTGTAAGTCCCTGGACCGTCTCCGAACCCAAGTGTGAAGGTGTAAGTCGAACCTCATAAAATGGGACTACCTCGACGAAACGGCAGCAGGATGTGGAGCTGTGTCACAAACTATGCTCCACCTCCTATCCTGCCGGTCGATTCTGTAAAAATCTCACCGTGAAAACTTTGGTGAAGTGAGTTTGTTTTTGCTAGGAATTGACACTATTGACAGCTCACTCCACGCTCACTTCACCTAAGTTTTCACGGTGAGATTTTTACAGAATCGCATCGCAGGTCACTGAAACATGCAGCCCAAGTGACCTCTGTGCTGCCACCGATAACGTCGTGGAAGTGGCGAAGTTTTTGGCCAACAGAATTTGGGTAAAGGCTCCTGCAAACAGGCGCGACGCGCGACACGAATCGCGCGCGACACAAAGGCACCGCTCCGCTCGTTTCGCGACTTGCGGTGCCTCTGTGTCGCTCGCGATTTTATCGCGTGTCGCGCCTGTTTGAAAGCGCCTTAACTGTCATGCCACTAACGATACGAAGAAGATTAGAAGTAGGTAATTGATATTTTATTTTCATAATTGCTCGAATAAAACAATCTACTCTAAGCTAATATAATCAGACATTTAACCCCGACAACAACATAAATTTTCTTCAAAACTTCCTACTGCAAAATATGCTCTCATTGAAACTTCAAACTACGTTTTTCTAAATAGAAAGCACATTAATTGCTACATACAATATAGTAGCTAACAGTATGCTAACTCTACAATATATACGCATTATGCATTATATTATCGCAAATGGGTAAGATATTCACATATACATTGTAGGATACTGTCTGTTCCAAAAATAACCGATGAACGTGTAAACAAACCCTGCTCAGGTTAAATTTTTACGCAATCAAATGCTAAAGAGAATAAGTAACACTAGGTTTCAACTATAAAGGCTCATACAAACAAACAGGCGCGCGGTGTGACGTGCGGTGACTCTGTGTCGCGCGCGATTTTATGGCGTGTCGCGCCTGTTTGAAGGAGCCTTAAATCTTACCACTTTTTCCAACAATTATTGTTTGAAAATCGTTAAATTGTAGTTTGTAATTGTTAAAAATTGAAGTTATAAAATTAACCTCAATTTTGCGTATTGAGCAGTGGTTGCCCAGTGGAAAAGGGCACTCAATTTGTAAGTGGAACTACGAATTGGCTTCCACAGATATTTACTGATCCATTTGTTTACATGTTCATCAGATACTTTTGGAACACACCATACGTATGTATGTACCTACATATTGCCATTCCCACAAAATGCACGCCGGAGGCGACTGGACCACGAATGGCAGTGGCAATAGTTGTTTACTTTTGTGTGCTTCTACGCGATTAGAGTCGCTTCTACTATTTAAAGAGAATTAAAAGAAGAAATACGGGAGGTTTTGTAGTATTGTTTTGATAATTAAGTATTAACGGGTTGAATTATTATAACAGAAACAATTAAAAAGCCACTGTGTCTGACGTGGATTTTGGCATAATGGCAGGGCTTAGTTGTAGCTCTTGCATTGAACTTTAAGGCCAGGACTCTCAAAATTGACCTATTTTTGATTCAACATTAAGCAATCAAATATTCTTTGTTTTAATCTGAAAAAAATATATGTTGCAGTTCAATTAACACTCTTGATTATTCTACGGTTCAAAACACGATATTTACAACTTCACTCGATCATAAAAAATCGCAAACAAATCGAAAACAAGGAAGTTTTTGATCGTTTTTCAAGTTTTACTTGAAGTAGATCAAACTTTTACTCACAAAAAATATGTCAAAAAATAGGCAATGATGTATAGAAGAAAATTCTACGGGTAATTTTTCTCAAAACAGAATTGTATTGTTTTAACAAGATATAATATAACAAGGCGGCCCGCGCTCATTGCTTCAGTAGCCTGCCAGGCGTCACCGAGGTAGGACCTGTGTTGCTTTTCCTGGCTCGCTGCGTTCCCCCGCTAATCGATCGAAATATACGTTCACAGACTGAAATATAATGCAGTATTGTTATTTACCGTGTTTGTGTATTCGTTTTAAAAATCAGTCTGTAAATATTGTTGTAGGTTCTAGTATTAATAATTAAACTAGATATTAGTTAGTAACTGGGTTGTGGAGGTCAGATAGGCAGTCGCTCCATGTAAAATACTGGTATTCAGCTGCATCCGGTTAGACTGGAAGCCGACCCCAACATAGTTGGGAAAAGGCTAGGCAGATGATGATTAGTTTATGTTGTAGTAGGTATATTATATAGTGATAATTAAGATTAAATTATGGGGAATAAAAACAGAAGGAAGAAAAAATGTCCAGCATTGAACTGCGGGAGCTTAAAAAAAATAAAGTAAGTTTGATTATTATTTTTCTATTAACCTATTTGTAAAAGTCGACGGGACAGAACAATATTGTAGTTGTTTATGTAATTAGTAGCTTTTTGTACCTACTTGCCTTCGTCACAGTACTAGCAGTAGCAGGTAGGTACAGACGCCAGCACATCAAGATATCAGAAACTGACAAATTTTTCCAATCAACTTTGAACCGTATGCTTTAGCGTTAAAGTTGAAAATCTATTAAAGAAATTTGACAGATTGTAGTAGCTTAATGTGCTGGCGTACCATAAATTTACAATAAAATTAAGTATAGTAATATCAAAGTAAATATAAACTAGTTGATATTTTAGTTTTTAATATTTCAGTTTATAGACAAAACAGTAGCACAACTACAACAAAGATAATTTTTGCTAATAAAACTTTTTATCTTTGCAGTTCATCGATACCAAGATCTAAAGGCGTATTTAAAAAAAAAACCGGGCAAGAGCGAGTCGGACTCGCGTACCGAGGGTTCCGTAACATCCGGGTTTATGCGTAAGGTTTATGTTTATGAAATTAAATGTTTTTTTTATATTTTTATATTTGAGTTGATTGAATGAAAGGTAAATTGCGGTTTACGATTTATTACGTATTAAAAAAAAAAAACTACTTAGTAGATCTCGTCAAACCAATTTTCGGTGGAACTTAACATCATATATTTTTTTAGTTTTATCATTTTCTTATTTTAGAAGTTACAGGGGGGGGGGGGGGACATTTTACCACTTTGGAAGTGTCTCTCGCGCAAACTATTCAGTTTAGAAAAAAATATATTAGAAACCTCAATATAATTTTTGAAGACCTATCCATAATTTATTGTTTTTTTTTCTATTTTTGTGTGAAAATCTTAATGCGGTTCACAGAATACATCTACTTACCAAGTCTAAACAGTATAGTTCTTATAGTTTCGGAAAAAAGTGGCTATGACATACGGCAACGGAACCCTAAAAATGCACAGGCGACAGTAACTACATAATCTACAACTCGATTTTTTAAGTTAGAGAATGGGATTTAGAATGACGACCGACGCGACGGCAGGAATTGCTTCTCGCTCAGGCGCAATAGCTACTACTACGTGAGCGACAGACATGTACACACTATTATCTATACAGTATTGTGACTCGGCCCTCTTCTAGAAATAATTACAGACCTACAGCCGCGCGTAAACACGCAATAGGGCTGCCCGCCTACAGTATTTTAATTTCATCAACCTGCCAGCTTCATTCTAGTTTTGTGATTGTATAGGTAAAATATTATATTTTTTATTTAAAAATATGAAATTCGTTGTGAATGAAATGTGAATGAAATAGGATAGTTCAAAAACAATACATATTTTTGTTTTTTTTTATTAGTAGATTTAATTTTAAAAAAAACTTATTGACGAATTCAAGCAACCAAAAATAGCACAATATAGTCTATAATTGCTCTTTACCATATTATTAAGTAAGTACTTGTATTAATTATTTCAATGAATATTTGTCACAAATAGCACGCTTACTGCTTACAAAACGATCACACCGTCCGGCGTCCGTTCATCACTGCGGAGCATTCGAGACTGTTTGTTTACCGAGTGTAAACCGGACTCTAAGCGCGTAGGTATAACTCGCGTTCCAACCGTTTGTATGAAGATAGTATACTGTATAGATAATATTACCGTGCCTACTGTATCTATTCTATAAATTATAATAATAATGCAAGGTTGTTGATGTTGTTGATAGTAGAGTGTACGTAGATATTTGTTACCTCCTGATTTAACGACTGACTTACTACTCGACTTACCGATCGACTTACTGACTGACTTACCGACTTACTGACTGACTTCCTGCGGGAAATTGAATTACGCGGGTAAAACAGCGGGGCAAGCTCGTCTAAAATAATTTCGATGTTTCACATCTGCCAGGCCTCTCACGATGGCTCAATTTATAGATGATCTTTTTATTATAATATACATTACATAGGTACCTACCTAATTACTTATAAAACTTAGTAATAGGATAAGCTTGCGAATGCGTCTATAGTAGGTTTTTTTTTAGCATTGATCTATCTTTCAGACACTCTGAAGCAACGGAAAGCACCAGTGGAGATGGAGCTGGAGAACGTGATCCAAAAACTCAATCGCTTATGAGTCGCTGAAGACATACTAGAACGAGTCAACTCCGACCCAACATTCATGAAACGCATTGTTACTGGTGACGAGACGAGTTTGACATGCAAACTAGTCAACAAGCTTCGGAGTGGCGCCTTCCAACTGAACTGAAACCGAAAAAACCACGCCACGGCCAAAGTCGATCAAAAGTCAGTCATGTTGACTGTTTTCTTTGACTATCGCGGTATTGTACACTCGGAATTCATACCGGAAGGTCAAACGTTAAATAAAATATATTATTTGAGCGATATGCGGCTTTTGAGAGAGTAAATTCGAAAAAAAGGCCAGATTTGTGGAAAGAAAATTGTTGGATCTTGCACCACGATATTGCGCCTTCGCACAAGGCCATCACTGTGAACGAATTTTAGCGAACGAAGGAGAATTCGCGGCGTAAACTAAGCTCAATTCCGGAAAAAGCGTTTAAAAAATGTTTTAATGATTTGGTTATTCGTTGGTGTAAGTGTGTCGTTTCTGAAGGATCATACTTTGATGGGGATAAAATAAATTTGGATGAATACCTAACTAACATTTTGTGTATTATTTGATCTCGGTACGTCTTTGACAGAGCAGTATTTTAGTATTTCTTATTTCTAATAAAGAATTTATTATCCTGTGCATTGTATTGTAATGAGTTTTATCAGAATTTATTTAGTCCAAAGTATATAACTAATAATAAATAACTAGCTTATGCCCGCGACTTCGTACGCGTGGACTATAAATTAGTTATTAAACATACCCTATGTGATGGATGAAAACCAAAGCTACAGAATATCGAAACTTCCATCAAAATCCCTTCAGTAGTTTATTATCAGACAAAAATTCGACAAAACGGATCATTCATAAGGGTAGTGCGGAAGCGATATAACAGTCATGAAAGAAAAGATTAGGTAGCAATTAAAAAACTGCGCACCAGACTGCGGACTCGCGCAACGAGGGTTCTGTACCATCATATGTTTTTAAATTTTCATCGACGAGGCCTATATTCATCAGAGAATTTTAACATTGTGCACTGCGGTGTATAATATTGCAGTTTTATGTCAGCGCCATCTCTTGACCGATAGTGAAACTAATATAACTTTTATTGATGATTTCTGAACAAGTGTGCTATTTAGAGACTTCGTTTTATTTTTCCTGTAATCTTTACATAAACTTCTATCACATAAAATAATTTCAAATTTTTCTGTTTGCAAACTTCGGAGATAAGGGCGGGAAAGGTTTTTTTTTTTTTGCATTTTACATCAAAAGTCGAAAACAATGCGGCCCAAAAAAAAGAATAAATGTTTGAGAATGTGCAAACTGTTTTCTTTCATATGATACCCCACGTGCTCTAGTAGCCCCACTTCGAATTCTTCAGACTTCCTTTCAGGCCCTGTTGCAAAAAACGTACATATATTTTTATTTCTTTCTTATTTGCAAAATAGTTGAGCAAACGTCATCTAAAACTATTCCAAATTTCAAGTTGATGCATTAGTAGTTCTTGACATGTCCAGCTGTGACAGACAGACAGACAGACAGACTGAGTCTCACCATAAGGGTTCCGTTTTACCATTTTGGTACGGAACCCTAAAAAGAAAATTTTTGGTAGGTAATAAAATTAATTACGTTGCTATATTTATATTTCCCTAAAAACTAAACACCAGAAATATTTTAACATAAATTTTATACATAATATTAAAAAAATATAATATTTACAATCACAAAACTAGAAAGAAACTAAAGTAGGATGATGAAATTAAAATACTGTAGGCGAGCAGCCCTATATTTCAAGAATAGGGCAGAGTCACAATACTGTTAGATGAAATTACCGTGGCAGCAGCGGGGTCAGCGAGTTCATTCGAATTGCGCGTTCGCGGAACTTGCCACGCGCGGAGGGAGGTAATGCTAAATGCCTACTGCGCTCGAATATCCTGGCCTTAAAGATTTAAAAGAAAAATATTCAGCAAAAAGTTCAAATTATTAAGTCAAATTATTTATTCGCAAATAATGCAATAATAATAATTATTTATTTGGCTTATAAGTGCAGGTAAAAACAGAAAGCTAAAATGAAACAAATTAGGTATGACGAACAAAAATATAGGATACCTACCGTAGGATATTGCAGGTACCTACAAATAACAATACCATTTGATGTGTCTATAAATAAAAAAAATAAAAATATTTTATTAAGAGAGACTACACTACTAGAGAGACTACTACATTGTGTTAGTGACTAAAATTATCTTATAAACTATGTTAGTATAATATTTAGAAACAAAAAAAAAGATGAAAAATAATAAAAGAACACAGATAGTTTCATCAAGCCCTATGTAATACATGAAGCTTGATAAACCTACCCATGGTAGGCCCATCCAGCCTTTCAGCAAACACCCTGAAGATACTGTTGGTGCTTCCTCCTACTCTGCGCGTCATCGACGCCACCTTCTTAATGACCTACTGCAAAATAGTCGTCAGTATGAGCATCGGCGAACATACATGACGCACTACAATAGGGTGGAAGCCTCAACAGCACCCTAAAGGTGTTATTATATTGTAATCTCTTCTATATCTACTTGTATACTTATACTAGCTTCCGCCCGCGGCTTCGCCCGCAAGGTATGTCGATAGAAACTATCCTATGTCCTTCCCCGGGATGCAATCTATCTCTCAGCTGAATTTTATCGAAATCCGTTCAGTTGTTTAAAACATAAAGTAACATACAGACATAAAGTAACATACAGACAGACAGGCAGACAGACACAGTTACTTTCGAATTCATAACATTAAGATGGATGGGGTGGATCGAATAATCGATTTTCCCACCCGTAGGTACGCCAAATACGCGCATTGACGTGGAGTTGCGGACACCAGCCCGTATTACCTATTACCTATCTAATTATATAAGAAATCAATTATACAATTTATTTTTTAACACTAACCTACTATCAGACATAATATTATAAAGGCGAAAGTTTGTGAGTGTGTGTGTGTGTGTGTTTTTATATGTTTGTTTCTACATCACGCTCAAACAGCTGGACCAATATTGATATCACCCTGGATGAACATATAGGTTTCTTTTATCCCGATATTCTCACGGGATCAACATTTACGCGAGTGAAACCGCGGGGCGCAGGAAGTAATATTATAAATATGAAAGTTTGTGAAGATGTGTGGATGTTTGTTACTCAATCACGCGTAAACCGTTGAACAGATTTGTATGAAAATTGGCACATAAATAGACCATTTCCTGGATTAACACATAGGATCCCGATATTCCCACGGGATCGAAACTTACGCGGGTGAAACCGCGAGGCGCTGCTAGTAAAATAATAGTGCTAATTTCTCAATAGCAGCCAGGAGTCTGGATTTGTGTTTGGTTGATTTACATGGGGCTTAAACATTACTGGCAAAATGTGGGTGTACTATTGGAGCATCCCTATGTGCTGATGGTGATCATCGGGGTGGTTTTAGTGAGGTAAAAATCCCACACTCCCCGTCGAGGTCGAGGTCGAGTGCCTTTTGAAGGATTCCCCCAGAAAAAAAAAAGGACCTACACCTCTGCCTAACCCATTGTGAAATACAGGCGTGATGTTATTTAATGTTTATAATACACTGATTATGAAACAGGTAAATTACACGCAAATTCAATTATTTATTTCCAAGAAATATTTACTACAAGTAGCCGCCAAAAACATAAAGAAATAGTTAAGTAGTTACCTACACAAGGAAGAAAAGTAATTCGAAACAATGTTTGTTCCTAAGTAACAAAATTGTTTTGAACTCGTAAATACGTAGGGAAAGTTTGCAAATATAAAAGAAATGCTCGTTTTATATCTTTCGTCTTCATATCCAGGAAAGACGAACTGTAAAGATTTGCATGCACGGTGACGCAGCTCACGCAGATTCAAGCTTAAGACTCATCCGCGCCCTCATCTTTTGTTTGATTATTTATTTTATTTTAGAATGGCAATGCAGTAAATAAGCACGCAAGATTATACGTTATTATTATTATATACGGTAGTTTTACATTGTTTAGTTTTATTATAATCACTAAAACGGAAAATAGTGGCGTCTATTATCCGTTTTAGTGATTATAATAAAACCTATTACTATTATTAATCAATCGCGAATGCCAATATAATTTTCCAAGCAATTATTTATCGCAATGCGCGGACTCTAGTATATTGGTATTGTTCACAAATTGGCGAATATTTTCCGCAAGGATAAAATTGCGTGGTGCGCGCTTAGCCTTATAGCGGCTCGGAACATGAGGCGAGTCGCGGCAGCAAAGACTATACTATATAACCACCTGCGCAGTAACGAATTCATGTTTCAGCGGGGGTGAGGGGCGGGGTACTGCGCAACGAGTAGCGCACACTAGAGCCGATATAAAGTTTAAATCGGGCTGTTTAAATAGAATCATAATCCAATCTGAGTTTTGCTTTTCCTAGTATTCTTAGCATTTCATTGATAATTTATTTTGTATCCTATTTGCACACTTAAATCAAGTCTCATCCTGTAGATATCTGTGTCCTTATCACACTAATATTATAAAGGCGAAAGTTTGTGAGTATGTGTGTGTGCGTTTATGTGTTTGTTACTTCTTCACGCTCAAACGGCTGAACCAATTTTGATAATTTTTTTTATGAAGGTAGCTGCCACCCTGTATTAACATATAGGCTACTTTTTATCCCGATATTCCCACGGGATCAACACTTATGCGGGTAAAACCGCGGGGCGCAGCTAGTGTCAAATAAATATTACTAACTAATTAAGTATTACTTACTCTCCGGTTGAAACTTCTCAACTACAGCGCAAATTCAAAATTGAGTCACACAAGAGTCAGGAAAATTAATTGTTAAGGAAATTGACCGCCAACTTAAATTTTCCGTATATTCTAAGTACAACTGTAATTCTTCGACAGTCGTATGAAATGGCTATAACAAATTAAATTAACGTAGGTTGTCAATTTGCTTACCAATTAATTTCCCTTGCTGTACACAGAAATGCAGAAGCATGTGTCACAATTACTGCTGTTCTTTGTACCTTTGCACCACAAATATATTTTATTTAGGTACCTTGAAAAGCCCAAACGCCAAGCTAATAAAACCCTATTTAAAGAACACAATGTTTACGACTTGCAAAATGAGAATTTACTTTTGTTCCACCCTTTTTAATCTCAACTCAAAAAACTTGCTCAACAAGGCATTATCCGTTAATTTTAATTCATATAATCCTTTCGGAGCTAATCTAATTATGGAACTAGAATTCTCTCACAGGGGTGTTGCCTTGGCAACCGTCACTTTTACAAAGATTATTCTCATTCACGTGAAATTTTTGTAGAAGGGTTTCCTCCATTAGTTCCTAAACAAATATACGGGGAAGGAAATTCGTAAATTCTTTTGTTGATAATAAGGCGGGAGCGGTGCATCAGGCAATCTTCCCGCGAACAAAGAGCTTGGGGCGAAGTTCCCCTTCTTTTATGCAATTGTTATTTTTGTACAGTCAGCGTGGATGTTAGACGACACCGCAGATCGATGTCAAACACCAGACAAAACGCTGCGTTGACGTTATCAGGGAAAATACACGACGCGACAAGGAAGTGCGTTTATTTGACATCCTTAGTTCGTTATGTCGGCTATTGTCGGGAATAGAGTCCAATTACAGTACAATGTGTCAACAAGTGTCTGTGTGGTGCCGGACTTAAAGAATTGCACCACCCCTTACTTCCCGTGGGTGTCGTAAAAGGCGACTAAGGGTCTTACCGGAGAATGGGCAGCAGCGTTCTCTATTTATTCCACCATCATACCATACTGCGATCGCCAACCCGCCTGCCAAGCGTGGCGATTATGGCAAACCCCCCCAAAATTGGGGGAGGCCTATGTAGAGCAGTGGACGTCTATCGGCTGAAACGACAGTACAATGCCAACTTGCAATAAACTTCCACAACAATGTTTTATTCCTTTCATACTGCAATATCTAAAGGATATCAAACACAGAAAAACATTGGAAGGTTCACAATTAAAATAAAATAATGAGCAACTATTTAATCATGACTATTTTCGCGATACACAGCTTTGAATTCCCAGACAGTCTTTAGCCATTTCCCGGAATGTAAACGCAACAAATCGTTGTAAATGAGCAAATAAGGCTTTTATGAAGCGGAGCGGACGTCGTGTGTGCAGGAACTGAGCATATGTCTGAACAAACACATTGTTAAACATCATAAATAAAAGCAGAGCGTTTTAAACTACGCTACTGAATATGGGTCATTTGCTACCGCGAATGGACTTCAGTGTTCCCAACCACATAATGTTCTGTTACCTAAATATAAATGGATGCTCGAATTGTGCTCATTAAACAAGATTTAAATGCACTCGCGGGTAACATACTAATAGTGACGTGAACATTCGGATGCTGTTGAATTAAGAAGAACTGTTTGTTGTACAGGTACTGAATTTTAAGCAGATGTAATGTGAACAGCTAGAATTAAATGCTCGTCCTCGTCAGTAGTGTATTATTGGGGGTTCTGCATCACTTGCTCTCGCTTCGCTCGAGCGCGTTATGCAGAACGCCCCAATAATACACTACGTCTACGCCTACGGTCGGACTTGCAATACGTGTTGAATATTTTTATTACATTCAACGGTGCAATGTGTTTATACACGTTCACATTTTAGCTTAACGTAAGCACACTGACTAAACCACTGAACATGTTGCTGCCAAGGCTCATCATCATCTTCCCAATCTTTTAAGCCTCCACCGCAATAAAAACACATGGTCCTGTCTCCATAACCAGTATAAAAGAAACCGGCATCAGCTAAAACCTCCGGTTTCTGACGCATATGTAGAGGCCAGTCTATGAAACTGAGCAATCGTTTAGTTTTTGAGCTGAAGTGTGGGTGCTGAGGCTTGCGGTCTTTTTTATCATTACTCATCAATGAGGCTATTGTTCTGCTCGCCTGTGATGAGCTAATACCACACTCATCCCGTCCCTCAGGATCATAATCATCTCTTCCTTCAACTATTTTAAATTTTTCACAATCATTCTGTATGTCGCTTACTCGAACAAATGTATGCGTAACCTCACCATCACTCTTGAATTCAAGGTAATGTGTATTTTCAATATCAGGTTTCACCGAATCTTCCGTACGGATTGCATCATTGTCCTGATGTTTTGATGAATCTAAGTTCGATATTTTCTGAGCAGTCCACACACTTTTAGTAAATATTATCTCACCACTAACATTCTTGAAAATAATTTCACGAATGCCTTCCACATCAGATTTCGCTGAATTGAGCATTGTTAATAATATTGTAAAATAATGGTGTAAAGAGATAACAGTAAAATCGAACCTTCACCCAGCAATGGTGGGATCCGAATGCAAATAAATATGAGTGTAATGAGTGTTCGATGTGAAATTATAATGATGTCACATTGGTGTTGCTGACAACTTTTATGCATGTAAACGGGGACGAGTTGAGGGATGGGAAGCTAAATTTAATAAATAAAATGTAAAATGTTTATTCCAAAATTTTATTATCAAAGCACCATTTATTTAAACATAAAATATTTTTTAAAGCACATATTGAGTCATGATAAATACAACTATACAGTTCATGAGAATGGTCATATTTTTTATACAAACTTAATAAACTCGGACAACCTTTGTCTTCTAAATTATTTATATTATTATTATTCGAAATATTTTTTAACCACAACACTTTTTCTAAACCTTTGGTGTAAACACTTTTATCACTTAAAATATCTACAATCAAATTTTGATGATTTGAGTAAGACACATATCCTTCACTCCAATATATCTTTCTATTACGTTCAATCCAATTTACTTGCCTCCTTTCTTGTTCTGTCAATTCGTGATATGGAAAAGGTGGTTTAATCAAAAACACCTGTATTTTATTATCGCATAATATTGCCATTTCTTTTACTATGAATTCATTTGCTTCTGTTTTAAATCCTTGAACATCTACAATGGCAGTCATGATAATCTGCGCACTATGTTACTCAAAGGTTTATATTCCACAAGTCGATCGTTAATAATTAAACAATATCCAGTTGTGTTATCTGGTATTGGTGCTGAACATTCAATCTCCAACCGCACATCTACGGGACCTGTTTTCAAACTATCGTTTTGCCTTGAACAGTCTATGATAAAGAGAGGAGCCTTCTCCTTGAAACTG
The DNA here is from genome assembly GCA_916614155.1 of Mesoligia furuncula. Classification (NCBI taxonomy): domain Eukaryota; kingdom Metazoa; phylum Arthropoda; class Insecta; order Lepidoptera; family Noctuidae; genus Mesoligia; species Mesoligia furuncula. The sequence continues at coordinate 18,388,472 of OU744796.1, forward strand.
ATTAAGTCAAGCAAGGGGTCTGCAGGACTGTTATAATAAGACTGACGAAATTTCACATACATCTCGTATAATATATTATATTTGCCCTCGGCAAACTGTAAGCCTAAAGGCTCGTACGGGTAATACTGTGAATTCAAAAATAGTGTTATATTTGTTACTTCACAATGATCGAACAACGAACTGTCTTTGGTTTTATTATTTTTCCTATTCGTTTGTAAGCAAAAAATTACATATCGTGGTTTCTCTAACTGAGATGCAGTCTTAACTGACCAAGAATGCTTAGTAGTTTTAGGAAGTAATGGATACTCGTATAAATCCCAATTTCTAAACGCCATCTGAATAGATTTATCTTTTTCTAAATGTTTTAGAAGTGTCAGTCGTTCCCGGTCTGACACTTTTATGTGTGGTACACGCCATTGTATTCTTTGTACTTCTATTTGAAAATTAGCAACATCATCAGTTAATATGATACTGTTTAAGTTAGAGTTACTTCTATTTAGTATAAGTTCATGTTTACAATTAATAACAATTTTATTGTAATCCTCTGCAAACCCTAAAATCTTATTTAGAGGTATGATAGCACTAAAATTACCATCATTTTTAAACCCACCCATAATCCAACCCCATAAGGCAGCAACTTTATTTTCCCCTTCATTCATTGACACGTATGATTTTATTGTTGACGTTATTCCAGAATTTTTTATACGATCTATTTCAATACCATTCATTTCGTACCTGATGTCTTGAAACAACAGGGTTATTAGTGAACGTAACAGTTTTCTTGATTGGATTCCCATCTTTACCGAACAGCTTTGCTTGACCTTCGATGTAAATTGAACTGGCTGATGGTAGGACGTATATGTCTTGCTGATGTATGGGGATTCTGATTTCATCGTTTTCTCTAAAGCTATTATTGTAGGGATTATATGAATGGATTTCATAACTTTCGATCGAACTATCGAAGTGTGGTAATTCAGTAATCTGTAGTATATTCATACTTTAAAACCTAGGGCTCTCAGAAAACCTTTATTTTCTTCAGTCAATTTCTTAACTTTTTTCCCTTTATTTGCTTCAGTCAATTTCTTAACTTTTTTCCCTTTATTTGCTTCAGTTAATTTCTTAACTTTTGTCTTACGTCTATGCACCTTAGTGATCGTTAAAGGAATAAGATGTTTTATTTTCACAGGAGTGTTTTTATAATATAGTATCATTTTGTTTTTCTTAAATGAAGACGTAGTTGAATATTAAATTCGTCGCCAAAGTTAATACAATAACCAGATTGATCAACAATCCTAACAGATATAGATGAAATTATATTTTTGTTCACTGGAAAGTAAATAACGTTTCGCGGTATTTCTTTGTATTGATGACCTGGAGCAGTATCAAATACAAATTCATGAATAAAATGAGTCGGTAATCCGTTGCAGTACGAACTGTGTACAAGATCACATTCGATTCTGATTACAGATAGACTGCTGCTTTTGATGGACACATTTGGTCTTGAATTTAACACTGAAAAATATAACAAACCGCACTCGTATTGATCGGATAAATGCAGTGGTGGTTGAAAGTATGACACCAATTCAGATTTATTTCCAGAGATAGTAACCGTGGTAGACATGCTTGCATACTGGACTCTTTCAGAAGATCCTGTTTATTTTATTCCTACTCTACACCAAAAATTCCTTAAAAAATGTAAACAGAGATGTCCACAATTAAAAGGATGATCGCGTTGTATATTATCATAATTATAGTGAACTTTAGTACCTACGTATTTTATAAATTCTTTAGGAGGCTTAAGATTTCCGTAACTGTCAAAGTACTCAATATAATCATTGTATTTTGCATAGGCTACCCAATGAGAGCCAGGATCTTTAGAACTATCTAAATTAATAACTCCACATTCTTTTTTATAAGGGCTTTTGGGAAGCTCATCTCTCATAAAGACTCCTCTAAAATAGGGAATACTATTTCCATACTCCAAAATGTCAAAGTTAGTTAAGGCTCGTTTGGGCAGCCGATATCTCAGTTTTTTTTATTCGATACAAAAATTCCAAGCCCATTTTTATGTGGTTTAAGACGCAGTCCTTTCCCAATGCAGAGAGCTTCCATTTTTTCATTATGTCTCTTCGATTCAGCCAACAGCTTTCTAGCCATCTTGAATTCATTTATGGTTTTGGCAATACCAGCTGCACCGCCTGCTATTGCTCCTGCCGCTGATAATCCAGCAAATATAGGAATCAAAGGTAATACACCGCCAGTTTTTGGTATAGGAATAACACGAGGAAGTTTAATGGATAAATCATTAGCTAAGTCTCTGGTGGCGGCCATAGCTACTTCTATTGCCGCTTTTTTGCATTTTGGTTTTAGTTTTTTCATGTGTCTTTTCGTTTTAGTGATAACATTTTTAAATTTATTTTTTAACCCTTTTCCAGATGTAACTTTTTGAGAGCACTTTTTTCTAAATTTGTTTATGCCAGAACCGCTTTTAATTTTTGTAGACATTGTCCTGCTTACTAAGCGTGCTGCGATTTTTTCGCTTACACTTGCATCCAAAGCAACTGCTCGCTTTTTTGCCATTTTCAACAAAATTAAATCCGCTCTGTGACGATCCTTTAAGTTTGATGATTTTAGATAAGCAATGTCGTGTTCTTTGCAATATTCGTCTAATTTATTAATACCTTCGTCTCCACGTGTGAGTCTTTTAATTAGATTTGTACCAGGACCACAATAATTATATCCAGGTAAATGTAATTCAAATGGTAAATGATTTATGAGCCAATTGAGAAGACTACTCTCTCCAATACACATCGTAAGACTAATCAATCATAGATTGAACACTTAATAAATATAATACGACTTTGGAATGTTAACATTTTTTTTTCTTTGTTATAATCTATTCGATTTATCAATCCAGCTATTTTCAGCAGAAGACAATCCTAACCATTTTACTAAAACCTTATTTCCTTTCCGTCTAAGAACTTTTTCAACTAGATATACATTAGGATATTTTGTCTTTTGAAGCTCTTGTACATAAAATGCTCCTAAAATAGGCTGACTTCTGATTGCATCTTCAATTAAGTAGGTTACAGGAGTTGTATTCTGTATTTTTCGAATTTTAAATAATTCTGTCGACCAATTGGGAGTATATCCCTTTTCAAATGTTCCTTTGTATTTACTGATACGTACATAATCACCCACCTTGAACTTACTTTTTAAGCCAACTTTTTTTTCTGACTTTACATATTTTTCTAATATTCGTTTTTTATTAATATTATCCACATTTGCTGGAATTTCATCAATTGTTCGATGATGAGTATGGTTATATTTATAAATGACATTATTAAGAGTGTCATTTATCCAATTGTAGTTACCTTTTAAACTAAATTCTTTGTACAACTTAGACTTCAATGTTCTAATGAATCGTTCAACTATTGAGGCTTTTTTTGTTGAGAAGGTTGAATAATGGTTAATTCGAAAGCATTCCATGAGTTTATTAAATTTATTATTATAAAATTCTGTTCCATTATCAGTTTGTAAATTCTTAGGTACACGGCCTTTGTCCAGCAACATCTTAAAAGTGTCACACACGCTATCCTTGGATTTGGTTTTAAGAGGAAAGGCCCAACCGTATTTTGAAAATGTATCGATAATGACAAGAATAAACCTAAAATACTTATTTTCTGAGGCAACAGATTGCATATCAATTAAATCTGCTTGCCATAGATCATCTATGTCTCTCATAATAACACGTCTTCGAGGAAAGTTCACTCTTGCGTTTTTATGAATTTCATTTACCACATCTGCTTTGCTCATGTTGATATTTTTTTATAACTCTTATTATTTAAATCTCTTCAGCTTTCTTGTGTTACATAAACGATGAATAAGTGAACATGATGAATAAGTCTGTAATACTGAATCAAAATCTTGTCATTGCCGCTATTTATTATTTAATTATGTCAGCTTCTTTTAATTCTTCAATTATAGATAAAATTTCATTATCATGATTTGTATTGCCAGCATTTCTCGAAGCCACTAATAACTTTAATCTGTCAACCAATTCATTGGGATCATCCCAATATACTAAATCAGTGTTGTTTTTATATTTTTTTAGTTTTGGTAAGTTACCTCCAAGTTTGATCTCACTTTTATCATTTAAAGTTTCAGAAAATAATGGTTTGATTATCTCACGATATTTTATCCCTTTATCACCTCTTATTTGACCTTTAGGGTTAAAATCTCTTTTATGCGCATTTGTATAATGTAGCATGTCCTTATAGACAAGTTTATCTTCGTTCGATATTAACTTTAGATCAGGTTTTCTTCGTAGTAAAAGTTCTTTCAGGCCAGGGGTCAAATTATAAGCTTTATCAGCGATTTTAATCAAAATTATATTATCATTATTTAAACTATCAATTTTAGAAAATGATACAACTGAATTACCCAAAAGTAATTTTTTGTGTTCACTTCTTAATCCGAACGGTATATTAACACCATCATAAATATCATGGATGTCATCACCTTCTAATGAGATTTCTAAATTATCTGTAAATTGTCTTTTAGAATTTTGTTCCGACAACTGTGCAGAGTTCAATTTTGGTTCGTAATAATCATTGAACTTCGTAGATGAACTAGCATTATTTTCATCCGATTCAATTTCTTCAGAATTATTCAGAGTTGTATTTTCTTTATTTTTTATTTTTTCTATAGAACTATTTGAATTAACTAGAGTTTTAAGAGGATCTGTCACCGGTTTCAGCATTTTATCAAGTGACAAGTTCATTGTATGTTCCTGAGTTTTCATTTGTTTTATTTTATTTTTTATGGAGTCAACAGACTTCATTAATTCCATTTTAATATTTTTCTCCATCCTATGTAACCACAACTGGATTCAACTAAGAGTGGAATAACACTAGCAATGTTTTTGTATATAATTCATTTATATGTAGTGTGTATCCGCTTTCATTCAAATTTAAAAAAAATATCAAAATTCTGTCTGTACCTTCCATTATTTAATGATGACTCTTTGTTAATAAGAAGAAAGTTATAAGGGTTACTCCAAACAGTTTTACAAATATCCTTGAACAGATTCCACGGTAGATCTGAGTTGACATGTTCTTCATAGATGTGCTTTAAGTTCACATCATCTTGTTTAAATATTATAATAAAGTTAGCATTGTCGCGTAACAACTGTTTCGGAATTTTTGAGTAAGTTTGCGATAAGTAAAAGCAATCAATTTGCTTATGTCTGCCCATACAGAAATAATTACGGATGTTTATTTGATTTTCACATACAACATCATCAAATATAAATACAGAATTTGGTAAAGCTTCACTCGGAGATAAGACATCTTTATCGTCATTGAACTCCTTGAATTTTATCTGTGGTACTCTTCGTAATACTTCTCGTAAAAAACAATATTTTGGCTGAAAATTAGTCTTCGAGTAAAGGTAAAGGTTTTTAAATTTGAGCCCATTTTCATGCATTAACAAACTGATCACAACATTTGTTTTACCACAATTTGAGGGACCACAAATTATACAACGAATCGTATTTGGCAACAAAGCGCTATGTTTAATCTCTTGAGGAGACTCGCCAAGATTTATATTTTTAACGTTTAGTGATATGGGTTGTTTGATCAACTTCATCTTGTCAATTAATTTAATTATAACCTAACATAAACATATATACTTTATTTTGGGCTATCTTGAGACTTGTCACTACAGGAACGGTTCTATTCTCATCTTACCAGATAGCTACCTATGTAGAAATATGAGCTAGGTAATGACTCATGATACACATCGTGCATCAAATAAACGATCACTTCGCAGGTATTCTTTGCGTAAGCAAGTCATTTTGTGTAAGATTTAATATTTTTAAAGTAAGTTTTTTTTTTTTATTTATTTACATAAACTAATAATAATAATTATGTAATGCATCTATTTCTTTCCAGAATCATGTCATACTCGCCATCCTACAGCCCCGTTTTAGATATCGTCGAACCACGAAACTTAGGGGTATGTAACTATTAGGATTATCTTAAATCAAACATTCAATTCATAGTTACAGTATAGTACTGTTTAGTTATAATATTGTTGGTATTCTTTCAGAATGTGATAGAAGACTCAGACCCCGTTACCAATCCTTTTTACTATGCTCAAGATAGGGAGAGCTGGGATATAGAAGTAGCAGCTAAAGCACATGAGGAGAGTCGACAGAAAAAAACAGAGGAGCGAAGATAGAAGAAGAAAAAAAATACATCTTTTAAAAACTCATCTTTTATCATGCGTAAGGAGCAAGGGCGGGTTCGTCACCTAATAAAAATTATGGTCTATGATTTGGATGGTCGTAATATGGAAGAAACAGACACCGAAACTGATAATGCGAGTGTGAATGTGCAGTATGTAGTGACAAGTGATTACGATGATATTATGGACAAAACTGATCATTTAGTTAGTAAAATAGTGCAAAAGTTAAGCAAATCTAATGTGTAATGTTTTGTTATTGTAATGTTTTATTATTGTTATTATTGTAAAATGTTAATTTAATTATTATTTGAATGTATTATTGCAAAAGCAAAAGAAATGTTTAAATTAATCGTTTTCATGTTTTATCTGTATAATGAAGCAATATGAATAAATCAAACAACTGCTGTAAGATTACATAATTATTTATTTCACATAGTAAATAAAAATTCATATATATTAGTAAAGTACAAACTAACAATCAAAGTTAGGTACAGACGCCAACATATCAAGCTAAACCCCCCAATCTGTCAAATTTCTTTGTTAGGTTTTCAACTTTATTACCAAAGAATAAATTTAATATTCAGTTGGGAAAATTTGACAGTTTGGGATAGCTTGACGTGCTGGCGTCTGTACTATTATTACACGATGCTCATATATGTATATGCAATAAATTATATCCGAAAAATCTATAAATTTTTTTTTCATTTAAAATACTGTTTTATAATGACCCCATGGTAATGTTGTTATCTTATCATCCATTATTTGTCGTTTATCATCGCTGTTTGACAAAATTACTTTATTTATCTTTTGAGTGAAAATTCTATGATGCTTAGACCTAATAATACACATATCATCTCTGAGTATTTCATTGTTCAGTAAAACCTTTTTATATTTTTCTATATTCAGTTTTTTGGTAATACATTTCTTAACACCTTTAGCTTTCTTTAATGTGGAAATTTTAGAATCTATACAGTATAATTTTGCTCCTAAACCTACAAATTCTGATATAATTTCACCACCCATCTCATCTTTGAAGTAGCCAGGTTTTTTAGCATTAACCATTGGTATATTAAATATATTATCGTTTTCAAAGTTGCTAGTGTCAAAATATTTTAAATGTCCTTTTAAGTCTTCGTAAAAATCCTTTGTCTGTATTAAATATAGCAGACTGTCAGTGTCTGTATAGCAAAGCTTCAATTTATTATCGTAAATTCTTTTCATGATTGAATAGTGGAATTTATATAAGTGACATTTTGCAATTTCTAAAATACTGCTATATAAACTAGCAGCCTATGGTATATCAGGGCCTTTATTAAGCTGGTTCAAGTCCTATCTCACTGAACGCGAATTCTTTGTCGTTGTAAACGGTTTTCGATCGGCTGCATACAAAATAACATCGGGCGCCCCCCAAGGATCCCATTTAGCTCCAATACTATTTATTATGTTCATTAATGACCTTCCTGAGTGTTTTCGTTTTTCCGAACTTTTTCTGTATGCTGATGACTTAAAATTTGCACGAGTTATAGAGTCAAAAAGAGACTGCGAACTTCTGCAGCACGATCTTAACCAAGTTATAAAATGGTGCCATGATAATAAAATGCAACTAAATCCGAAGAAATGTTATCATGTTAAATATACGCGAAAACTGAGTTGTATTGATACAGAGTACTTCATAGACCAGGAGCGAGTCCAAGAAGTCGAAACAATAAGGGATCTTGGAGTACACTTTGACAAAAAGGTCACTTTTGTGCCTCATATTGATAACATTATTAAAAAGTCATCAAAAATGTTAGGGTTCCTACTTCGTAACACCAAAGGCTTTCGTAAAAGTAGCACCAAGATAATGTTATATAACAGTTTCGTACGCAGTGTTATGGAGTATTGTAGTGTTGTGTGGAGACCTCACTATGCCACTCATATGTTGCGTCTGGAAAGGGTCCAGAAACGTTTTGTGTGGCATTTAGCCTTTAGTGAGGGGAAATCTAAGCGTCTGCCCTCTTACAAAGTCCGACTGTGCCATTTCAAGATGCAATCTTTGTCCATGCGTAGAGATATAACCGATGCTTTGTTTCTTTACAAGCTATTGCGCAATAAGATCGACTGCCCCGGTTTATTGAAACTTATTACATTCCGTGCGCCTTCTAGATATCCTAGGAATAAGATAACGCCCCTGTGTCCACCACACCGAAAGTCAGTGCTTGGTGCGAATTCGCCGATGCCTAGATTGTGCAGAATCCTTAATGGCCGCAGTGACTTAGTAGATGTACACCACGACAATATAAATAAATTCCTACGAGCTTTTGTAAATAATCCTATGGCAATTTAATTTTAATTATTTATTTAAAATCCTTACATATAAGTTCTCAATTTTTTTTAATGTATTCAGTTTATTCTTTGTATTCTAATTGTATTATTTTTTTTTTCTTTATCAATTTATAATCATGATATATTCATAATTTAAATTTAATAAATCATAATTTAATCAAATATAATTGTAATCAGTAATTTAAATGATCTGATAATTTTCTTTAAGTATTATATGTTTTTGATTGTTATTTTTTTATGTATAAATTCTAATTTAAATAATATGTTATGTGAATCCGTTTTTTTTGTGCATGTGGTGTTAACCTGTTATTAGTTCAATCAAAATCAAAATCAAAATGTTTTATTTCACATAAACCTACATGGGCACTTATGAAACGTCAGAAGCTAGGTGCACGGTTCCAATTGGTCGTTTCCTATGGAGAAGAACCGGCAAGAAACTCCATGGTTACTCTTTTTAAAAATAATTGGCTTTTACAATGTTTCCAGATTACAGTAAGTAGGTATGGAAGGACAGCGCAGGCCTGTCAACAAGTACCAAGTACTTGATAAAATAGAAAATGGTCTACAGATCTAAAGTCTATAAGGCCTACAAAGTCCTCACATTTACAAAATAAGAATCTATCAAAAGGATAGATAATAAAAAAAGAAAAATAATAATAAAAACCTACTAAAACCAAGTGTTATGATTCTCAATAAAACCACTAATAAAGAGGTGAAAAATTTCAAGTATCTGTATACAATGTCAATTAATAAAGAAATTATGTCAAAAAGTATATAATGTCAAATAATAAAAAAATTATGTCAAAAAGTATGTAAAAAAATAATAATAATTAAATAAAAATTAAACATCGTAATTTGAGAGCAGTTAATAGACATTTACATAGTTATGCCGTTAATGAGAAGCCAGGGAAGCCACATGTGCAGAAGGAATTATTGCCAGACTAGCTTGTCTTCAACGTAGTCTTTAATCTTATAATATGCTTTTTTGATAAGGACACGTTTGATGAGGGTTTTGAACTTTCCATCGCTAAGTTCTGTAACCGGCTTTGGCAACTTGTTATAAAAACGGATGCTGTTTACAAGAAATGACTTGCTAGTTTTAGTTAATCTAAATTTAGGTAACACAATTTCATTTTTACTACGTGTATTTATATTATGGAAATCGCTTCTTATTTTGAAGAGTCCTAAGTTTTTGCGAACATACAAAATACTTTCTAAAATATAAAGAGAAGGCAGAGTTAGTATATCAATTTCTTTGAATTTGTTTCTAAGAGACTCGCGAGGACCCATTTTATAGATTGCGCGGATTGCCCTCTTCTGTAAAATGAAAATTGAATCTACGTCAGCTGCCGATCCCCACAGCAGAACACCACCAGTTGTTGCACTTGTAAATGTAACTCTAGTCAATAAATCAGAAATGTATAGTGTAAACAATTGTTGGTTAACCTAAATAAATAAATAAATAAATAAATAAATACTGAATCCGATATAGATTGGACGATCTAAAACTATTTTTGTTTGGTTCATTTGAATTGATACTAGAGATTCTGAAATAACAGAAAAGTTATTGAAATTAGGTGCACTAACATATTTTTCAGCCCCGTAAAACTTTTTAGTTCGATTAGAATTGTCTCTCCATATATTTACGAGCTTAACATCAACTTGTTTTCTTTTATTCTCTATGGTTTTTCCAAATATAGAATTATTTTGTTTTTTAAAAAAATCTCTTTCAAAATCCGAAGTTGCACTTTGCCTCAGCCCAGTATTTAACGAAATATATGATTCTAAGAAATTACTTTGATGAAATGCTAATATTCTATATATTTTTATAAGTTGTAAACCATTATTTAGGCATTCCTTTAAATGAATATAATGAATAACATATCTATGTTTATCGAAAAGATTAGCAATAAGTTTAGCATTTCGACTACAGAATGGAACAAATCTTTCAGGCGCAAATGGTAAATCGGAATGGTTATCATGCAAGTAGTTAGGGTAATAAAGATCTACTTCTAATATAAATCCAACATCAGAATCAGATGATATGCTCATAACATCAAAATTTAATATTTCATTCTCAAGGAGAAACCTAAATCCTCCTACTGGAAGCTTTTGCATCATAGCATATCCATATAAATTAACACAATCAAGATAAATTAGAAAACTATCAGGTTCTTCACTATTATAGTCGGTAAGATATTTATTATTTGCCTTAGCATATCTGAATGAACATTGGGCAAGTCCTCCTCTTATACCTTTTTCTATCATTTGATATATTTCTACGTCAGAGATTAGATCTAACTTGATTTTAGTATACAATAACATAGCATCCCAGCTTAAGGATGGTGATGAAACGTAATAGCAAGGATCCAGACCATAGTTATTTAAACTCATTTTCCTAAATTTTTCAAAAACATCGCACAGAAGTAAAACGTCACATTTAAGATACAAATCGGTATATTCACCCAAATTTTTTATATCAAAAGTTTTCCAAACATTTAAAGCATGCCCATAGTCTTTATCAGATATAGATTCAGATGTGAGTTTGTTAAAAAATTTTGATGGTTCTGGTAACTTATTCTCATCATACCGTTCCCAGGAATCTATGTAATCGTAACAATATATGCCTTTTCTTCGAGCAATATCAAATAAAGTATTATTAGTAAAAAAAGATTTTAAATGTTTGAAATCTTCAGGGTTCATAGTCTTAACCAATTTGTCCATACTTGAGCTTAAAAAATTATACGAATCAATAAATTTCAATTGTACAACATTTGTTGCATTGATGGTTATGAATTTTGTGAATGAAATATATTTTTCTTTAGTTCTCGGTATGAGATGAATTCGACCGTTTATCTTTGAAAGTTCATTTATAAATAAATGACTGTCATAACCGGACAAGTTATGAAACACTATTGGTATAAAAGTACATTGCTTTGCATTTAAATTGCATATATCATGCGCAGGTCCTCTGTATTTTCCAGTAAAATGATCATGGTCCTTAACAATAATATCATTACATGAAAACTTATTTTTACAAATATGGCACTCAGTACTGTTGACAAAACATATATGTTCATCTTCAGTTAGCGGGATCATATTTTTACTCTCTAATAATACTTCATATCGCCGTCCCCGACGAATAAAATGGTAATGTACTATTACGATAGTTTTAACTTTATTGCATATTCAATATTTAGAGGTCCGATTACACTTTGTCAATTTTTTTCAAACATTTCCTACGGTTATCTCAGAAGATACAAAATATTTATGTGTATTGTAATTAATTTAACAATATTATTTATATGTATACTTAATAGATTTATGGCAACGAATATAATTGTTAGCGACTATTACAATACTTTCGATACGTTTTATTTCCAGTAATATGCTCTTACCATTGTATTCGCGGGAAAATATTTGACATAATTTGTGTACAGCTTAATACAATTTTATTCTGTAACAGACAATTTTATTTTAGAATCGCTAATTTTTTTACGATATATTTCATTAAAAATTAAACAAGGTAAATATTAATTACTGTATCCTTTCATTAACATTTTTTCTGCAATCGATTTAACGATTTACGCTGTGATAATTCTGCCTTACACTAAGGAAATAATGGCAGCATTATTTCCTCCGTTCTGCGTTACAAACCATAACATGTTACGAAATTTTAATAACAGCGTAAACAAACTGAGCTCTACAGATAACTGGTCACTAAAACCGCCTTGGTCTACCGTAGTGGCAAGAGTGCTGCTACCTTCTCGATCTGGAGGGCTACCCTGGGTAGCTCTATTCCTCGTCGTCTACATGTTCAGAGACTTGAGAGTCTGAAAGTTTGCTCGGGTTAGCCTCACAGGTCGTGAGGGGGCATTAAACGCATAGTAGTGTTGTGGGATTGCATCGCTGGTACACAAACTTAAAAAATCTGCATGTACCGCTTTACTTAAGGGTATTTGCTAATTATAAGCTTGCTTCAAATGCAAACAGGCTGATTCATTTCTGTTGCAATTGAGGCTGTCGGTCTTCGCCCTCGCCTGGGTCTAGTTATTTGCAACTCCGTTTCTAGTTCCAAATACTCTTCTTCGAAGTTATACTTGAATTGAAGAATCAAATAGGACACACCCTCACTTCCAATATTTTTGCCAATTTAATTTTGTCTGCTTTTTCCACAAAACAGGCTTTTTATTTATTAAAAGTCACGCTACTTCATCTCATGGACCTTATATTTCTTTCCGGTCGTTTTTGCATTCATGATGATGTTGTAAACTTGGTCAGAAGTATTTAATACTGTCTTTATTTTTCATGGTCCTTTCTATGCACGAATGCATGCTATCACCTTCATTCTGGCCATGGCCAGTCTCAAAAAACCAGTGGGTTATATTTTGTTGGTCATAAGCTCTTAAGGCGTAAAGGTACAATGCAAAAATGTATCTGTTTTGTTCTGACTTGCGTAGCACAGCCATTGGAATATAAAGATAAATTTTTGATACCTTGCAGTCCTTCTTGCTTGATGAACTTCATTAGGCAACTACCTATTTCAATTGATCTCCTTTTGGGAATAGACAGATGCCAGACAAAGCAGTGACCAAATTTGCGCAGTGAGTCGTAGACAGTAAAATTCCTCTTGTAGTAAAAAATCCCCACTTCAGTGAGGGATACTGAGGACCTTTTCGAGATCAAAAATGGCAATTGTGGAACTTCTTTCGTCATACAATCGGTACATTTTAGAAATGTTTAGGTGCTCTGACAAATAGAGTCGCTTTGTGTTCCGATTGTATGAACTCTGTGTCCCCAATTAACATTATTCTGCAGAACACTAGGCTACAAAGCGGCATTATGAATACTTACACTTTTAAAACAGAGTTTAATTACTTTTTTTCAATCCAAAGAAAGATTTTTGCGGAATCTGCTCCCAATATGATCAAGCTAATGAGAAAATTAGTCTAGAAACTAAGTATAGAGAACATTTGATGAGTAAGAATAAAGTACGCCAGTTAAAAGTAGAAGAAAAAGCTGCAGTGGACGAAAGAAGTACCTACCACAATTGCCATTTTTGATCTAGAAAAGGTCCTCAGTCTGAAGTGGGGATTTTTCACTACAAGAGGAAATACCCCGTATATAATTTTACTGTCTACGACTCACTGCGCTTTCGTCATTGCTTTGTCTGGCATCTTTCTATTCCCAAAAGAGGATCAATTAAAATAGGCAGTTGCCTAATGAAGTTCATCGAGCAAGAAGGACTCCAAGGTATCAAAAATTTTTCATTCCAATGGCTGCGCTGCGTTGGTCAGAACAAAAACAGATACATTTTTGCATTATACCTTTACGCCTTAAGAGCTTATGACCAACAAAATATAACCCACTGGTTTTTTGAGGCTGGCCACGGCCAGAACGAAGGTGGTAGCATGCATTCATGCATAGAAAGGACCATGAAAAATAAAGTATCAGGTACATACTGACCAAGTTTACAACATCATCATCAATGCAAAAGTGACCGGAAAGAAATATAAGGTCCATGAGATGAAGCAGCGTGACTTTTATTATATAAAAAGCCTGATTGGTGGGAAAACTGGCTAAAAGACACTGAAGGAAACAAAATTAAATGGGCAAAAATAATGGAAGTGAGGGTGTCCTCCTACTTAATTCTTCAATTCAAGTATAACTTCGAAGAAGAGTATTTGGAACTAGAAACGGAGTTGCAAATAACTAGACCCAGGCGAGGGCGAAGACCGACAGCCTCAATTGCAACAGAAATGAATCAGTCTGTTTGTATTTGAAGCAAGCTTATAATCAGCAAATACCCTTAAGTAAAGCGGTACATGCAGATTTTTTAAGTTTGTGTACCAGCGATGCAATCCCACAACACTAATGCCCCCTCACGAGCTGTGAGGCTAACCCACAGAAATCTTAATAATAAGGCCTTATTATTAAGATAAGATGAAGATAAGGGGCTAACCCGAGCAAACTTTCAGACTCTGAAGTTTCCGAACATGTAGACGACGAGGAGTAGAGCTACCCAGGGTAACTGCTTCTTAATAATAAAGAATTAAGTATTCAATTTAAGTTGATAGTTCCTAATTTGTTGATTTTTACAAACAGTTGTTATTAATTATGTATAAATAAAAAATAATTAGACAAATTCCTTTTATGTCTTCGCACATTACCTTGTACACGTAGAAAATATTTATTCAGTATTAGATACTTGCCTCCAGTTAGTAGGTATAATACCTTTTCCATGGAATATACACGTAAGTTGCTATTACTGTAATCTGTAATTGATTGTTTGTCAGCGAATAAAATGGTAATAGTACATTACGATATGGGTTCCTATCACAATTTATCAGACAATAACATAGCAATCCATTATTACGGTAACGTTTTACATGAGATTTTACGCGAATAATATCGTAATGTCACTTTACAGTTTAAGTTTGTGTCTTTAATTCATGGTAAATTTAAATTAATTAATAACTCATTTCTATGAAAGTTATAATTATTTAATATAGTAAACAATTATGTTGTTAAAAATCACCTTTCTTTTGGTATTTACGCAATCCCGATACGTATGTCAGTTATTGAGATATTCACGAAAAACTGTTTTTTATTTTTCCTGTAAAATTTAGTTTTTACGATTACCACTTTATTCGCCGGGGACGGCGATATAATCGTTTTACATCATTAGTCAAAGATTTGACAAATTTCTTAGAACAATTAGGCCCTCGGTAAGATATAAAATCATTTAATTCGGGATTTGAATAACAACAAATATAGTAAGCAAAACACGTAGCCTCATGAACTTGAATATTTTCTACATATGTTGATTTATGTTTGTCAGAATATTCACGCAATAAACTTTCAAAATCACCATATATCACTATTGGTACTCTTTGGGTTCTTTCATAATTTATGAAACTTATTTCAGTACCCCTCTCAGGTAATATGGTTTGTATTCCTGCACATTCGTGACAATGCAATTTCTCTTCAGTGTGAAAGTAAATAAAACATTCATCACATAAATATATTTTACTTTTATGTTGGGTCAATTGGTTGTGTACAAGTTTTTCAAAGCTTTTAATTAAACAGAAATGACTTTTTCTATTTTTGGTAATGTAAAGCAAATTTACATGGTATAAACGACGTGATGTTGTTTTATATAATGGACCTGTAACTGTAACGTTATTATCTAAACCGTATATATTAATACTGATATTAGAATTGTTTATTTCAAAGCGCTTAATGTCGTTGAAACTAGGGGGAAAACTCATGTCTGAAATATTAAATAAGTCGGAATAATGTGGATATGAAGAAGTTCTGTTTGGATTGGTCTTTGCCGGAAACATATCAGCTACAATACACCAAAGAAAACAATGCCGGTCTTCATTTTTTATGTTTAAGCATGATTTAGTATTGACAATACGTTTAGGCAATGGTAAATAAGAACCACATCGCAAAGGATTATATTTAACGATATTAATTTCTAAATGACTGATAGACTCAATTGTCCAGCCTGACTCGGACAGTTCAAATTCTGTACATTTACAAATAAGTTTACCACAAAATGATTTATATAAGGACAAAATATCCGCGTTTTGCAATACTACATTATACTTTGTGTTAAATGACTTTAAAGATTTTTCATAATTTTTTGGTAATATATACCAAATAAATAGTTCAAAATTAACTTTTACCGATTGATGTTTTGTCATCTGGTCTTTGATAATATAACAAACCGTTTCAGAAATTTGCGTTAAAAATAATTCAAGGGAAATGTTAACCATTCTAGGATTCACTCTATAACTGATTATCCGATTTCGAAAAGCTGTTGCTATTATATGAACATTATCAAAACGTGTCTGTAATAAGCAATTCGATTTGTGTACATTCGTTTTTTTATGTGCAGAATATATCGGAACTGAAATATTACAAACTTCACAGAAAAACATGTTTAGATATTTGTAATTGCAAAAACTACCTCAAAGTATCTAAATTTTCCAGATTTCTGATACTAATTTCTTGTAAATTATTGATTAAATTCGAATTTTAAAGTGAATGCAAGTTTAAATGTAAAACAAATTACAAATCGAATATTATTATTAAAACAGTATCGAGTATTCTCAATGTTGAATTTTCTCAGAATCGAGTATTCTCAGTATCGAGTATCAAGTTTTTTCAGTATCGGGTATTCTCAGTATCGAGTTTTCTCAGTATCGAGTATTCTTAGTATCGAGTATTCTTAGTATCGAGTTTTAGATTTTTAATATTTCATATAAGTATTTGAACTTCCTGTAAATAAATCACAATTTAATATAACGAAAATAATAGCTAATTAGTTTATCATATAGATTACATTTGTTTAATAAGTAATATTTTAATGTAAGTAAAAACTAGAGTCTAAGAGTAAAATAGGTAGCTCAATAATATTATTTCATTCCGACAATGCTATTATATTATGAACATTATCAAAACGTGTCTGTAATAAGAAATTCAATTTGTATACATTAGTTTTTTGTGTGCAAAATTTATCGGAACTGAAACGTTACCGACTTCGCAGAAAAACATATTTAGATATTTATAATTGCAAAAATCACATTAAAGTATCAAAATGGCCCAGATTTCTGATATTAATTTCCTGTAAATTATTATTAAATTCTAATTTTAAAGTGGATGAAAGTTTAAACCTAAAACAAATCGAATTTACATTTCGAATTATTTACAGATCGAATATTTTAATTAAAACAGTATCGAGTATTCTCAATGTTAAATTTTCTCAGAATCGAGTATTCTTAGTATCGAGTATTCTTAGTATCGAGTTTTCTCAGTATCGAGTATTCTTAGTATCGAGTTTTTTCAGTATCGAGTATATTTGAGCTTCCTGTAAATAAATCGCAATTTAATATAATAAAAATAATAGCTAATTAGTATATCATATGGATTAAGTACATTTGTTTAATAAGTAATTTTTTAATATAAGTAAAAACAAGAGTTTAAAAGTAAAATAGGTATCCCAATAATATTATTTTATACCGTTAAATAATATTATTTGGATACAGAACAGGCTGCACGCCCTTAAATTCAGCTTTCGCTGCAGATACAAGATTATTAGCAGCCCGCCAAGTCGCTGAATCAGAGTACACAGAGGCCCTATACGTGAGGAGCGATTGCTTCCATCGGTCCCTTCCGAATTTTTCAGCGTCCCTGTGGTTATAAATACGCAGCTCGATATAATAATCCCCGGTCCGTGTTAGGTCCTGTTGGTAGGAGTTTCCAGAAGCTGTTCTTCTGGACAGGGACGATCGCAGTGCAGTTGCCCGCACCGGTTCAAGATCTCCTTCTTCCTCCTGTAAACATTGTTATAAAAATAACATTAGATAAACTGCTTCTTTAGCCTAGTAACTGCTCCGTTAGCCTAGTGGTCCTAAGCGCGACTGCTACGCTAGAGGTCTTGGGTTCGATTCCCAGGTCGAGCAAATTGTTATTGGGTTTTTCTATGAAATTCTCAATAATCGGTCGGAGTTAGGATTTATGCCCGGTTAAAGGCAATAGGTTCGTCTCCTATTACATGGACCTAAACATACCAGCGGACTGTGGGCATGTGTACATTGGTACACATCTGCCTAACCTTTGGGGGAACACAGGCGTGATGGTATGTTATGTAACATTAGATAAACATATTTTATATTCCTTAGATTTAAGGTGGAATTCAGTTCAGGCAATATTATTAAATATTCATTTGAAGACTTGTGATGAGAGAATTATATTATATTATTTTTTATTTATTTTTTTACTCACCGAGGAATCAGGCACGCGAATGCGCTTGAATTTGTTAGGCCGCTTTGGTGAAGCATTTGTTTCGGAATCCGACTCACTACCAAATAATTCTGTTAGAGGTTGAGTTGAGGCAACAGCTACTTTCTTCGATTTGCCTTTACCCACTTTGGTTTTCGGCTTTGGAGATATCTTTTTCTTCGGTTTAAGCGATGTAGAGGACTCGTTGGGGTGCGACTCTACATCGGATTCGAATGGATTCACAAATGTCGACCTAAAATGAAAAGAAATAGTAATAAGTTATAAAATGAACGATTTCCAAAAGAATAGACAGATTAATAGAACAATCTCTATAACAATTTTCTTTATCTGAAAATCGATCCTTGAATTATTATCGGTACTTAGAAAATTGAAAAAGTCGTTATTTGGTTCTAGAACTCAGTGTCAGTACATAATGTTGTGCAATAGTAGCAACGGTTATTAAACCACTGCACGAGAAGAAGAAAGTTAAAATAACTCAATAATACATTTTAATTAGATCTGGGAATCGAACCCAAGACTTTGAATTAGACAGTTACACTGATGTCGACTGGGCTACAGGGAACTTAAGAAAGCAAAACAATTAACACAATTCACATTTACATCTTGGAGTCGAACCGAAAATTTTACGTTCAGCAATTACACTAATAATTGTAGTCTACATGATCACTGAGTTACTACATAATACCAAAGTAATTAAACCCGTAATTATACAATACTTAAAATTGGGAATCGAACCCTAGACTTCACTTTCGATTACTGCATTTACCGTCAATAAATTACAAGGGTAGTAAGTTATAAAAAAAAATGTTATACATACATACTTGTTGTGGAAGATATTAATCACACACACTGACACTTAATCACTGACGATGATGGAACTTGTCACCAGCACAAGAACACCAACAATTCACAAATAACAGATTTATGATTGATGGGCGAGTCGTTGAAGGGGAATATTTATACCACTTATACGTAAGGTAGCGGTTATATTAATATTTGCAACTATTGTTTAAATGTTTCACTAATATTTGTATTGTAAATTATATTCCCAGCACTCCTTATATAAGGTCTAAAATCATTTGTTCTTTATTAGACACTATGCACACAGTCTACAATTCCTTTTTTGGACGGTGGCGACACTCTGTCGCAGCAATCTGAGACGAAATTCTAAAAAGGAAGTTGCATGTACTTTGACTATTCAATATCGGTCTTATGAAGTGTCTCATTAAAATGGTAACAAGCGGTTTTGTAAACACTTACCAAAATAAGGTAAACCTAGAACATTAATTGTTATTTCTTGAAATTTCCGTTTTTTCTTTCTGTTTAGCTAAATAGAAATCGCTCAATAATGTATGTAGGTAAGTACTTAACAGTACCAAACAATTTTTTTTTACATAAAAAAAACTCTTAATCTCCTTAATCACAACGATGATAATATTGCATTTACCTACAGTTAATTGATTTCATAATTAAAAATATTAATTGATATTGATTTATTTCAGTTTATTGATTTAATAAATAAGGTAATGGGATATTTGCGTATATTAATAATACTACTAAAATGCTGAATGAATACAATATTTGTTTGATTCAAAATTCATTCAAATTCCAAACACCTAAAGCGATCCAGTATTTTGTCATATTTTCGACGACACGTTTGGCGCATTGATTAAGAGCTCGTCTCTCTGCATCACAATGTAAATATTAGTTTATAAACCTACTGCTACTAAATGTGCCAAGTGTCGCGGGTTCGATTCCCGCACGGAACAAATAAGTATTTATTCCGGTCTGGATTTTGTTTTCATGTTTTATTTTGTGATTATTTAATTTAACATAAATAATAAAATACTCTGAAAAATGAGCCTGGAGAAAAACATCCTATAGGTACCTACTTAATGGAAAGGCGGTGCGATTGGTGCAGTAGTTAGATTGACTTCTGCCCTACTTGTCGCGGGTTCAATTCCCACACAACCAATATTTGTATGGTCTACAAGTATTTAGTTCCGGATCTGACTGTCTGTAAAATGTCTATCAACGCTCCTCGCGATACGAGAGAAATCTTATTGTGGTATCGTTTATTCTTGGTTTCGTCCTCGTGGTCTGTTGATATCTATTATTTATTAATAGCATAAAATGTAACAGCGTAAACGATAAAACTTCATGCCCATGGTTTACCCAGCAATGTGTTTTCGGTTCCCATATGCCTAATGAACCTTCTGGAATTTATCGGACAAATCCAAACTCCTCGCTATTAAAATAACACTTGGCTTTGGAAATCGAACTGCGCTCCTCATACTCGGTAATTGAAATCGCTAGACCAAAGAATAAAATAAGTAATTATGCAACTAAATTGTTGAACTACTAATTGATGCACTCTGCATTGTTCCACCTATGACATCACACTTTCGTCAAGTAATAAAATATAGGGACATAAGTTGATCAAACGAGTCGAACTTGATATTGTTGTTTATAAACACACTGCACCGTTGAATGAAATACAAATATTCAACACGTATTGCAAATCAGACCGTAGACCATTGTATTATTGGGGCGTTCTGCATAACGCGCTCGAGCGAAGCGAGAGCAAGTGATGCAGAACCCCCAATAATACACTACTCTCGTCGTTATTCATTTCTTTTAACCGGGACTTGTAAAAGGAATAATGTTAATATGTTAAGTTTTAATATTTATTAAAACTTAACATATCAATACTTCAACAACTCAACTCAACATAACAACAACGACAACCAACAACTCAACAACCACAACTCAACTCAACTCTCTTCAACTTAACATATATTTTGTCTTAATATCGGATATGCCCAAGAGACACCTGAAATCTTTTTTTTTTGCGGATGGGAAATCATCAAATGACCCTCCCGATCTAGGTAGAACGGAAGGGAGTGTCAAACTCTTACTGACTAAAACCCACCCGTGTTCCTTCCTTAGCCCTTTATGTTCCGGGCCAGCGGTAACCCTTTCGGACAATCCCGCTGCCCCGGCAGGCTTCGGCCTGACCTCTTTACAAAAACATTTCCTTGGGCTCTAGAAGCTCTATAATGCCAGGAACTTGGAATAAAGGGCATACTTTTTAACACAAATAATTTTAATTTTTAACAACTCGAATTGGGTCAGATCCATTAAAGAACGAAACAAAATCAAAACTTCCGCAATCGTCTGTGAAGTTAACAAACGAGGCGAAACAAATGACAATTGTTACAAATTCTTTGCAAAACGACTCTTATATTTTTCAGATATTCCAATGACAATTGGTGGCTATTGTTTGAAAATTTTCGTCTGTTGTTTTCGATATGAAATTTTTTTGTGTTTTTACTGGCGATTCCTAGATAATTATAATTAGCTACATAGAGTGAATACTTAATTATAAGGAACTAACACCCATACCTAATCTTAGTATAAATTTTCTGCACTCCACTCTATATCGACTCTGCCTCTATCAGTGACATAGACAGTTAAAACATATACTTAGTATATCTGAGGTATTCTCTTGTTCAAGTGGATTGTCTCCACACCACTACTAGACACACATGAAATGATAAATACATAAAAATAAAATATAATTGTTCGCTTTGATCCTGCAGCAACAACCTTTTATGACAATTTCTTGCAACAGTTTAATTTATGATTTATTTAAATTAACGTAAAAAGTCATGATACATATTTTCGTACCTTTTTAACCGTTTTATACCAAACCCTGAAAAGCCTCAATTATTAAACTCATCCTCGTGTTTTATAATCTTAAAATAAATATTTTAAGGTTTAGGACCAAACGACAAATTCCGACCACCTACTGATACGCTTCTACTACGCCTGAACAGTGGGCGCGAGCGTTGTCATCCATAAAAATGGAATTGTCTGCAGCGGGTTGCACGTCAGGAATAAGAAACTTCGATATTTACCGGTGTGTATTCAAATTGAATAAATAGAAATGTAGGTAACATTGAATGAGTCAATGTACTTTTTTATTAGGGTTCCGTAGCCAAATGGCAAAAACGGAACCCTTATAGATTCGTCATGTCTGTCTGTCTGTCTGTCTGTCCGTCTGTCTGTCCGTCTGTCTGTCTGTCTGTCTATCCGTCCGTATGTCACAGCCACTTTTCTCCGAAACTATAAGAACTATACTGTTGAAACTTGGTAAGTAGATGTATTCTGTAAACCGCATTAAGATTTTCACACAAAAATAGAAAAAAATCAATAAATTTTAGGGTTCCCCATACTTAGAACCGAAACTCAACATTTTTTTTTTTCATCAAACCCATACGTGTGGGGTATCTATGGGTAGGTCTTCAAAAATGATATTGAGGTTTCTAATATCATTTTTTTGTTTCCGCGAAAACCACTTCCAAAGTGGTAAAATGTGTCCCCCCCCCCCCCCTGTAACTTCTAAAATAAGAGAATGATAAAACTAAAAAAAATATATGATGTACATTACCATGTAAACTACCACCGAAAATTGGTTTGAACGAGATCTAGTAAGTAGTTTTTTTTAATACGTCATAAATCGTAAACCGCAATTTACCATTCATTCAATCAACTCAAAAATAAAAATAAACATTTAATTTCATAAACATAAACCTTATGCATAAACCCGGATGTTACGGAACCCTCGGTGCGCGAGTCTGACTCGCTCTTGCCCGGTTTTTTTATGAAGACTAACTCCGTACGGTCCAACGAATTTATTGCTGCCCAATACAGGAGCCCCCTCTATAAGGGGTAGTTTTTTCAAAACACGCCATGTTTAGTTAAATGGGTAACATTCGTCGGAAAACTAGTTCGTTCCAAAACTAGGTATTCATGGAAAAGAAGGACAATCAACTCCAAGTCATCTTGTTCTAAAGTATTTATCAACACATTTTTACATTGGCATAAATTATTGCTACTAAATTGTTGTTGTTGTTGTTATATTAATCTTTTGGACGTTTTCTCAAAGTTATCAATGGACTTATCATCTTATCAATGGAAAAAAGCAGAACATGATTATTCCAACTACTTATTATACTAAAAACTATCTAATATTATAACTAAAATATCTCAATTTTTTTTTTTTTTTATAAATAGTTGGAATAATAATTCCAACTATTATACTCAAAACTAAAAACAACACAGCAATCTGAAAGCGATCCTGTCCTCATTCGTTCAACCATAGATCTTAAAACCAGAAATAGCGATAGACAATAAACAAGGAAGAGTCTACTACATAATTGCAAACAGAAGCCTTATGTCAGAATCCTATTAATGAAATAACATTACGTATGAGTACCTCGAAGCGTTACGGATTCAAACGTCAGCTTAAACAAAGCCAATATTACATGAATACCTACTGAATCAGCAGTTCGACATAAAAAGTTAATCTTACTTTATTCCATTTTAATTAGACAAAACATAGGCGGACGTAAATAAATGGGATAATTATACATAGATAAAGTGAGGAAAACTATGTAGGAACTCATCATCTGCCTAGCCTGTTCCCGAATATGTTGGGTTCGGCTTCCAGTCTAACCGGATGCAGCTGAGTATCAGTATTTTATATGGAGCGAATGGCTATCTGGCCTCCACAACCTAGTTACTGGGTAATACGAAACCAGACTTTCAGGCCTCTGACGACCCGTAACTACTGTCAAAGATCCACGAAGGACAGCTGGCAACAGCTTAAAGTGCTTTCCATGACGAGACGAAGGGGCCTGGTATGTAAAGATGGTCACTCATCCAAGGACCAACCGCGACAAGCGTAGCTTAACCTGATCGGTTGACCCGTGTAGATGTTATTATTTAGCCACAAGCCCCTCCACCTGTATTAATTGTTTTTATTCTACTGTAGGAACTACAAGTGAATAACGTAAACAATGCAAAATACAATGTCCCCGGGGCCACGCGCATAGAGTTCATCCACTAAGTATTACATATTACACACACACAATAGACTGATATTTACATCACTATACACACACTATACTGTAGTGCTATTCTGTAAAAATCTCACCGTGATAACTCGGATGAAGTGATCTTAAAGTGAGCTGTCATTAGTGTCAATCCCTAGCATTAGATGGAATGACAGCTCACTTCACCTAACTTCTCACGGTGAGATTCTCACAGAATCAACCGGCTGTCATTCTTTTTGACAGTTAGCAGCATAACCCGGTTGAAATAGGTTACTAAACATTACTTGCTTGAAAATGCTCATCTTTTGAATACGGCTGAAGAATTAGAAAACAAAGCAAATAAATGAAGTTAAGAAAAATACACGAACATACATAAATCTCCAATTATGTATAATTAGACATTTTGTTCGCTCTCTACATTAAGGCCCTTAATAAGCAAAAATACATGAACACGTTTAGTTTTAAGTACACCGTTATTCAAAACAAGCCATCTAATCATCTCGGTGCTCACAGAAAGTTTTTTATCATCACTGTCCTAAAAGAAAAATATTATAAACTAAAACAGACCCAAACTCGATAAAAAAATCACGAACTTTGAAAAGTGTTCGACTCTCGATATCACAATTTAGTATGCAGCCATTCCTTTACATGGAACGTCGTATATTTTCAAAAGCAACGTCGCCCTCATCAATTTTATTGCATTGTGTTATAAGTTAGGTTCATTGGAATAACATGAGATGGACTTGGACAGCCATACTTCGTATTTTCTTGAATTCCCTTAACAATAGAACGAAGAGCCGAACTTTGAATTCGTTCGCTAAGCAAAATATATTCCCCGAATGAAATGCATTCCATATTCTTAGCGGTTCCCATTATATTACGAGTAAATCTTGGCTAGTACTGCTAGAACATATATCTAAGATATTTCTCGCTCTCGTGAATATTTCTATGATACAAAACAAATGTGTCTGGGCTTTTGAATACGAGAGAGATTCGTCAAATGAACTGGTATGATTCAGTTTCTAAATCTATTAAAATGTTCACTTCGTAAACTGGAACTAGTTATTAAGAAATGCATCCTACCAAACAATTACCTACTTTGCAGTCTTATCGTCTTTGAAATAGTTTATGTATATGATCATAATTATACATGGTGGGGCAAAAGTAATGTCATAATGTGAATTGGCTCCATTTGGTTAGAAATAAAATAAAATGGACTGTTTTCAGGGGAAAAAAAAATGATCAAACCACCTCCATTGCAAAGTCAACTAATTCTCTATCTGTGTACAACACATTTATCAAATCACAATAACATTATAACGCCATTAGCAAAAATTTTAAGCATATTCACATTATGACATTACTTTTGCCCCACCTTGTACAACTTTAGTAAAAGAAACGGACAGCATAAAACGTGTCTGAAGTATTCTCAAAGCGTCCAAAGTCAAACGCCTAACACAATTCCAATCACAAAATAAATAAGTGTAACGCATAATTACAACAGTTGTCATCATAAATCTTCCAGTGTACTGCAAGGGAGGACAGTGTTCCTATTCTAATAATAATTACAGGGAAACAGGAGGGAACACTCCGCTTACTATCAGAGTGTTAGACGCGATTCCCTCTGGGCAGAATTCACGCCGGCACCAAATTGTTTCAGTTCTGAGTTGGCTTTATCCCTATAGAAACTCGCGGCGTTATCAAACGGTATAACGAAATTCTTTTCTTTCACGCTCTTTTTTTTGTTGGAGTGTAGTTTTCTAAAGGTTCTATATTTCAGATTTCGTTGTTTTTATGTATATCCTATGTGTTTCACAGTTTCCACATGGGGACCGATCACTTTTCCGAATTTCTTTGTTCGGCAATACTCATTAGCCAAACAAATTTTAGCAACCTTTTTTACCAATGCAATATTTGGAATGATTTTAGTACGCACATTTTCATTTAGTAAAATTTTCACTCGGCAGAATATTACCAAGGATAATTATGTCATTAAGGCATTTGGTCTTTAATCAAATGATTTATTACAACAAACAATCTTTAGACAATAAACATTTAGTCAAATGATTTGGTGTGAGTCTATCTGGCAGGCCCCAACGAGATTTATCAACAGGTGATAGCTTTTCATAAAGACATTATTTTGTACCTAAAGAAAATATATAAGATATATTTTGTACCTCGACAGTTTTTGATTGAACGACGTTTTTATGAAGTGTCTAGCTAGCGGGCCCCTTATGATTATTTTTGTTGTTATTATACTTTTGGATCGCCCAATAGTGCTCGGAGTAAGAAACTATTTTGTACCTTATAAATCCAAAATTTCGACTTTCTGTGAGCTATACTTCAAAAGATATTCGCTATCTAAACAAACGTCCAGCCAGCTGGCCTTTTTTTAAATACTACTCTTTTATATCATACAATTGTGTTAGGAGCTTGATACTATTTTGTACCTTACAAATCCAAAATTTTCGACTTTCTGTGAGCTATACTTCAAAAGATATTCGCTATCTAAACAAACGTCCAGCCAGCTGGCCTTTTTTTAAATACTACTCTTTTATATCATACAATTGTGTTAGGAGCTTGATACTATTTTGTACCTTACAAATCCAAAATTTCGACTTTCTCTGAGCTATACTTCAAAAGATATTCGCTATCTAAACAAACGTCCAGCCAGCTGGCCCTTTTTTAAATACTACTCTTTTATAGCATACAATTGTGTTAGGAGCTTGATACTATTTTGTACCTTACAAATCCAAAATTTCGACTTTCTGTGAGCTATACTTCAAAAGATATTCGCTATCTAAACAAACTTCTAGCCAGCGGGCCCTTTCTTAAATACTACTCTTTTATATCATACAATTGTGTTAGGAGCTTGATATTATTTTGTACCTTACAAATCCAAAATTTCGACTTTCTGTGAGCTATACTTTTAAAGATATTTGTTATCTAAAAAACGTCCAGCCAGCGGGCAATTTTTTAAATACTATTCTTTTATATCATACAATAGTGTTTGTTTTTATAATTTATACAAAAGAATACAGGATTACTCATATTAAATAGCAACCAAAAACCACTAAGGTTTAAACTTGTGCTATCATGAGTCTATCTCAATAGCGAACTATACAATGAAGCATTTTATATGGATGCGTTTTAGTCGACACAATTAAAAACATCTTTAGGTCTTTAAATAGTTAGAATCATTCCTTACACAATACTTAAGATATAAAAGATACTTGATACTTAAATACTTGTATGATATAAAAGAGTAGTATTTAAAAAAGGGCCCGCTGGCTGGACGTTTGTTTAGATAGCGAATATCTTTTGAAGTATAGCTCACAGAAAGTCGAAATTTTGGATTTGTAAGGTACAAAATAGTATCAAGCTCCTAACACAATTGTACGCTATAAAAGAGTAGTATTTAAAAAAGGGCCAGCTGGCTGGACGTTTTTTAGATAACAAATATTTTTAAAAGTATAGCTCACAGAAAGTCGAAATTTTGGATTTGTAAGGTACAAAATAGTATCAAGCTCTTAACACAATTGTATGATATAAAAGAGTAGTATTTAAAAAAAGGCCAGCTGGCTGGACGTTTGTTTAGATAGCGAATATCTTTTGAAGTAAAGCTCACAGAAAGTCGAAATTTTGGATTTATAAGGTACAAAATAGTTTCTTACTCCGAGCACTATTGGGCGATCTAAAAGTATAATAACAACAAAAATAATCTTAAGGGGCCCGCTAGCTAGACACTTCATAAAAACGTCGTTCAATCAAAAACTGTCGAGGTACAAAATATATCTTATATATTTTCTTTAGGTACAAAATAATGTCTTTATGAAAAGCTATCACCTGTTGATAAATCTCGTTGGGGCCTGCCAGATAGACTCACACAATGATTTGTTATGAAAAAAATATAAGACATTTTTTTTTTTTTTTATGGGAATTACATGGTTTTACTTGTTTAATTACAGTGCATGGTTGCGGTCGGTCGATAGGTGACGTAGGATGCAAAAGCGAGCGAAGGGCACCCCGAGGTTCGGTTTTGTTAGGTTACCTACTTTCCCCTTTTCTCAGAAATAGGGGGGTCCTGCGAAGAGGGGCTCCGTCGACATTGAATGCAAGAGCAAGCGAAGGGCACCCCGAGGTTAGGTTTGGTTAGGTTACTTTAAACCCTTCATACAGAAATGGCCCCGCGAAGCAGGGCTCGGTCGATATAATTATGCTTGTTTGCATGCTGCCATATTATGCCTGCTTGCATGCTGCATGCCTGGGCCTCAAGTCTACTATTACAATAGTGTCAGAATGGTCTATCATTGATTTCATAATTGTTGATTTTGACAAGTTTGGTAATCTACTAATATAATGGCGTCAATATGACTTTCCAATGGTCAACTACTGACACTCCATTGAAAGAAATGGCATAGAATGGTAATCTCGTACATAATGAAAAATGAATTACTGACCTAAGCGGTAATTTGCTATAATTTTGATAGTTTCTTTGATCAGTGACCTACCATTAGAACGTCATTGTGCAGTCATTGCTTTAATTAATTGCTTTAGTATAATTTCTGTGCCATTGACCGACCAATGATCAGCCATTATGAATTTAGCAGATTACGAACTTTTAGCAAAATGGCAATGGGATGGTGGTGGGATCGTGTTGGAATGACTAATTTATAAAAATTGCAGACTTGGGCCCGTGCTTGCACGCTGCATGCCTTCTTGCATGCTGCATGCCTGCTTGCATGCTGCATGCTTGAAGCAAGCATCCTTGTTTGCAAGCTGATAGATGAAATAGTGTGCACTAACTTTCTAGGCGTTTGGTGAAATGAAAATATGGTAATTAAAACAGTGGTATAATGAATGTTCGGAAACATGATTCTTCGAACAAATGTTATTTCGGGTAAGTGTAACTTCGGTATAAGTTTTTCGACCAAATGAAACGTCGGAGTAACGAAAAAAATCGAATTGATAATAGGTCAACTGATACAGTGGCAGACGTGGCTTCGATGAAGTAAAAAAAAAACGAAACGAAAATAGTTGAAAAGTTTAAGGTGAAATGAAATTCGGTCAAATATTTTTCGAACTTATGATAACCTTAACCTTTCCACATAAATGGGTTTTACGTAAAAACTGCGCGTATAAGAGCGTAAAGGATAAATGGGTATTATGTACTGGGGTATATTTGATAACTAACTACTATATATTATTAACTAAATCCTCACAACTATTAAGCCGCATAATCGTGTCTTGTGTGCCTCGAATGTGTGCACTGGAATATACAACATTATTTTTAGTATATGCGAAGCCCGAAACACCTGTCTAGTATTTTTATGTAAAGAATCTATGTACAAAATTTCATGGTACCTAGGTACCTAAACGTTTGGCACGGAGATTGGATAAACTACTTAGTGTCGCTCGGTGTCCAACTTTTAACCTTTTTTAAATATTTTTGGGACAAAATATAACATGGGGTAAAAATTATTGGAATCGATTCAGTTACTTATTCTGAACAAAATATATTCAGGTTTCGCATATACTAAAAATAACGTTGTATACAATGCGTTTAAGAAGGGTTGTGACCAAACTTGGGGATGTGGTACATGCCATAAAACTAATCAACTTTTTTTAACCAAAATCGAAATCGTTAACAAAAAATCACTCTCTACTTTGGTCAAGTAGGTACGTATGGAAGTTTTCTAGCAGTAGCAGATGCACTCACAATCTTCTTCTGTAGCGGCAGCATGCAATGCCAGAATGTCTAGCTAGATCATCATCATCATCATTTCAGCCCAAAGATGTGCATCGCTGGACATAGGCCACATCGATAGTCCCTGTGCTTCTAGCATCCAGTGGATTCTTGCGACCTGCACAAGGTCATTGGTCCACCTTGTCCGGCCTTTTAACTTTACGTGTCTAAACACACTATGCCGAAATTACTTGGTTTAAATGGTTTACTAAACATGGTTTTTAGCAAGTTATAACTTATTACTTATAACTTCTGTCGCGTAATTTCGGCATAGTGTGTTTAGACACTACCCCTTCCGGTACGCGGTCGCTATTCCAGAATTGATAGAAACTTGATAGCCAAGCCTACCGCTAAGTTGCTTCGAACGGTCTCAACTATATCGTACTCATAGAGGCTCCATACTTCAGAGAAACCATCACCACTTAGAGAACATTTCAACAACAAGCCAATGAAACGAACAAGTAATGAAAACATGGCAATCAACGACATTGTCTCAGAACTTCAAAGTCAATCGGAGTGAGATGCGGCACGAACAAACAAACACGCGTAGATTAGATGTGTGATTGCCATATAAAGGCAACAGGCGGTTCTATTTTACGCAGGTATATAATGTTTAGGTATCTACATTCATTTTATCTCACGAAGCCACACGCACTTTACTAGTGATAACCAAGTGAACTGTAACATTGTACGAATAACTACTTAGAAACCTGTGTACAAAGAGGTAGGGAAAGCAGAACGGTCCGAAGTTAGAACTTATGTAGAAGAAAAAGCTATTCCTTGTATGATACAGTCAAACTGAGCTCTTTATTATTTTACCTTACTTTTACATATAGCTTGAGGGGCTTAAGTGCTAAAGGTATTCATCATCATCATACATAATCAGAATCACCCTTCAAGCCTTATCCAAAATTATTTCGGGCCGGTGCAGTATTTTTATACTATTAACTAAAAAATAAAGAAGAAAAATGTCGCCAACTTCTAACAAGCTGCTAACAAAACAAAATTAAGACCTCTAAACTATCATCACAACGATTAAGTCACTTAATGAAGTCATCTTTATGCTAACACAAAAGCCACATTTTAGGGTTAATACGAGCACATTAACGAGTAAGTACAAAACGTTTTAGACAACGTACAGATGTGCGAGGATGTGCCCGAGATATAGCGAAGTGGTTCCGTACCTAATTTGCCATCTGCGACGATGGCCATCGCTTAACGATCTGCGTAGACACTTTCTATAAAAGATTAAATAAAGGAAATATTATTGGATAACAGTAACAACTAAGTAATAACAACTTAGTAACAGCGAAGTAGGTACTTAATTCCGCTACTAAAGTAAAATACTCCCCCCTACCTAATCAGCAACCTATGTCAGCATAAG
Organism: Mesoligia furuncula; assembly: GCA_916614155.1. NCBI lineage: Eukaryota > Metazoa > Arthropoda > Insecta > Lepidoptera > Noctuidae > Mesoligia > Mesoligia furuncula. The sequence goes on from OU744796.1 coordinate 18,419,889, forward strand.
TAAAAAGCAATATTTAGATTTTTAAAGAACAGTATTTGCATTGAAACTTATTAATATTTTGCAAAGATGACCAAAAACGGTCATCGGGGGGCCTAAAAAGGCCACTTTGGCAGAATCATAAAAGGATAACATTATGAATAATAATGGACAGTTAACTGTTAAGTTAATCGTATCAAATCCCATTGGTGAAAGATTTTTCAGTTATTTTGTCTGTGCAAAAATACCAATCAATCCAATCCAAATCCAATCCCAATCTCTTTGATTGTACCTACGTAGTGCAGTGAAAAAAAAAACACGGACTGTCTTCGCCATATTATAATTTGTAATATTATCCTTTTATAATTCTGCCAAAGTTGTCATTTTAGGGGGTTCCTTCTATTTGGCAGAATCTTGATACTCCGATTTTTATTTGGCATAACTCACATGGCATAATCTTATTTAATCGAATATTTTTAAGGCATAAAAATTATTTAGCATAACTTTTGTTTGGCAGAATATTTACGTGTCCGAATTTACAATGGCATACTTTTATCTTGGCAGAATTTTGTTTCGCATAATTACCTTTGCCATAATTAATATTATGCATAATTTTGTTTAGCATAACATTTATTTAGAGATACGATTATTTGGTATGGGTGCATATTTGAACATCAAAAATTAAAATAGATGTATCTTCTTGTAAAAATTAGTGTTCAAAACATCAAAAACTTATAATATATACGTGTCATAAAAAGTCAATACGTTGTGCTGCAAAATTTTGTGACAGAAACGAATCGCTGCGAAACCGACTTTACGCAGTCTTGTCTGCCCTACCCCTAGAGTGTAATTTAAACCCGCGTAGGCGCGGAGGGGTAGGGCGGCCCGCGAGCTGAGGAGCAGGTGGTTTGAAGGCCCGCCACCGCGGCTGAGGCTGGCCGGCCAAGCCGGCCAGCAAGCCAAAGCTGCGGTGGTGAGCGTTAAAACCATCTGTGACGATAAGCTCGCGTGGCGCCGCCCAAACCCCGCAGCGCCGGAGCCGTGACAGAAACAATGCTTGCTGCATGTTGCATGCCTGCTTGCATGCTGCATGCCTGCTGCATGTTGCATGCCTGCTTGCATGCTGCATGCATGCTGCATGTTGCATGCCTGCTTGCATGCTACATGCATGCTGCATGTTGCATGCCTGCTTGCATGTTGTATGCCTGTTTGCATCTACATGCATCCAAGCCGACAATATTTTTGTAATTAGCATTTAGGTTAGGGTAGGTTTTTAATGACTATCGATATAAAATGTATGCCAAAAGACGATTCTGACTGTGAATTTTCTGCGATATGATGGTTCTGCTTTTTAATTATTATGGATATAAACATTATGCCTAAAGATGATTCTGACTAACAAAATTATGAGTTTTGAATGTATGACAACTGAGTGTATGCGAAATGATTTTCTGCGAAATGAAGTTTATGCTATCCGTTGTTATGCAAAACAATATTATGACGTAAAAAGTTCTGCTATAAAAGGTAGACCCCATTTTAGGCACCCTGAACAGCAAACCAACGTAATTCTTGAATATTGCTTACATTTAGCAGTATTTTAGCATAGCCATAAAAATTATTCGTGGCATAAAGAGCTACAAAGACATTTTATGATATTTATTCAAACTATTCAGCTGGAGCATTTCGTCATTCGTGTCGTCATGAAACGCCGCTGATCGTAAAAGTAACGTTTGGAGCCTATAAATGTACTGTAACCGACAGTACGCAGGAATTCTGGGATGACGACCAACAGACCGCTGTAACATTACAGCTTTAACACCCTTCTATAAAAAGTACCTGAAACTAAGACTATGAAAATATAGTCAGCGAGGACGGTCAGCAACAAATAGCTAGTAATACTTCAGTTTTTTTTTTTTATCTTAATTGTTGAACAAAATATTCATAAAAATATTGAGCTGGTATAATAATAGGTCATGTAATTGAAGGTTGTAGGATTTAATTATCTGTGGATTGGCGCGCAATTCGAAATTTAAATACAATTTATTCGAAAGCCGTGTTAATTTAATTTCAAAAGTGGGAAAAATTCAACATCCGAGAGGTAAGTACAATTACCGGCACGGCGCATATAAAAATGTATGAAATTGTGCGTGCTCAAACTTCCCCCACTACAAAAACTCTTGCCAAGTTACGTGCCGGCAACTATAGTACCTATACAAAACGCTTTCGCGGACTCCTGTCCGGCAGACTTTTACAGTAAAGGGATAGCAAACTGCCATCAAAATGGCAAAATTGTATAGATAATTTGGGCCAGTAGGTAGGTACTTTGATTAGCTGAAATAAAAAAATACCATAGTTTTTATATTTTAAAATTTTCATACAAATCACCAATTTCATAGGTAAAGAAGGGTACCTAATATTAAAGAAGTTACACTGAAAAGCAATGTTTCGAATTATTCTACATTTTAAATTAGGTATAGGTAGATATGTAAAAGTAACAGGTTGCTGGCTGTCCAATAAATAGAAGTTTAAGTAACTTTGTGCTCAGTTCAAAGGTGGTTTTTATATGTTCTAGACTCTAGACCAGTGAAGCTATAAGCCAGATGCTTTCCAGTTAACGTTTGGGTACCTGTAGACGCCAAAAACTGCGATAAAGTACGTGATTAAAAAAAGAAAAACAATGCAAAAAAATCCAGTATAATAAAGTAAGTAACGTGATATTTTATGTAAAAAAACTAAAGGTAGAACCGATGACCGTTGGGGTAGACATGTTCTTGAGCGTTCGCGAATCGGCACACGTAAGGTAGGATGCCCTCAAGCTAGGTGGAGCGACCATCTTCGCAGGTACGGGGGGGGTGGTTAGTAGCCTGTATGCGTGTTGCCAAAAATCGAGCTGAAAGGCGTGCAATTTGAGAGCAAATTGCACGCCTTTCAGCTTCTGCCTATGCCCAGCAGTGGACTGCCGTAGGCTGATGATGAACTAGAGGTTTTTTAGTTCGTAGAACATTGAAAAAGTCTTTTAAAAGATACACGAAGGTCTGAATAGACGCCGATTTGCCTGATATAAATGGAACTGGGAAATTTACCTACGTAGAAATATGTATAAAAGTCCTACAATTTCCATTTTCATAGTCGGCATTTGGATAGATAGATAGAAAAATACTCTTTATTATGTACACCATAAATATTACGGATTAAATGTAGAAATTCACACAGGTGACACAATAGGCAACACTTACTTCGTTTCTACATTTTAATATTAGTCTAGAGTTTAATTCAGGATCGAATTTTGCATAGGTGTATTTATTCATATGCAAAATACTAATAAAACCTATTTCAAATATTGAAACTCAATACACAAAGGCAAAAACATGCATCCAATCTATTCGAAACCACACAGGAGTTCAGTACAAACGAATAACGAGTAATTACTTTAGTAATTATTACAACAGATAATGTTCCGACTATTCCCTATTGACAGCGCTTTCAGTACCCTTGTTGATTTTAATTAGAATGATCGTCATTCATCTATACTCGAAAAATTCTGAATATAAATAATTATTAAATATCAAAATCGCCCACTATTGCATACCACAAGCCATATACAGGCCTTGTAGGCCTACAAAGTTCTTACATTCACAAAATATAAATTAATCTATATAAAAATAAATAAAATAATAATTCACTATTTAAACCAATGATATTATTAATTTAGTACCTATATGTATACCTACCAATATCTAGCCTACCTATGCCTACCTCATCATCATCATCATTTCAGCCGAAAGACGTCCACTGCTGGACATAGGCCTCCCCCAAAAGGGGGGGGGGTTTGCCACGCCTGGCAGGCGGGTTGGCGATCGCAGTATGGTATGGTGGTGGAATGCATAGAGAACGCTATGCATTCCACCACCAATGATTATATGCCTACCTATTTAGTACCAATAAAATATTGACTGAAATACTAACAAAACATATAATCATTAATAAAACATCCTCGATAATCTATTACTAGGTAACTTCTTTCCAATTGTGAAATAAAAATCATGTGAAACTGAATAATGCTTATTATCGAATTGAAGACCACCATACCACACCACGTCAAAGTGGCTAAAGAGGAGATTTTTCGTTTACTTTGAACTGATGGAGCATTTTTTTTTTCTGGTAGTTTGCAAAAGCCACCACGTTATCAAGCATGAGTATGTATTCTTGTATCATATTTGCTCATATATATTGCTTGTATATATGTAGTTTTACTACTACCATTTTGCATTCTCAAGAACATCATTAATTTAATAGGCTCGTGACATTTGAATTTTGAAATTGACAAATGAAAAACTAAAATGTAAAGTTATTTAAGTAATGGTATTTTAAAGTCACAAAAGTACCATAATTATTCCAACCAATCCAAGGTGAATGTTACCTAATTTTTAACCGACTTCAAAAAAGGAGCAGGTTCTCAATTCGACGGCGTATTTTTTTTTGTGTGTTTGTTACGCGATTACTCCGCGTAACAAACACACAAATGTCTGCACATTCATCTGATTTTAGGAGCCAGGAAAGAACCCAGAATCTTTTGCTTTAAAAATTACCCAAACAAAATTGTCCTTGCTAGTAATGAAATAATTGAAGGATAAAAAACTTTTTGATTAATATTTTATTGGAGGTTCTTCAAGTTCCGCAATAAATGCTGCTGCTAAGGCACTTGAGTGACATTAACACTCCATGAACAGCCATCAATATCGTTAATCCTTTTAACGCGTAGACAATAAAATTTCAATTTGTCGATGACACAAAACGAGATATTGGAATTTTGTAAAAAAAACTGTACTTGCAATAAATAACAGAGTTGACAGAAAAGATGGCCGTTTGAAGACTCTTCTACTTTATAATGTTATTATGTTACCGAGTGCAGAATAAATTGGTAACAAAGTAGTGTCGTCAAATTTTATTTTCTATAGGTACTAGGTAATACGTTTATATTTTACTTTTTGGTAAAGTTATTTTAGTACCTAAGTATGTGCTTCTTTAGAATCGGACAGGTGTTTTTACACATTGTATAAAATAATAAAAAACTAAGAAACTAGCTAATAAATAAATAGGAAAAACAATACAGATCAAGACATTAGCAAACTCAAGGCAGAACATGTTTTGAAGTACTATGAAGTATGAAGTACCCTTCTGGAACAATGAAGAAAGAAACCCCTTGGTTGCCCTGAAATTGCGCTGGAAAAGTGAAATATGACTAAAACCGTCGCGAGGAATGTACGTATATTTAGTCAATTAAAATAAGAATGTTATAACTATTCAATGCCGTCATTTTCTGTTGGCATGTATTTGGAATTTCTACAGACTGCGATACAAAAATTCTGCAAAACTAGTATATAAATGGTCACTTCAGATGTCACACATTCACTCCAAATTCAACGCCGTTCTGTGAGACGAACATATTTAAGGAACTCTGCAATAATGTTCGCATTTCATGCGATTGTTGTTGTTTTGCTGTGTGCTGTGGCAGCCGTCACTACCGAAAAACTGAACCCGCTGTCTGACGAATTCATTAATTTGATAAATTCTAAGCAAAACTCTTGGAAAGCCGGCAGAAACTTCCCAGTACATACACCTTATTCATACATCAAGAATCTAATGGGTGTGTTGCCAGGCGAAAGTTTCAAGAAATTACCAAAGTTGAAGCAGAGGCATGACCCCGAGCTGATTGCAAATCTTCCTGAAAGCTTCGACCCAAGGGATAAATGGCCGAACTGTCCCTCCCTGAACGAAATAAGAGACCAAGGCTCTTGCGGTAGTTGCTGGGCGTTCGGCGCTGTAGAAGCGATGACCGACCGGTATTGTATATACTCCAATGGGACACAAAATTTCCATTTCTCTGCTCAGGATGTTGTGAGCTGTTGTGAGGATTGTGGTTACGGTTGCGACGGAGGTGATCCCAAGTCGGCTTGGATGTACTGGCAGGACACGGGTATAGTGTCAGGAGGGAACTATAACTCGAGTCAAGGCTGTCAGCCGTACGCGATAGCTTCCTGCGAACATCATGTGCCTGGCAAATTGCCGCCCTGTAACAAAACTGTTGAGACCCCGAAATGCGTAAATTCCTGTCAACCGAGCTACAACACTGATTATGATAAAGACAAGCGTCGCGGCAAGAACGTGTTTGGAATACATTCAGATGAAGAACAAATTAAAGCTGAACTGTTTAAGAATGGACCCGTAAGCGCTGTGTTCTTGGTTTTCGAAGATTTTCTTTGTTATAGAGAAGGTGTATACGAACATGTGGACGGTGAACTTCTTGGTGGTCATGCTGTTAAGATGTTGGGTTGGGGAATAGAGAATGGTAAAAAGTACTGGCTTATGGCGAACTCTTGGAACCCGGATTGGGGTGATAAGGGATACTTCAAAATACTACGTGGGCATGACCAATGCGGGATAGAAAGTGAAATTGTAGCCGGTGAACCTCTTATTGAGTAAATTAACTACATTCTGTGTAGTAGCAACTTTGAATTTTAACTTATTTATACTAATTGCAATTTACCTCAAAAGTTATAAGTTTAAAATAATTTGTGAACATCTCTCATCTCACATCATCTCTCGTTGACTCTAATGTTAGCAACTTTAAATTACGTTACCTCCCGAACACTTGCATTTCTTCAATCATACAACTCTCAGCAGCATCGTAAGCACTAGATTTTTTAAAATAAACTAGTTACATACATAGTAACAACCACCGATATAGATAGACCTAGATAACGCAAGTATCACGATCTGTATGAAAACCAACCGTGTCATTTTTTGACTAACTACTATGATGTCACAAGAACTATTTAGTGACAGGAAAATAAAATAGATTAAAAAATACCGCCGCGTGCGGCACCATCTCGCCCCACCCCGGGTGCCTAGCGCCAGCGCTCACGCTCATCCAGCCAACAGTATCAGAACTGAGCGCGAAAGTGACGAACATAGAGTACATTATACATACGGACTTAAGGTGGCGAAGAAGCTGGTGCGATTTTTGACACGTGAAGTACGTGCTCTTGCGTTATCCAGGTGTATCTATATCTGTGGTTACAATAGAGTCATTATTAACTTTATAAAGTTTAGTTTCAAATCTTTCAACTGAATAATCTTATTTAATTGTAGGTAGGTAATACGAGCTGGTATCCGCAACTCAAATCAAGTTTGGGTATCCCATTTTAAGATCTGGATTCTATCCCCCTAAGTATCCATAAAGACCGTATTGACCGTTTAGAAAATCATCATCTGCCTAGCCTTTTCCCAACTATGTTGGGGTCGGCTTCCAGTCTAACCGGATGCAGCTGAATACCAGTATTTTATACCGTTTAGAAAATAATAAGGACATTTATCAAGGTGTATGCTAAAAGCCTCCTTTTGTTAAATATCTCGATAACGCATGCGCTTCATATAGAGAGAGAGAGCTGGAGAGTTTGCAGATATGAAAGCATGTTCTCAGGGTTTCTCAAAATTCAATCAATAAGAGATGATAAGTACCTGAGTAAGCTGAAAAATTATACGGGATCGTTTAACCTTTTTTAAATTACCTAGATCTTGCATTATAATCTCATCCCAAAGTTTAGCTAAATATATCCTCTAAAATTTAAATTTGATGAGAATAGGTTTCCCAGGACTTAAACATAACTGGCTTTTTGCCAAACTTTTGAATGAAAGTGACAGTTCAGAATGGAATTTGTAATCGCACTTCATACTCCGAGGATCAGAGTTCCGAGGGTCAGACCGGTGAACAGAAGGCAGTTCGAGTTTGACCCATATAATGCCGGTCGAGCCTATTGTCATTAATCGGGCATAAATCCAGACTCTGGGCCAGTAGTAAAAACAAGAGGTGTCGTTTAAACAAACAATAAAATCGTAGCAAAGTCAAAACTGCGGTGCTATTCTGTAAAAATCTCACCGTGATAACTTAGGTGAAGTGAGCGTGGAGTGAGCTGTCAATAGTGTCAATTCCTAGCAAAAACAAACTCACTTCACCTAAGTTTTCACGGCGAGATTTTTACAGAATCGACCGGCTGAATATGGTTTTTTTTTTTTTAATAACCAGTAAAGTACAGATTCTTCGGGACTTTAACGCGAAACTGGGTAAACGAAATGATGATTAGCTGCGAGTGGGGCAATTTGGAGTTGGTCGCTGGAACCACCGGGGCCACCTACTGGCCAGTTTCATGGAGAAGGAAGGCCTTTATGTCGACGAAGAAGTAAGTATTCAATGATGTCCCTGTGATCAACGCGGTGAAAACCGGAAGGGATCACCGCATGGTAAGAGGCACATTGAACTGAAATATCAAGCTGGAAAGATCTCGACTGATGAAGTCTACGCTTTGCCCAGCACCTGTTCAGGTCCAAAACGTCCCAAACGATTCTGAAGTTCGAGCTGAAAGCTCTCGGCCTAGGGAGCTCGGTGAACGATTATAACGATGGGTTCGTGGAAACTGTCCATACGGGTCGGGTCTAAGATCTTCAAGACCCGTCGTACGAATTTAAAAAATGTTGTAATTTTGTATTTGTAAAGAAAATATGTGTTTCATCTAGTTGTTATTTTATTGAAGTGTCAAGTAACCTAGTTACATAGAATTAGAAGAATTTTGAATACGTTATAAGGACACTATAAAGCCAGTATTATTACAACACGCCCCCTTAATCAAAATTCTCACGAATAAATAACATATTTAAAAAAAAAATGGACTCAAAATATACCAATTAAAAGAACAGTATGAAAATGTATACCAAGTACTGAAGTAAATGTGTAAAAATATATTTACACTAAACCTAAGCCTAGTACACATCTATCATGTGCCACACGCTGCAATCGTTTAGTTAAGATGTCAGCGGGCATATCACTTGATTTGATATATTTTAAGTTTACCGAATTATCACTAATTTTTTCTCTAATAAAGTGATATCTGGTATCTATATGTTTCGTCCTATGGTGGTGTACCGGATTTAAGGCCAAACTCTGTGCACTCTGACTATCGGTACAAACAGTTATGGTAGTAGGTAATAACTTTTGCCTTACCATAGGATCTGAAATTAATTCAGTGATAAACCTCCTCAAATAAATCGCTTCCTTCGTAGCTTCAGTTAATGCCAAATACTCCGCTTCTGCTGAGGACAAAGCTACGGTTTGCTGCTTCCTTGAGGCCCATGAAACCGGACTACCTGCTAATTTAAAACAGTAACCAGTATAAAACGACGATCTATATCACAGTTTGCCCAATCGGCATCGCAAAATCCTATAAGGGGCATACTTGATTTTCTATAACAAATCGAGTAATCTAAAGTGCCTTTTAGATATTGTAAGACTCTCTTCGCGGCTAACCAGTGAGCCTTGTTGTACCGAGTATTGAACTGACTCAGGTAACTAGTCGCGTATGCGATGTCTGGACGAGTATTAACACTCAGGAACATGAGGCAACCAATTAATTCTTGATAGGGATATGCTTCTAGATTATGATCACTATCACTGCTGGTACTGACCTCCAGTTTACCAGATATTGGAGTTGTACAAGTTTTACAATTCTCCATTCCAAATTTTTGTAAAAGATTATTTATATAATTTTTCTGATGTACTTTTATTTCATCATTTTTTCTGGTAATATTTAAACCAAGATAATAGCTTAAATAGCCCAAATCTTTTATCGAATAATATTTTTGCAAGTCATTTCTGACGATGTCAAACGTCTTGTCATTACTGTAAAAAACAATTATGTCATCGACAAAGACTGCAACTATAACCAACTCTTTTCCAAAAAGTTTGGTATACACACATGGTTCAGATGGAGTTTTCACAAAACCAAAAGATGATAAAGTTTCATCTAACTTTATATTCCAGGCACGTGGAGCTTGTTTAAGTCCATACAAGGATTTTTGTAAGAGACACACTTTGTTCTCCATACCTTTTACTTCAAAACCTTGAGGTTGCTCCATGTAGACTTTCTCTAGCAGATCTCCATTTAAAAATGCAGTGTCAACGTCCAAGTGACGCATCTTCAAACCCAATTCGGCTGCGAGAGCCAGTAGAGTACGTAAAGAGGAGTGCCGCACGACAGAAGAAAATGTCTCAAAATAGTCTACACCTGGCGTCTGGGTGAATCCCTTAGCAACTAATCTTGCTTTGTACTTCACAACATTTCCTGCTGGATCTTTCTTTAACTTATAGACCCATTTACATGGTATAACTTTCTTGTTTTCTCTGTCAACCAATTTCCATGTCTTCAGCTTCATCAATGAATTATATTCATCTGTCATTGCCATCTGCCACTTTTCAACATCATCAGCCAATGTAGCCTCATTATAAGTTCTAGGCTCATCAGACGCTTGACTAGACACTTGGTATGAGAAGTAATTAGGAGGTTTCCGATCTCTTGATGGATATCTACGTTGTCCATCATTTTGACTAGTAGAAACTACTGCTTCCTCAATTGCTTCAAAAAATTCCTCAGTTTCAGCAGTCTGATCTTCAGTGACAACAGTATGGCCTGGAGCTGGTTCAACAGTGACCACTGGAATTTGTTCAAAAGATTCTTGAACTGTACTGTTTTCTTCCTGTATAGGCAGACTATTAGACAGTACTAAAGGTTCAGTAGAAGTCTTAGTATTGTTGACATTTCTATTATTTAATGTAGAAAAACAATCTTCAAAAAATGTAACGTCTCTAGACTTTTGTAAGGTTCTAGGACAAGATGAATTTCTAAAAAGTTAACTATTAGGATCTTCTGTATAGCCTACAAATACAGCTTCATCAGCTTTAAGATCCAATTTCTTACGGTGACAAGAAGGTATATGTATAAGAGCTTTACACCCAAAAACTCTAAGATTACCTAGGTCTGGTTTGCAACCATTCCACAACTCGTAGGGAGTTTTATTATTTAAGGCACGGTGTGGGCATCTATTCTTTAGGTATACAGCCGTTCGAACAGCATCTTCCCAAAAAGCTTTAGAAAGATCGCTTTCAGCCATAAGAGAGCGTGCCTTTTCTACAATTGAGCGATTAGTGCGCTCGGCAACACCATTCTGCTGAGGGCTATATGGTACCGTAGTTTGATGCTGAATACCAAAAGATCTAAGATAACTTGAGAATTCACTATTGACGAATTCCTTCCCATTATCCGTCCTTATTGTTTTAATTTGAGCCCCAGTTTGTCTTTCAACCATAGACTGGAAGTGACAAAATCTATCTTTTACCTCTGTCTTAGAAGAAATAAAATATACGAATATAGTTTTCGAAAAATCGTCTATGAAAACTAAAAAATATTTATTACCCTGAAAGGAGCTAACTGACATTGGTCCACAAAGGTCAGAGTGGATCAGTTCTAATATTGAAGTTGCTCTTTTATAAGTAATCGGCTTAAACGGTTTTCGAGCTTGTTTCGCTTGAACACAAGCAACACATGGATTTTTATCCACATCTTTATAATCAATAACCTCATGACTATTTTTCAGCAGATTCATACCGACGCGACATAAATGACCTAAACGCTTATGCCATACCTGATACTTAGATATTGAATCAGAGTGCACATCATAGGCTCTAAATTAGGGAATATTCACCGCACAATCAAGTGTGTACAATCCACCACTGGGCGAGCCATGTAGAACCGCATCACCTGTAAAGGAGAAGGTTTTTGAATTAAATAAATTACAACCCGACTTATCAAACATTACAGTAAAACCTTTTTCTACTGCTGTCTTCACAGATAGAAGATTTGTTTGCAAGTTAGGTACATACATAACATCATTAATTGTATTGACTTTGTTTTCGGTATTTATAAAAATTTTACCGATGCCTTCAGCGTCAATCTTAGTTTCATTTGCAACTGTTACCTTGGTATCAATAGGCTTTAAGTCTACAAACCAATCTCGTCTTGAAGTCATGTGTTTGGTCGCGCCTGAATCAATGTACCACTTGTCCATGTCATAGTTATTTGTTGCTCCTAAAGCAGACACAGAGGTCGAGTCCGTATTAGTGGGATTCTTCCTTTTCATGACCTTCTTTTTCTTCAAAGGACAGTTTGGTCTCTTGTGGCCAGGTTCTCCACAACCATAACACACAATTTTCTTTGCCTTTGACTCAACAGAAGAGGCATCAACCTTTGACTTCATAGCTGTCTCCAGTTTTATCGAGCTTTTTATTTTTTTTTTATTTGTTAGGAATAACAAACAGCAGTATATTACACAGTAGGCATACAATATAAAACTTGCAATAAAAGTAACAAATACACTACTCCAGACGTTATCCACAGATTACAATACAAAATAGCTAGATGTTAGCAGGGCAATTTAAAAAAGCACTTATTAACTATATACTAGGGCTATCTCTTAAAATAGTTGTAATTTCACTCTTAAATACAGCTTTGCTGAGAAACATAATATCAGTAGAGCCAAACCGTTTATTATAGGTGTCAACCAAGCGATGTAACGGTGAGCGAGCGCCTGAGTTCGTTCGACAAAATGAAGTAGCAAATAGGTGTCTCGAACGAACCTCTCGACCGATTACAGTACGAGGGATCAGGTAGCACAAACTGTTCACAAGATCAGTACAATCAAATTTATTACGGCATATACTAAACAGAGTCATCATTTCAAGTAGGGTGCGACGGGATTGTAGGGTTATGAGGTTATATTTTTCAAGTAATAATTTATAGGACATTTTGGTTTTATAGCATCTATAATGCATGGAACGGAGGTACTTACGTTGAACCAACTCAACGATCTCAATGTACTTTTTGTAATAAGGGTTCCAAATGGGTACTGCGTATTCAAGTTGTGGCCTTATTATTGATTTGTATAGATGCAAGTAGGTAGAAGGCCGATGAAATTCTCTAGACGCTCTCATTACGAAACCAAACATTTTATAAGCCTTATTGACTATGCTGTCCACATGGGTGTCAAGATGGAGTTTTGAGTCAAGATTTATGCCTAGGTCACGGAGGGATGAAACCTTGTTTAGGGCAGTGTTTCCAAGAGAGTAATTGAAATTCAGCACATGTTTTTTCTTAGTAAACGTAATGCTGTAACATTTAGAGATACTAAGGTGAAGCTTATTAACAGTGCAGTATTCCGAGAAACAGTCAAGATCCTTCTGAAATTCTAAACAGTCGGTGTGAACGGTAATATTTTTGTAAATTTTTAAATCGTCCGCGTATAGTAGGAACTTTGAACTCTTAAAGCAGTCCTTGATGTCGTTGATGAATAAGATAAACAGAAGGGGCCTTAAAATTGAGCCTTGGGGGACTCCTGAAGTGACCTTTATTGTATGAGACTCAAACCTATTAATGACAACCTTCTGAGTCCTATTAGTGACATACGACGCAAACCAACGCAGCAAATCTCCTTTAATACCGTTGAATGCGATTTTGTCGAGTAATAGCTTATGATCTACCTTATCGAACGCCTTTTGAAAGTCTGTATAAACAACATCAATTTGCTGCCTCTTGTCTAAGCCTTCAAACAGATGTGTTGTGAAAATAAGGAGGTTACTTATACAGGACCTTCCTCTGACGAATCCATGTTGTTCTTTTAATATTACACGCTGAATGATTGGATATATCTCACTATGCACTAATCTTTCAAAAAGTTTTGAAAGCCCCGATAACAACGAGATTGGACGATATGTAGATACATCACTCTTGGAGCCGCCTTTATGGATTGGAACAATATTTGCTCGTTTCCACACATCAGGGAATACGCCATAGGCAAGGCATTTATTATATAATATAAACAACGGAAAGCACAATGTGTCACAAGTATTTTTTAAAAAGATCGAGGGAATACCATCTGGCCCAGGACCCTTAGAGGCATCCAATGATTTAAGTTCTTTTTGAATTTTGTATACAGGAAAGTGCAAATTACAAATAATAATATCGTTATCAGGATTAGCGGAAGGTGGTACCCATGAGTTATGATCGAAAGTAGACGGTTCATAAACAGATTGGAAAAACATTGAGAACAAGTCACAAGTAGTAGTAGGGTCATTGGAAGACTGTTGCAGATAGTGAACTGTAGCTGGGATACCATTACTGGAGTTACGATTAGAAACGTACTTCCAAAATGCGCCAACGTTATTTTCTACGCTGTCCTCTACAAAATTCATATATTTTTTATAACATATGTCGGCCTGTTTTTTAAATTTTGCTCTGTAAATAGAAAATAGTTCGTAGTCACTAATATTTCCATATTTCTTCCACTTAATCCACGTTCGAAATTTTTATTTTAAATAAATGCAAAAGTGATTTAGTGAACCAGTGTGGGAATTTAAAGTTTTTGGTTTTGTGAGTGGGAGTATATAATTTAATAATTTCGTATAATTTTTCGTAGAAAGTAGAGACCGCTTCATCAGGTGGTAAATCATTGAGTAACATGTTCCAATCAGCGTTTTCAATGTCTGTATTTATTGCATTGTAATTAGATTTGTGATAATTTAGTGCTTTTATATTTGACTGTTTAGGCATTCGTGAGGGTTTTTTAAATGGTATTTGTATATAAAATGAAGGATGGTGTGTGTCTATAGGTAAGAGAGGAGTATTAGGATTACAAGCGACAGCATGTGTATTGCAGAAAAACAGGTCGATAATACGTCCGTTACGATTATTAAAATGGTTAAATTGATTCAAATCAAATCGTGAGCAAAAGTTTAGTAAATGCCTACTTGTATCCGAATAGGTATTATTAGTGGCACACACCATGTATGACGGTGCATTAATCCAGTTAAGTTCTGGTAGGTTAAAGTCGCCAGTTAAAATAATGTGTTCTATGTAAGGATCATCAAATAATTTCGATAACGAATTCATGAAGTTTACATAAATTTCTTCTGAGGTGTTTGGAGGTATGTAAGTGGCACAAAGAAGTAGATATTTACAATCATAAAGGGGGACTTTAATTATTTGATGTTCTGGTAAAATTAATGGGGGTGACAGTGTGAGACAAGATGGAATAAGATCTTTGAGGACAGCTATTAGAACGCCTCCCCCATCTTTTTTATTTGAAACTGCTCGATCGCGATCGTGTCTGAAAACTGTATATCGAGAGTCAATGAATTCGTTTTCGGAAATATCCGGCGTCAACCAAGCTTTCCTTGGACATTTCGTTCAGTAATTTGGACTTTACCAGTTCACTGGTAACGTTAACATTACTATTGTCGAGAGACATAATCAATGGGTCATATCTCGACGTTAGACCTCCCAATAGAATAGCAGCAATGGACGCATCATCTATTACTTTGTCTATATCCGCCAAATCTTGGGCAGTGGAAATAACAGTATTGATATACGACTCAATATTATTATCAAAGTCTTCAAGTCTCAATCTGTATAACTTCCGTTCTAAATATAAACGCCGACCCATACCTTTGTCCTCATAAGCATTTTGTAGAGCTTTCCATGCTTCCGCTGCCGTGGTTGCACTTCGGACATGCGTAATTGCAGATGATTCAAGGGTAAGACAAATTTTTGTTAGTACCTTCTGATCGCTCCTCATCTTTGTGACATTGGAAACGTTCATCCCTGTTGGGTAGCCACTGATCGCTTCCCACAACTCCTCATGTATAAGGTAATTACGCATTTCAAACTTCCACGTACTATATCCTTCTCTATTATGTAGGATGAACATTGGAATTGAGGAACTACGCATACCTCGCTCATTTGTGTCTCCATTTGGGTTCGCCATCTCAGAAGAGTATACGAAGAACTATTTTGTTTCGTACCCAAATAAAAAATCGCACAAATATCACTTCAACAAATTATTACGAAAACGCGCATTACTTTTCTTGAATAAACAAATACTAGAGTGTCGTGCTGATAACGATTTGTTGTAATTTTGTATTTGTAAAGAAAATATGTGTTTCATCTAGTTGTTATTTTATTGAAGTGTCAAGTAACCTAGTTACATAGAATTAGAAGAATTTTGAATACGTTATAAGGACACTATAAAGCCAGTATTATTACAACAAAAAAGAATCTCTCTGATCCTATTTTACGGCTCATCAAGAAGAGGTGCGAGATGATCCTGCCGTCTTCAGATGGTGCGCTAAATTACCGGCAACTCAATAGACGGATCTCTAAGACCTTGAAAAGCGATCTACGCCGCTTTAATACAGACCGTATTAAGGATGCGATAGAGCGAAATAAAGGCTCCAAGGTCTTTGCTAGAGATCTGTCTATTGGACAGAGCCAGCTTACGAAACTGAAGACCGATCATGGCAGGATCATATCCGTCAAACCTGAGCTGTTGAGAGAGATCGAGAGGTTCTAAGGACACTTATACACGTCAACAAGTAACCCCGTTACGAATCTGGCAAACGACCCAAGAGCTAGATTGACTCGACACTATAACGAAGACATCACATACATACGCTGCGACAGGTTATACAGAAGACCGAAGAGTATAACCTGCCTCTCTGCTTAGCGTTTGTGGACTACGAGAAAGCCTTTGATTCGCGAGACATGGGCTGTACTGCAGTACAGCCCATGTCTCGATCGAATCAAAGGCTTTCTCGTAGTCAGTCAATCAGTTAGGTAGTCGTCGTTTCTGTGTTGTACCGTTGAATAGACTGCAGTCTCTTCAACGGTGCCAGATCAACTATCAGTACATTGAAGTGCTGAAGTGTCTATACGGAAACGCCACTATCTCAGTCCGACTCCAGGATCAGGCCTCGAAACCTAACCCTCTGCAGCGAGGTGAGACAGGGAGACGTTATCTCTCCGAAACTGTTCACCGCTGCACTGGAGACTGCAC